>QEPC01001819.1:124404-139684 GCA_003113815.1 Sphenodon punctatus
TGGTTGGTGGTCAATTATAAAGGATACCTTAAATAAGATTGGCCTGCCTTATTTATTTTTGAGGGATTTTTCCTTCAAAGATATAAAAAGTATGGTGAAGACAAGGATCAGAGATTTGGACTTACAAACCTCCAGAGCTATGGTGGTTAGATTAAGCACAGCTCCATGGTACCAGTTTCTGATTCCTGAGCGGAGCGGAGCTGAATATATTAAAGGTGATCTTCCCTTTCAATTTACGCGTGCGTTTTGTGCCCTACGATTTCAGAGTATGCAGACTGCTGTCTTGGAGGGAAGATATACGGGTATCCCTTATGAGGATAGATTATGTCCTTATTGTCTGGTGGAAGTTGAGGACATAGCTCATTATCTTTTCAAGTGCCCAATGTTCTTTGGTTTACAGAGAAAGGTGGAGGTAATGCTGGATGTGCCTCCTAATTTAACATTGAAGGAGAAAATAGTTTTTCTCCTAGCAGATAAAAATTTAGTCCATACGGAGATAATGGCCTCATATGCATATTTAATGCAAAAAGTTAGGACTAGGAAATTGGCCACGTTGTATTGTTAAACTGAACCTAAGGCTAAGTCTCCTTTTGGCAGAGTATTAGTCGGGGTGCCATGATGGTTGATGTGTTGGTTTTAATGTTTTGATGCATTCTATGAAATGTGTGTGTATTTGGTTTTATATGATATATGCTATGCATACTATAAACATAGTATGGTTTGTCATGGCCTGTGGACAGCACAATAAAGATTTCATTCATTCATTATAGTGTATAATAAGGCCTGGTTGTTTTGGGCAGATTAAGACTTGGTTTGTGGTTGTGATTACTGTAACTATTTCATCCCACTGACCTGTCAGGCTACAGCCAGGACCGGTTAAGACCTTTCTTTTTGCTAAGGTATTTGCCACCAGAAGGGTAAAACACAGTGGACACGGGACCCTGGCTATGGGTTGTGTGGACAGCACTGACTGCAACAGCAAACATGGCTGGAAAGAGGAAGAGATTTCAAATGTCAGATTAATGTTTGAGAAGTATTACTCAAGCTACTGTTCACCTCATGCAGTACAATGAGCCCAATATAAGCTGTGGGGATGGTGTTTCTCCTAAGTTCTGATTCAACAACACTAGGGATGGGCGAACAGATTGCGGTTTGAGTTCGGCCGTTCCGTTTGGTCCAGTTCGGTTCATCCGTTCGGTTCGGCTGTTCAGGTCAGTTGCCGCGGTCGGGTTCAGTTCGGACGTTTGAAAAAAGGCTCTCTATGCGAGGAATGATGGCCCTAGACCTATGATGGTGGGTCCTGGGGCTAGAGTGGCAGCTTCTGGATATTGGGACAGCCCTCCCTGCCTGTAATTTGGCCCCAGAACCCTGACAGCGGGTCCTGGGGCTGGAGTGGCTGTTTCTTGGTGCAGTTGAATGACATTGTGCAAGGAATGATAGCCCCAGACCCAGGACGGTGGATCCCGGGGCTAGAATGGCAGCTTCTAGATACATATTGGCCCCAGCCCTCCCTGCCAGTAACGTAGGCCCCAGAACCCTGATGGTGGGACTGGGGCTGGAGTGGCTTTCTTTTTTTATATATATCTATCTCTACACTAAATCTATCTGCTATTAAGTATTCTAAAACCTATTGAACTAAATGGAATATTCTAATAATTAACTACAAAGGCCTTGTCCACAAACACACTGTATCTCTATCTATCTCTATAACTAAGCTAACTACTATGTATATCTATCTAGTAACTATCTGATAACTATCTATCTATATATACAATATTACACAGGGGGAAACACAAAGAACACAGGGAGGGGTACAAAACTGAAAATAAAATCAATCTAATAATAATCCTACTCTAAATAAATCCAAAACTTAAAACAGGGGAATGGAATCAGGGATGGAATAAGAGGGAGAGGGAAAGGATTCAATGGAGGGGGGAGGGAGGAAGGAAGATTGAACACAGGGAACACAGGGAGGGGTAAAAACAAAAAATGGGTTGGATGGGTGAAATAGGAGGAGGATGGCAATGGATTAGGAATAGGAAGGAACAAAAACTGCTGGGAGAGAGGGAGCCTTCTGAAACTCCTGCTGTTCAGGAACAGTGACTAGCTCAGAAGGTGTTGGGAAGGGGGGAGGCAATCAGTTTTGTTTCTTGGTGCGCCCGCCTCACCGCAAGCCCCATTGGCTCCATGCAGCCTAGCCCATGGCCCAATTGCAGACTGCAAAGCCAGTGGTCTGAGGTGAAAAGGGATGGTGATTGGGTAGGCTGACTGCTACTCCAAGCCTCTCCACCCCTGGTGCCTGGAAGTCTGCTCCTGAGCTGACTCCCCCTCCCTGTCACGCTTTGCCTTCCAGTCACACATTTTTGCCACCCGAACTCGATCCGAACTGACTGAACTGTTCGGTCATTTTGACGTTTGGAATTTAGTTCGGTTCAGTCAGTTTGTGTTCGGGTTCGGATTTGGTTGTCCGAACTTCCGAACCGCGTTTGCCTATCCCTAAATAACACCCACTCAACAAATGGGAGTAAAAGGACACAAGGCATGTGGTATTAGTTGTCCCAGACGTGAGTCCCATTCACTTCAAAGACACTGATACTGGTATTAACTGCTAGTGTGCTGTATGCTACCTGATTATTATTTAAATCTGATTAGACACTCTGTTGACTTCACTGGAGCTATGCCAGTTTGTGCAAGCAGATAATTTTTGCCCAGGAAACAGAACTTATGGAAGAAGTTGTGCCATTTTCCTGGGGACAGCCAAAGAAAGACATGCTGTGATTCAGTTTTCAAACACAACTGGGGTGAGTCAGGAACCCCGGAATCAACCGGTTGCCCAACTTGTCAGGTACTTGGTTGCAGCTCTGACCCCAACCATTCCACCATTAACTGTTTATTTTCCAAGTTTTTGTGTAGGACCATTGCTTTCTAGGAAACTCACAGGTCACCTTCAAAATGGATCCCTGTCTTTTAGAACATGAACACTGATACTACCATGCTGCAAGTGTGAACAATGAAACTATTGTACAATGACTTGAGACTTACAACTTACATTGGAAAGATCAATAAAGCCTGCTGTTTGCTCAAGGTATGGCTAAGGCTTGTTTTGTTGATGGGATATCTGTAGTATTGCTGGATTCCCATGCCTTTCTTTTCTGCTTTTGCTTTCTGTAATACATATTCCTTTGCTTCTATAAGCAAGTATAGAAGTACGTTTGTCACAAGTATGTTTTATCTAATGGTAAAGTGTGTGACAAGTTAATTACATACAGTTAGGTGCTGTCTGGTTCCGTGTAGCATGAGGAGCTAAGGAGTGGGAAGGAAGAGACAATTAGAGTCTCACTATGAAAAGGAGCAGAGCTGTTGGTATCCTGAATAGTTGTCCTAATCCAGGGCTATTGAGATTCTTGGCCACTGTGGGCCAGATTGCCTCATAGTAATTTGTACAAAATTGCACACACACAAAAAATCTCATTGTGTGGCCAGTGTATGTTACTTCTAATGTGAAGAGGTAGTCAAACCTTGTTCAAATTTATCAACAACTGTGCAAGTTAAATGTGCAGGGTCTGGAGCATGACATAATTCTAGAAATTTATGCTATATTTAGAAAATACTTATATTTAATAAAACTGAATTTCCAGGTCAATAATAGAGCTGAAACGAGTACCTGCAAAAATGGATATACTCAGTAATTGGAAAACTGGTACCAGAAATTACCATTTTTTAAAGGTATCTAGTGGGTACCTGGGAAGCCCATTGTTTGAGTACTCAATGAGGTACTTGAAAATGTGAGTATTACCCATGGGTACAAAATTAAGTACCCTACTCATTTTAGTTCTAGTCATGGGCCAGGCCCTGTTGCAGGCTGAATTCAACTTGCAGGCTACCAGTTAGACAGCCCTACCTTAATCCAAAGAAGAACCTCCTTGTGAATTCCATAACCTACATTCATGCCACGCTCTTTTAAGGCAGGAAAAACCTACATTCTGAGTGTAGTGTGAAAGCCTTAATACTTACTATTATTGTTAGTTACCATTGCTATAACATTTTCAGTGTTTACAGTACTTTACTATTCCTTTCCAGTTCACTTTCACAACATTCCTGTAAGATAAGTCATTATCATTCCAATTTTGCAGATGGAGAAACTGAGGTTGAAAGAAAGTGACTTACCCAATACCACCCAGTGAGCCCAAGGTTTTGAGAGAGGCTTAAACATCCTGGTCTCCAGCTGCAAACGCAGCACCTTATCTATTAAGTTACACTAACTCTGTTTATGTACCATCATGATCCTCCTTTCTCTGTCACTCACGTCAGATGGTTTGCTTGTATGGGTCTGATTCTCTCAAGTGGCAGTGGCACTGGACATTTTTACACACACCTTTAAAGTTCTGGATTTTTCAGTCTTCTGGTTTTACAAGTCCACAAGTAAGTTCCGGATGCATTTTTCACACACACGCTGCCCTGAGGCAGTTCCTGGATGCATTCTTCAAAGAGCTGGATGTTTAAGATCTGGGTGAGTGATTAAGACACACAGAAAGTTCAGGATGTAACAGCAAACATCCAGGAGAAATGTGTTTGTAAAACATTTCCCTTAGCAAGTTTTTTTCCCTAAGCAAGTATCTATACTAACATTTCCTGTTATGACACGATGCTTCCTACCTCCAGATAATGAGGTAAGAGCCAGTGTGGTGTAATGGCTAAGGTGCTGGCCTTAGACCTGGGAGACCAAGGTTCAAATCAATCTCACCTTAGCCAAAGAACTCACTGTCTGGCCTTGAGCAAGCAAGGCTGGCCCTAGGGTTTGTGAGGTCATGTGTGAAGTCTTGGTGTGGGGCCTAATTTGCATAATGAGGCCCCACCTCATTATGCAAATGTATTCATTTACATACAATTATATAAAATGTACTTCCTCTGGACAGGAAGGATTCCTGTTCTCCACCCCTCTGAGCAACCATAGAGGAGCATGGCTTCCCAATGCTCTCCTCACTCCCCGGTTAAGTGTCTACCACCACTCCCCAGGAGTGGTTTCACTGCAGGGGTAGCTGGGCAGGAAGTGAGGCAGACACAGAAATACTGACTGCGTCTGCTGCCTTACTGCAGGAGTGGGGGTGAGCTTAGCCAGCCTGGCCTCCAGAGCTTGTTGCTTGTGCCGCCTGTGCCTTGTGCATGCATGCAGTGTGACCGGTCCAGAGGCTCTGCTATCAAACACACGACACCCAAAATGCAGCCAGCCTATTAAGCGCATAACCAGTACCCCCGCGCATAACCAGTACCCCCTCCCTCCATATAATCAATTCAAGCTGCCCCCCACCCATAACCATCTCCTGGGGCAGCATGTATTGATTATTATGGGGGTGCAAATGAACTGGTTATGGGGTGGGGGTTTAAAGACATTATTCCTGTTAGCAATAACTTCATTAAGAAGAGTTAGTGAAATAGCAGCCATAATAATCTCAGAACCATATTTGCAGATTTTCCAAGATAGAACAGATATTGCTTTACATCCTAAATTCCTACCTGAGACAGTATAAGTAGGACAGTTGTGAGAATGTGGCCCTTTTTACACAGACCTCTCCCACCCATGAACATGAAGAAGATGTGGCACATGTGCACACGATGAGTGGGGGTGTGTGTGCGCGCCTGCCTAACATGCATCCCCACTGACCTCCCACTCGTCCCCAGACACGGAGCAACCGGGGGTAATGGTGGTTACTCTGTGGGTGCGGATGAGTGGTGATGCGTGTGTGGCTGTGTGCGTGGCCCACCCACACAACGGCGCACCCACAGACTCCCCACCTGGTAAAGCCATGTAAAAACGGCCTGTGAGGAGCCACTTGAAGAAGAACAGAAGGTTGCTGCCTTGTAAACAAGGTTCTTCGAGATGGTGCCTAACATTATCACAGCACCCACCCTTACAACCCCACATGGAATTTTCTTATAGTCCTAGAAAGCGTTGGAAGGAACTGACCTTCGGGGGTGTGCGTGTGTGCGCTTTTTATACTAGAGGAGGTCAAGACCATCACGTGATCTATTATTTGAATAGGGTGAGCATGCACAATCCAGTTGTGAGACTGTTGAGAGCCATCTTGAAGAACCTTCTGATCACTGACATGGGGAGGAGTTGTTTGTAAATAAACAGCTTTATTTCCCAGTCTGATTGGTCTCCCCGTTTCCTTCTGCTTCTGCAGCACTACTAACAGGCAGAGGCAGGTGAGGGATGGGAACCGGAGCCGGGAGGGGAGACAGAAGAACTTATTGGGGGAGAAGCTGGCTGAAGCCTGCTGCCCAGCCAGGCAAGCTCCGCATGGGGCCCCAGCTGGCTGCAGGTCCTTGTGTGGCTGCACATGAGACACATGCCTAGGGCAGGCCCTGGGGCAGGCCCTGTGGTTGTCTCTCAGCCTCAGTTCCCCATCTTTAAAATGGGAATGTGTGTGTTTCCTTGTGTGGAACCCCCCCTGCCCCATCCATGTCCCTCTTAGATTGTAAGCCCACAGGGCAGAGACCTGTCTCTGAAAATCTGTGAATGTAAAGCGCTGTGTAGTGTGTATGCCGAGTAGTGCTATAGAAATGATAAGTAGTAGAAGATAATCAAATAGCTTCAATCAGAAAGTACTCAATCAAAGGTGCCCTTCTCCAAACTCTATGATGCTTCCTGTTTCTGGCATACTGGGATGTCATAAGGGCATTCTTCTGTGACCTTACAATTGTGGGAAGTAGGGAAGCTGAATAGCCAGGAAATGCAAGGCAAATCAGCAGCTGTGTGAATGATATGGGATAAGAGAAACCCGGGCTCAGAGTTTGAAATGGGGAAGGGTGTTTTATGAATGAGGGAAATCTGGGCAAAATTTGAAATTGTGTTGGTGCCAGCCAATCCACCGTACACAGCAACAGTGCACAGCCTAGCCTCTTCAGATGGGCTAGGAGTCTATAGTTAGTGTTGACCAATATAACCTGTCTCTCATTGTGCTATGGGTGTAGTGGGGAAAGTCAGTCTTTCTACACAGCTTCTGCAATATCTGTAGGGCAGGATTTTTCATGGATCAATGAGCACCATGAAGTTGCTGGCCCACACCCTTCTGTACAATTGCACGTGAGGGGATGAACTGTCAGCTTTTCTGCATGGTCACCTGCCTGGAATTTTACAAGTATTTTCTGTCCTGTGTGCAGTCTGATAGAGGGAAGCATTAAGCCCCTCCAAAAATGTTCATGTGCAAATTCACACCAACATATCACAACTGCAGCTATGACAAACCATGGCTGTATATCACCATTTGGTTGATTACTTTGAAATCCCAATGGAGAGTGAATTACCTTGTGTTTGGTACAATATGCCCTTGTTGCTGTTGCGTCATAACTAGTGCTGTATCGAATAGTGCTTCTGGGTACTCAGGCCAAATTCCAAAATTCGGAGGAATTGGGCCAGGCACTCTGTGGCACTTCAGTTCTGTGGAATCGGAATTCTGGACCTCCCGGAAACTTCGGAACACTTTGGAAACTTCAAAACACTTTGAAGCTATTTGGTGCCATGTCGGTGGTGGCACCACCTGGCACAGCACGTGTTGTTGCCATGTGCAGCAGCTACAGCTGTTTAATTGTCTAGGCAATCAGTCCTTGAACCCACAGTCAAAGCACTACTCAGAAAAGCAGGCTAGCAAGAGTGGGACAATTGCTCCAGAAGGCAATCCCACAAAATCACAAACCAAAGTGCTCCTGCAGGCAGAAAAAACCAAAACAACCGACAGTAGTGTACTGACAGCATGGCCCACCATCAGCAGTGAGCGCACCTACTTTAATCATTATGCCAATCAAGCAGCGCACAAAAATTCAGGCTAGCAAGGGACATTAGCTCAAGAAGGATACAATAACCCCGCAAAACAGTCTGCAACTGCATGGAGAAATAAATTCCACCAAAAGCCAGCACGCCTAGGCCCCAGCAGCAGGTACAAAATTAAGAAACCAGATATTCACACCCCTCCCCCTGGGAGCACCCTCTCTCTTGGCATGGCATTGTGCCAATGGTAGATCAGACAAAAGGAAGGGGAGCCAGACAGAGAGATCCCAGTCTGACTCTGGCCTCTTGGTGCCAAGCAGCTGGCAGAACAGTAGAAGTTACACTTTACAATGAATTAGGCTCTGTTGTGTGCCATGACACAGCCTAGACAACACACACAACCCCACAAAACAGTCTGCAACTGCATGGAGAAATACATCCCACAAAAAGCCAGCAAGCCCAGGCCCCAGCAGCAGTCACAAAATTAAGAAACCAGATATTCACAGAGAGAGAGAGAGAGGGAGGGAGGGAGGGGGGGGAGGCCCAGGGGCACCCTCTTGGCATGGCATTGGTACTGTGGCACTGGTTACTTGAACAGACCAAGCAGACTTGGGAAGTGGAGCCAGGCAGAAAGATCCCTCTGGCCTCATGGTGCCAAGTGCCAACCAAGCAGCAGGTAGCAATGTGGCAGTGTGGCACCTAATTATTTTTTTTAAAAAAACCCAAGTACATGGCATGTTAAAGGGTAAACATAACCCCCATCCCCCAGCATTGGCCCTATGGACAGGACAGACCAAACCAAACCAAACCATACCATACCAGGCCAAGCCAGGCCAGGCATCCCTCTCCTCCCCCCCACCCCCAGTCTGAATACTTACGGATTCAGCAGCACTGTAGCACACAGCCAAATTCACCAAAGACAATGGTCACAAAATGGCAGCAGACACTTTTGTTTTTCCCTACCAGCCAATTCAAAAGCTGGCCATCTGATTTGGCCAATGGCCAGCCAATCAAAACTGGCCATCTGGGTTACCCGCACTCAACTGTCCCCTCCCATACCCCCTCCTACCCAATATGGCGCTAAATTTCATTTCCAAAATAAGCTCCACTACCAGTCCTCAAAGCACAGCAGCCTCTGAGGTTACCTCGGCTTTGGACTTTCCAAACTGAATAATGTAGTCTTTGGCAATTTCCAAAGTTTTCTGAAATACAGCCCTAGTGATAACCCAAACAACAGTCAACAAGTGTGTGGGGATAGAGAACTACGTCATAAGAGCTACTTGTAGGACTTGAATTTAGTTTAATTTAATTTATTTAATTCATTCATTTTCAAATGTATACACCACCCTTCCACCAAGGGATCAGGGGCAGCTTACAATAACAACAATAAAAATCTATACAATAAAACACTTCCTCCCATCCCTCAAATTTCCCACCGTCCCCACAACCCTCTCCAATAACCCAACCAACCCTCAATCCTTTTCTCATATATTGGGCTAAATTGTTCTGGCACGTCATGCAGGGCAAGTAGCTGAGTGCTATCAGTCGTCACATCTAGCTGAGCGCTATCAGACGTTATGTTCGCTGGGCGGTGGGGATGTTACATTAGCTGTGTATTTAAGATTTAAAGTCCTGTAACTTGCAGCTAGCATAACATTTGGGAGGAAATAGGTCTGAGTCCCAGAGCTCTGGCCGCTCAGCTCTTTGCAGGTCTAGCCGGTCAGAATTAGAGGCAGGAAACATAGGCACCTGCCTAGGGCAGCAGATTTTGGTGGGACAGAAAATTTTAGGGGGATTAGGGGCTTCTGGTCTTAGCCCATGCCCATCGTCATGTGCTCCCTCCCCCCACTACTGTGCAACCACACTGCCTCACCCACAGCCTGCAGCCTGGAGAGGGGGACCCCCATCCATACCCACATGGAGAAGCCCCATTTTCCCCCTGAACCCCCTGCAAACATGATTTGCGGTGATGCCAAGTGTGAAGGAGGAGACTCTACTTCTGTGCTGGGGTTCACCATTGTCTCCCTCCCTGCTTCGGAAATAGCACAGTTTGTTACTGTTGGTGTGCATGGTGCACATCACAGATGCCACCATCTTTACTCTACTTTCTGAGCATAATGGGAAATGGAGTTCTAGCAGCTCCGAGAGCAAAGATAGCATTGGCGACAGTGTGTGCGTGGACTCCAGCATCTCATGGTTTGAATGCCGGTCGCTCAGCTGCTCAGGCAGACTCAAAAACAATGAAAATGGGTGAACTCAGGGGATGGGTGACAGCAGCATCCTGGGCTGCATTGGGGCAGCCCGCAAGCACACCAGAGCTCCACTGGAGGGTGGGGTGCAGCAGCCTGAGTTGCCTATGGGCTAGGACTGAGAATGCGATTGCATTCTTGAGCGAATGGGAGAGATTGTTACAACCCCAGCGAGATCACATGCATTTTTGACAAGGTTTTAAAGAAACTCACGAGATTCTCAGAAACCTTTTTAAAAATGTTCTGTGCATTTAGAGCCTCACAGCAGCCACTTTATGCATGCGCAGAATATTTTTTGAGGTTTCTCAAAAATCTCGTGAGATTCTTGAATACCCCAAAATGTTCTGTGCATGTGCAAAATGGCTGCCGCAGCCGTTCTGTGCACGTGCGCCCCTGGCTGCCATTTTGCACATGTGCATACCACTTTGGGGGCTGTTCAAGAATCTTGGCAAGAATGGCAACGAGACTGCTGATTCTTGCCAGGTTCTTGAGCCAGAGATTCTCGGTGAGAACGCCATTCTTTCAAAGATTCTCGAGGGCTTCAAGAATGCATTTTGACCCTACAAGGGGTGCTAAAATCCAAAATTCTTTGCCAGTAGGGGCAAGGAATGGTGGTGGTGACTCCAGGAATGCACTCCTTCACACCCAGCCCATGTATTACAGTATGGACTCAGCTCCTGCTCTTGAGTCCAGATCCCTCCACTCAACTGATCCCTCCACTACAGTAGGATCTAAGGTTTTTGCTGGGGAGGGTGGAGGAGACCCATCTGTGACCTGCCATGCTGATTGCTGAATTGATTGCAGCTATTTTGTGTGGGGGCAGGGGTACTGTCATCTCCCGCCCTCCACCCCCATTGTGAGGCACTCTTATTGTTGACTCTGACATATCTGCATCCATTCTGTGAAATCTCATATTCATGGTAGCAGGGAGGAAAGATGATAGGGGGTGGCATTTGACCCCTGAGGACTTCCCCTGTCCCTGCCCCTTTGGAATGTGGTGACACCATGAAATTCCATAAGGGGATTGGCCCCAATCAAAAAGGGAGGTGCGTGTTAGGAAGGGGCCTTTCCCACCCTTTTCTGTCATGGCTGTTCCCATTTCAGAGTGTTGTGACATCGCAACATTTCACAAGGGAGAGAGCTACATTAGAAAGAGGGTAGGAAAGTCTCTTCATTTCACTCCTTTCGGAGTAGGTTCTGTGCCCCTCCTTCTCAAAACAAATTCTGGTAGACCCCTTCTTCATACTTTAAAGTGACACTCCTGTGATTGATTATCTCAGAGCCCCAGGCTGTACAGAGTTCACCTGCATTTGCTTTCCCTCCATTTTTTGGCTGTGAAAAATCACTTCATACCATAAAATCCTCTGGGAATCTGTTCCCAAAGAGTCAACAACTAAGCCGGAGCTTCTGAGTTCACCTTTCCTGTCTGTGTTAATCCCTACTGATTACAGAATTAAATACAATCTTTTTCTCCCCTCAAGCAACCTACACACTGGTTGGCTTTTTCAAAAAGCAGTAGATGCACAATTTATTGTTTGAGTTCATTCCTCAGCTGGTCTAGTTGGAATTCACTGGCCCTGTGGAGCTGTGCTTGCTTACCCCAGCTGAGCAATATGGCGCATGGGTGATAAAACAGTGGTGCATTTTTGGACTAAAACTGGTAGGGGTTGCTGGCTCCCCTTGACCCACAAAGGTTCCACCCCATGATCCAGGAACTGTAGGGGGTGAAAATTTGTCAGGGGCACCTCCCCCATTACAATTATGCCCATGATAAACAGAAAATTCTACCCTTGTTTTTTTCATCTCAATATTGCTCAAGTACATAAGTAAAGCTGTGCTCTGTGGTGTCACCTATTGTTTATTTTTACACTGAAGCTTATGCCCAAACAACTCAGACACCCCCCGAATCCCTTAATAAAAGAATTGGACTTGTGAAAATTTGTTGTTCTGCAATAGCTATGCATTCTGATGCATCAAGAGTTGCATTTGATGTGTGCTGTTAATGGCATTTGAAGACTGCCATTATGCATTGTCATTATGCATTATGGAACACACAAAATATCTAAGCCAACCTTTGCCTTTGTTGATTTAAAATGCAAGGGGTTGGCTTAGATATTTTGTGCATTGACTGAGTGGAGCAGTGGAAAAAATGCAAACAGAATTTAAAAGCTTTCCTAAAAGCTTTAATTGCATGCTTCTTATATTTAATATTTTTGCAGCAGTATGAACACTTTAAAAATACTTGCTTTTCATGTTACCTTATATTGTTTGATATTGTTTCTGAAAGGAGAACATAGTGGTACTCATTCTTATGATAGCCCCTTTGATTTTCCCCCCTGCTTCCTGGTGTGGAGGAGAGAGAGGCGTTGAGAGCAGAGACAGCAGAGTCAGGGGAGGAGGAAGAGAAGACTGTAGGAAGAAGGGGAGAGAGAGAGGAGGCAAAGTCCAGGGGATCAATAGCTTGAAGGTCACGGAAGGGGCGTAGAGAAGGGGAAGAGGAGGGGGGACAGTGGGAAATGTTGAAAGAGGCAAGGAAGTGGTCTGATATAGGATGAGGATCGAAGGAGAGATCAGCGACAGAGCAGTTTCTAGAGAGGACAAGATCAAGAGAATGGCCATTAGTATGGGTGGGGGAGTTGGTCCAAAGGTGGAGGTTGAAGGAGGAGGCTAGGGAGAGGAAGCGAGAGACTGAGGGCTGAGATGGGTCATCAACATGAATGTTGAAGTCACCAAGGATGAGAGTGGGGATATCAACAGAGAGGAAGAAAGTGAGCCAGGACTCAAAGTCAGAAAGAAAGGAAGAGAGAGGACCAGGGGGACGGTAGATGACAGCAACACGTAGATGGAGGGGGGAGTAGAGGCGCACGGAGTGAGCCTCAAAGGTATGGAAGGAGAGAGAGGGGGGAGGAGAAATTGGTTGGAACTGACAGGATTTAGCAAGAAGGAGGCCCACCCCACCACCCCGTCCTTCAGGGCGGGGTTGGTGAGAGAAGGAGAGACCCCCACAGGAGAGGGTAGCAGGCGTGACAGAGTCCGAGGGAGTGATCCAAGTTTCAGTAAGGGCAAGGAGCTGGAGGGAGCGAGAGAGGAAAAGATCATGGATATAGGGAGCTTTACTGATAGATGAGCGACAGTTCCAGAGGGAGCAGAAAAATGGTAGTTGATGAGGGGGGAGGCAAGGAATAGGGATAAGATTGGGAGAAGGGGAGCGTCGTGGTAGGCTAGAGACAGGAGGAATAGGGATAAGATTGGGAGAAGGGGAGCATCGAGGAAGGCTAGAGACAGGAGGAGTGGAAGGGGAGCAAGGAGAGAAGGTAGCCAAGGGAGAAAAGGATGTATGGGGGAGGTTAGAGAGTGGTGATCGGTTGGGGGGAGGAAGAAGTTGGGAGGAGAAAAGTAGAGGGAGAAAAAGATGGACAGGAAGAGGAGAAGGGGAGGAGGGAAAGAAAAGGTGAGAAAATAGGGCAGGCATGTTAGTGAGTAAGATAGGAGGGGGAAATACAGTAGAAAAGAAATGGAGAGAAGTAGCTGTAAGGCGCGGGCCGTTAGTTCCTTTTACTTCACACAAGCACAGTCCCTAGGCCTGGGAACTAAATGTGGCCCGTGGCAAGTTTTTATTTGGCACCTTTCTAGCTCCTAAATCTGGCACATAGATCCAGTTCCTACCCTCAAGAACTGAAAAAACCCTGAGTTCGGGGTAAAGGAGCAGAGATGAGGGTACACGCACAAGAAGAGGAGTCAGATCCATGTGATTTCAGGCTCCATAACCAAAAGCTCTGGGAAAATAAATCAATTTTAAATACTTTAACAAAATTAATATCATGATTTTAAGGGCCCAACTCATAATTCTGGAATATTTGGAATGTACAAACTTCCCCCAAAGTGCTGACTTGGCTGGTGTCACAACGTTTGACTTTCTCTCTTTAGTTCTCTGGTTTAGGTAGAGCCTACAGACTCCCCTGGGGGAAATTCATGATTTAAATTTAGATCAAGCAGAAGGGACAGCTTTCCCCACCAGACCATGCAGGCCGACTCAGGAATCTACCATCACATCAGTCACAGATCATGCAGGTAGGCTGTTCATTTTACAAGCAAGAGACTACCTGTGTGTTAAAATAGGGACAATTAGATTTTGGGCTTCAGGATGTGAGTAGATCACTAGGGAGGCCAGGGAAAAGATTCTCTCTAACACATACAACACCCATTGCACAGATAGTCTAGTGAATAAAGTGATGGGTTCATCTGGGGTGTCTTCTGCCATTGGATAACCACCGATAAGTCCTTTTTGCATGAGCAAGGAAGTGTTTAGTGCAGGGGTGGAGAACCTCAAGCTCAGGGGTCCAAAGCAACCCACAACTAGGCTTTATTTGGCCCTTTACAGTTCCTGGATTTGGCCTCTGGATCCAATTCCTACTCCCAACTGAAAGGCTGCACTCAGGGGAAAGGAGCAGAGATGAGGGCATGCACACAATCCAAAGATAAGGGATAGATCCAGGGCCCAGATCCATGATCTGGACTCTCCTCTTCTGGAGTGCCCTCTGTAGTCAACTCTGCCTCCAACTTTTATGTGAGCTTGTACACTCAGAGCTTGTACTAATTTTTCAATTGCTCCTGGGAGGGAAAAGGTTCCCATCCAGGATATTGCACTGCTATGGAAAAACCCTTAAGATACCAGTAGCCTCAGATTGCTTGTAGAGTGGGGAACAAAATTCATAGGGGCTAACACTATTTTCCCCATTCAAAAACACAAAACCCACACAAGACTGCATGGAACTGCAAAGCAAATACAAAGTGTTCACAGGAACGGAAAAATATAACAAGTCATCAAATAAATCCTTTGGAAAAGTTTCTATAGCCTGTCTACTTTTCCATTATATGAGCCCACCAAAATATCTCAACCAATTTAAACATTCAGTTTAAACAAAAAGTTTCTTAAGTAATAGATCACTCAGGAATAGGGCTGTAGCGGCATACCGCCGTGGCAGCTTTTACCGACGGAAACCCCTATTCCGCACATCGTGGCACGGTATGGCAGAGGCAGCTTTCCGAGGGCTGCGGCTGCGGCTTGTCGCTCATGGTATGGCGGCATCGGAACTGGCGAACGGAAGCGAAACTTGTGCGGATTCCAATAATAAGCGGCGCCAACTCCCCTTTCCGTGGTCCGCGGAATCTTTGTGGTTATCTGGTAATTGTATCATGTTTCCGCCACCCGGAATACAAGGTATCGCGAGGAATACAAGGTATCCGGCGGCATGATCAAGCC
>QEPC01001819.1:143229-163783 GCA_003113815.1 Sphenodon punctatus
CCCAGCTCCTGTCTCTCAGATTGTAAGCCCTAGGGGCAGGGACCGTGTCTATTTTATTACTTTGTAAAGTGCCAGGTACACTGCTTGCGCTATATAAATGTTTGTTAATAATAATAATAATAATTAATAACTGGCTACCTAGCTACAGGAGGGACTGTGCCTGGCCAGGGGGTGGGGGTGGAGCTGGAGGAAAGAAGGTAACCAGGGCACATAGAAAAACAGAAGCTGGTGGTGACACAGACTAGAAACCAAATAGCAGCAACAGTGTTGGTGGCCAACTCTCTTGGGTTGTTGCTGGATTAGGTGTCAACCTGATCTCGGTTATTTAATTACTAGTGTAGGGGCACCTCCTGCATTCCGAAGAGTGACTCATAAGAGCCTGTGAAGGGTGCTTCAAGAGATATGCTGTGAAATAGAGGAGGATGGCCCTGAGAGAGGCTTGGTAGAGAATTAATTTGCAAGGAAAGTGACTCATATCCTTGTATTCCAAGCAAAGGAAGAGTTCACCTGTACACTCAGCTGCCACTCCTGTCAATGATCTGCTCGTAGTATTACTTTAGCATTTCTTAATCCAGTTGTGTAACATTTTTGTAATGCCCACTGGTATTAATGAGTGACAGGGTAACGGTTTCTCTGTTGAATCATTGCACTAGAATGGGGTTTTCATCACTGCCAGCTGAAACATACCTCAGGCATTGCCTGCACATTTGTTCTCTATTCACTTGCAAACTGGTGCGTGGGAAATGGGCCACAGTGTCATTCTTAACCCTTTGAATTCTGTGTTTAAACATTTCCATCTGTACCAGGAGGTGAGTTAGGGCCCCAGACACAATCCTAACCTTAGACTTGATTCAATGTTCACTGAAATCTATGGGAGACTTTTCTTTAGTGAGAGATGGTTTGGGCCCATTAGTTTTGAGACCCCAATCCTCCTCATGTATGTCATTCAGTGGTTTCCAAACAGGCCCAGACTTCCACCTGGAGGGCGTGGGTCCACGTCAGCAGGGACAGGGCAAAAGAGCTGCAGTGCATCTTTCTGGGTGTTAACAAATGAGAGGGTAGCCCATGCCAGGTGCGTGTCCATCTGCCCATTTATTAGGTGTTTGCCCCACTGGCCACGTGGCCACCACCCACTAGACACGCAGCCCTCACTCACAGTAGGACCCCGGAGCATGTGGAGTCACCGTGCAGGTGAATGCAAGCTAAGGTATGCCCACAGTGCTGTGTCCCATCAATTAGGTTGCATGCAGCCTCCTCACATACAGGTCCGCCAGCACCATAGAGTCGCAGATGGAAATCCTAGAAAGTTCCAAGGAGCGACTACTTCCGGCCCTTTTCCTCACTCTCAATCTCAATCCACCTTAAAAACCCACTGTGTCATTTTCAAACATGTGTTCTCCAAGCTCTTCCTGGCTGGCAGTATGTGCACGGCGCATGCTCTTTCCCATCCGATGCATTCTCTGCAATGATTTCAGGAGGATTACCATCACCAGGGCCATGGATCAAACTGACAGCCAGGGAGTAACTAGCACTGCTACCACCACTGCCCAACCTCAGTCGCTTTTTGCCTACCGTTCCATCTGACAACACTGCATCCCCTGGACTGAGTAAGAGACCACGGCCTTCATCACTCTTTGAGGGGCGCAAAAGGTCCCATCTGCCCTGGTGAAGTGCTACAGGAACAAGGTGGTGTTCAAAGAGATCTCTGCCCAAATGGTGCAGCAGGGCCTACACCCAGGACATGAACCACTTCTCGCAGCAGGCTAAGGACTTGAGGAGCAGATACAAGGACATCTAGGATGGCACTGCCTGCTGCTCCTCTGATCACCTCTTGCTGCTGCTGCCTGAATGTCTCTCAAAGATCTCCTGCCCCACCAGGGTTGACAACCTGCCGCACTTTGAGGTGCCTGTGCATGCCCATGCCGGAAACAGTGCCTGCTGCTCCTCTGCCCTTCTACCACTGCTGCTGCCAGTCTGTGTGATGATTCGTGGGTTTGTCTCTCTCTCATATCTTTTCCCTCCTAGGGCATTCTCTGCAAGCTGAAGTCCAACACCCCCTGTGGTAGCTTGAGGAGGGTGGTAGCTTGAGGAGTAACTCCTCACTTAAATGTTTTGGGGGGAGACAGATTTTTTTTGAGGGGCGGGAGATGAGATCGATAGGAAAGGAAATTTCCTTAATGTCTGGACTTCAAGGGATTGGAGGTTTGAGTGAATAGGTTGCAGGGGGAGAGTCAGTAAAATGGGGAAGCGAACTCCTCAAATGCTCAGGGGCGATCTACAGCCCTGACCCAACATACTTTGGATGGCAGGTCTCCTTTTCCAGTCCCTGCTTCTGCTTAGGCCGCTTTCAGACCTCATCCCCCCCCCCCTGCTCATATTCTGGCTGCGGGAGGGACTGCGCAACCAGGATATGCACAGGGATCGGCCGGTCTGAAAGCCCTCACCCCCCCGGCCTGACTCTGCTACCAGATGCGCAGGGATGCAGAGCTCGATTTCCTGCTCTGCATCCCTGCACGTGTCTTCTGGCAAAGCCATGCGGGGGAGGGGGGGCTTTCAGATCAGCTGATCCCTGCACATATCCTGGCTGCACATTCCCCCCCCCCCCTGCAGCCAGAATATGTACAGGGGGAGAAGGTCTAAAAGTGACCTAAGTGTCCACCTGCTGCCTTCCAGTCTCTATCTGATATTCTGCCTCCTGGGGACATTCTGTGCCACTTGAGACCTTGTCAGACTTGGGGCATCACCATCTCCTCCTATGCTAGTGCCTTGAGTACCTGGTGCCCACTTCCTGCCAGTTTCTATTCTGTCCTCTGCCCATCTACTGCGTGCTAGTCTGTCACTGATATTTCTGCACCCTGGGGCAGTCTGTACAAGTTTGGGGGAAGGGAAAGTGTCATAGGAGGACAGTAAAACTGCTGTTTAAAGTCATGGTAACCCTGCTAAGTCATTCCCATTTATTTAAATAGGAAATAAATGTAAAATAAAAACAAATGAGTTTTAAATGAACAAAAAAAGGAAGAAAAAAAGAGAATTTTTGGAAATGAAAACAAAAGGGGAAATTAAAAATAATTAGGTCCCTTCTGCACATGCCTACAGTGCCTGCCTGTCACCTGTTGGAGTGGACCCTGGGGAGGAGGAGGAGCTGACATCCCCCCAGGATATTCCCCTCTCTGTCTCCTCCCTGGAGCACTGCAGGATCATGTCCAGGGCACAATCACAGCACCCAGGGTTTCAGTCAGTCCCTTTGCAACCTTGGAGACAGTGAAGGAGCCAGGACTGGATGTGGAGAGTGAATCCTCTCCTTTCTGGGGTCTCTGATGCTGCTATAACTGCTCCTCCACCTCCTCAATACACTCCAACAGGCGACAGATGATGATGGATGTTTCCTCCAGAGGACGGATCCTTGCTGGCACTGTGGCCATCACCGCCAGGTAAGCATGTTGGGTGTTCCTGGAGGACCACAGGTCAGTTGTAAAATGGACAGTGGCACCCCCAGTCCATGCCAGTGCCAGCTGCTCCTTCACCCTCTCCTTCAACACTCTGTACAGGCCTGGCACCACCGTATGGCTGAGGGTGGTGCGGCATGGCATCTTAAATTGGGGGGCCAGGAACCCTAACAGCTGCTTAAACCCTATGTCCCTGACAATGGAGAAGGGCTGGCCATCAACAGCGATCATCTCGCCCAACAGAAATGGGAACAGAAATGGTAATGGCGGATGTTCCTAGGTTAATGAGCACCTGCCCTCACTTCACCACCTTACTGCACAAAGTGCACTGCACCTCCCGCGGATCATCCGTCTGCACCACCTTAAAATGCTCCCAGACCCATGATGTCTTAGCCCCTCCTGCCTTCTGGTCTGCACTGAGTGACACACTCCTGGGAGGGGCAGGACATGGTGGCACTGGTGACACAGGTCGTTGAGGGACAGCCATCACCTCAGCAGCACCAGATACAGAGACCTCCTCCACAAAAATCTCTGCATCTCTTTCCCCATCCACAAACAGAGTGACGGAGGCTGTCGGACTCCCCATGCTGTTCCCACTCTGAGCAGCACTCTCCCCCTGAACCTATAGCTGCTGTTGCTGCTGCTGCCCAGGGATCGGGCCCTGCCTCTAGCCAGGCTCTCAACAATGGGGGAGTCGGGGGACAACGCTGGTCCCTGCTGGGATACTTCGTCCCCTGAATCACCTGCTGCCGCAGATGACACAGCCACCACAGCCTCTTCTACTGCCAGGAGGTGACGCCCAGCCCCCTGGACCTTTGTGCTGGGAGAGCGAGACCCAACATCACCACCAGGCCTTCGCATCTTGGGGCGTGGGGATGTGCTTAGGCTGCTGCTTCTGCCCATTGCTGGCACTCTGATGACACGGCCCCTGCCATGTGCCTCATTGGCTGCCTTATGGCTACAGAGCGGCCTCTCCCTCTCATCACTCCCTTCTCCATTTATACAAACCACACACAAGTGTATTAAATATATATTTATTTTTTTACAATTTTTATCAAATATTATATATATATATCTATTCTACACTAAATTTAACTGCTATTTAACTATCTAATAACTATTATAAAACCTATGGAACTAAATAATGGAATATAAAAAACACACTCTAAAACTAGATCACTATATCTCTATAAACTAAGGTAACTTAACTGTAATAGCTAACTATAATCCTACCTAACAACTACTATANGAACACAGGGAGGGGTAAAGAAACTGAAATAAAACCTAAATCAATCTAATCTAATCCTACTCTAATAAATCAAAAACCAGGGGAAGGGAATGAGGGATGGAATATGGAGGGAGAGGGAAAGGAATGGATTCAATGGAGGGTAGGGTGATAGAACACAGGGATGGGTAAAACATAAAAATAACTGCTAAATCTATCTAATATAATCTAGCTAAATGATAATAGGGAGGTAAATCTGTTGGATGGGTGAAATGGGAGGAGGATTGTGAATGGATGAGGGAAGAAAACTTCTGGGAGTCCGGGACCCTTCTGAAAATGCCTGCTGACAGGATCAGTGGCTAGCTCAGAAGGTGTTGGAAGGGGGCAGGTCAAAGAGTTTTGCTACTTGCTGCTCCCGCCTTACCGCAAGGCCCGATTGGCTCTGTGCAGCCTAGCCCCTGGCTAATCGCAGACTGTGAAGCCAGTGTTCAGTCGAAAAGGAAAGGTGATTGGGTAGGTTGGCTGCTACTCCAAGCCTCTCCACCCCACGGAACCAGGAAGTCTGCTCCACAGCTGCCTCCCCCTCCTGGGCCTTCAGTCACGTTTTCCCTGCCTGAACTCAACTGAACGTGGCCGAACATGAACAAAATGTTTGGTCAGTTTGTAGTTCAGTTCACGTTCTGTTCGGTTGGTTCGGGTTTGGTTCGGGAGTTCGGTTCGGTCATCCGAACATAACGAGTTTGGTCCGAACTCCGAACTTCCGAACCTCGTTTTCCCATCCCGACACGTTATATATAGATAGGTAGTACATATTAGATATCGATATATATTATAGATATATATATTAGATTAGAACAGTTACATAGATAATTTATTAGATAATAGATAGTTTTCCTTTGCCCTTCCTGTTTCCCTTAGATTTAGATAGATATTAGTTGTGCATGCGAATTGATAACGATAGTGATACCAAAAATAAAATCTTTGTCTGAAACTGTACTGATACTGATACCGATATTGATACCAATAACGATAACGATATTGATAACAAAACTGATAAGAAAAATGACATTGTCATTAATAACAATAACGAAAACTACATTTTTGAATAATGAAAATGAAAATGAAAAAAACGAAAATGACATGGGGGCCTGATGCATACCCCTAGTTGTTCACTACTACAAGTTCTCTACTCTTTTTTTCCGAATGGCATATATTGTCATCTCTGCAGAAAATATGTTATATTTTCTGAAACATCATGTAACTGAAACATAGATGTAGTACAATCTAGAGATGTGCAAACAGAACGTGGTTCAGATGTTCAGACATTCGGACGTTCGGTCGTTTGGTTTGAAACCCGATTTCGGGTTCAGTTGTTCGGTTCGGCGGAGTTCGGGATCGGCCCAACAGCCGAAAATAGCACTATCGATACCGATACTGAAATCGATTTTTTTTTTCAGTATCAGTATCATTTGGCCTTGAAACCACCCCTGGTCTCCACCCCTGGTGACTATACTTTTTTTCTCTACAGTACATCAGTCATGCCCAGAACAGACCATTCTCTGGTATCTTCAGACTTGCTCCCTGCATGTTTGGAGGCAAAGGTGGATCATATTTTGATTTCAGACCATGCACTCATTTCTCTCATTCTGGACACAGTAATGAAATTCAAACTTTCTTTCTCAGACATATTTTTTCCTCTAATTCCCCTGAGGAAAGTCACTCTCATTTTCCCAAAAGATAAAAATAACCTCCATATTGTCATCCATGCCACTCATTCAATGAAATCTTCCTCTTGATTTAGAACTTGAAACAAAATCAGCTCAGTCTGCATTCTTTCGTCATTCCATGCAAACACATCCAGCGACAGGACATTTAAAACAACCTTCCCTTCCATGACTCATTTTCCTAAGGCTATTTTACATAAGTAATAAGACACTCGATACCTCTCTGCCAACACAGATTACTTCCTGGCTGACTGGTTTGGTGAGGCTACCTTCCATAAAGTGTTTGCTTCATTGGGGCCAATTGCCAATTACAATTGGTAGCATTGTGTGGTCTTCACAGTGTGAGTTCTTGCAGTATCCACTCCATGCACTGGTTCTGCTTATGTACTTGCAGAATTGGAACCTGAGTTCCATTTCTTTTTGCTGTCTATAAGTGGATGCCAGAGCCAGGTCTTACCAGCAGTCAACCCAGGGGAACCACCTTGGGCCCTACTCTCTCCGGGGGCCCTGAAGTGACCCCTGTTTTCACCACCAGGGCAGGGTGTGAGGGCCCCTTTCCCTCCCAGAGACATTCCTTCTCTGCAACACCTTTTCCCATCCCAGAATTTCCTGCTCCTTAATTCACTTTTGTGCCTTCTTCCATGCTGTCCCCTATGTCTGGAACTCCCTTTCTCAAATACAAGTGAGCACCAGGGACCCATATCATTATTCATTTTTGTTTTTTGTTTTTGTTATTTAAATATTTTGTTTTCGTAAATATCAGAATTTAGTTTTCGTTTTTGCTTTTGTTTTCGATTTCCATTTGGTTTCAATGAAAAACACATTTTCAGCTGTAAACTTTTAAAATTTAATTATATTTTGCTGAAATGAGGGATTATACCTGCAATTATACCTGCATAATTATACCTACACATACCTGCAGTATGTGTAGCAAATTTCAAAAAGATTGGATAAAGGAACCCAATTTTATAAGCAGTTGAATTATGTTATTTTGCAAAAATCTGCATATACATTCCTGTCTTTAACTTCTTTGTTTCCCATCTAATATGGGAGTAACTTGGCAAGATTAGACCCCTCCCCAAGTTTACTATTTTTTCCAAATTTCAGACGGATTGGATAAAGGGTCGTGGTGGTACAAGCAATTTTATTTATTTATTTAGTGCATTTTTACCCCACCCCTCCTAAAACAGCTCGGGGCGGCTTACAATCAAAAGTAAAATACAAATATAAAAAATCCATCTAAAACACATTAAAACACTTATAAAAGTTCCAACCACTAACCAGGACTAGGGAACAACAGAAGAATAAAACAATAAATAAGGATGAAGGGGAATAAAACCCCTCCCCAAAGGCCTGGGCAAACAGCCAGGTTTTACAGTTTTGCCTGAATGTTAAAAGGCTTGGGGCCAAGCAAGCTTCCTCTGGGAGGGAGTTCCAAACGCACAGCATTGCTACCGAGAATGCCCTCTCCATTGTGGCCCCCTGTTTAACACGGGGGACCTCCAAGAAGGTACACCTGGCAGAACGAAGGAGCCACTCTGGGGCGCGGAGGACGAGGTGGTTCCTGAGGTACGAGGGGCCCAGACTGTGAAGGGCCTTATAGATCAAAACTAAAACCTTGAACCAGGCTTGGCATGCTATTGGCAACCAGTGCAGAGTCTGGAGCACTGGTGTTATATGCGCCCGACGACCCATCCCCAAAAGGAGCCAGGCCGCCGCATTCTGCACTAGCTGCTGCCTCCGAACCAGGAACAAGGGCAGCCCCACATAGAGCGCATTGCAGTAGTCCAGTCTCGAGGTGATGAAGGCATGGAGGGGGGAGGCCAGGTCTGGACTGGAGACGTACAGGCGCAGCCTCCGCACCAGACACAGCCGGCGAAAGGCAGCCCTCGCAACTACCTCCACCTACTGCTCCAGGCGGAGATCCGCGTCCAATACCACCCCCAGGCCCCAAACCTGCTGAACTATAGGAGGGCGAGCCCCCCCCCAACCAGGGGGGCCACCACCCCTCTTGCTCTCCCCAACATCACCTCCATCTTATCGGGGTTGAGCTTCAGTCTGCTCTGCCACATCCATTCCGCCACAGCCTCCAAACACTGGGATAGCACCGAGACAGCAGGGTCTGGGTCAGTTGAAAAGGAGAGGTACAGCTGAGTATCATCAGCACATTGGTGACACCACACCCCGAACTCTCTCATGACCTCCCCCAAGGGCTGCATATATAAATTGAATAACAATGGGGACAGAATGGAACCCTGAGGAACACCGCAGGATAAAGTGTGGGGGGCAAGATGTCTCAGCCCCTGGCACCACCCGTTGGCTTCTCCCCGAGAGGAATGACTAGAACCATTCAAGAACAGTCCCATCCAGAACCCGCAGGTCACGCAGCCATCTCAGCAGCAGCCCATGGTCCACGGTGTCAAAAGCAGCCGAGAGATTTAGCAGGATGAAAAACGTTGAACATCCTGCATCCATCTCCCGGCAGAGATCATCGACCAAGGCCACCAATGCCATCTCGGAGCCATAGCTGGGACAGAACCCAGATTGAAATGGGTCCAGGAAACCGATGCCATCTAGATGCTCCTGGAGTTGGATCGACACCACCCACTCAATAACCTTCCCTAAAAAGGGAAAGTTAGAGACTGGTCGGTAGCTGGTGAGCATGTCCACATCCAAAGATGGTTTCTTCAGCAGGGGGCATACCACAGCCTCCTTGAGGCTGGGAGACAACCTCCCCTGCCACAAGGACGCGTTAACCACCCTCGCCAGCACCGTCCCCAATGTCTCCCTGGAGGCTTTCACCAACCAGGATGGGCATGGATCAAGTTCACAACAGGTGGCTCTCACCCAAAGACATCCACTGCATCAGCTGGCATCACTTCCTGAAACTCCCCCCACAAAAATGGACCAGACAAGGCTTCCATCACCTCGCGCTCTCCACCTACTGCCCCCAATCCTACTGCCCCCAATTAACTTATAAATGTATGTCTGACTGTAACGTCTTTGTAGTCCAACATGAAATTTGGCAGGGCTGTATCTCACACCTTCAGAATAATCTATACTGAATATCGGAAAGATGTGATAAAGGGTTGCAATTTTATAAGCCTGCACAGATTAGGGGTGGGACTTGGGGAAAAATATCGGTTACTGGTTTTATCATATACCAGTTCTTAGTTTATTGGATTTACCGGTATTACCGGTATCAGATTTTTCCCCTCATTTAAATCAATGGGGAATTTTCCCCTTTGAAATCAATTGGATAAAAAACAAAGGACTGACCTCTCTACACACAGCAACGCAGAATGCAAGGATGCAAGGAGTTCACAAGGTTAACTAATGTCCCTCCCTCCAATGTTAACTCTGTGAACTACTTGCAGCTGGGTTAGGCCCTGCCTTTGGGGGGATGGAGAGCCTTCTTACTGGGGCTCCATGCACTGCCTGTCCCCCATGCACTGGCTGTCCCCACGGTTGGGGTAATGGTCAAATGGGGGGAGATGTGTTTTATTTGGGGGTCACACTAAATTTGGGATTGACACTGTGTTTGTTGTGTTGGCATTGAAACTGTTGGCATTGCCAATATGTGGGTCATTTGGGGGGATCTTTGGCATTACTGGCCAAAACCTGGCTGTTTTAGGGGTCACAATGAATTTGACATTGATTTTAAACACCGTTGGTAAGGTATGGTTGGAAATGTTGGCATTGGCAATATGTGGGTCATCTTGGGGATCCCAGGGAGTGGGACACACTAGGTTTTGAATCTAGTTGTTGGCATGTAATGTATGTTGTACTTCTTGGTCATTTTGGGGGTCACACAGGATTTTGGATTGACAACAGCAGCATTGGCATTGGCAATGTGGAGGTATGGAATCACATGGGTATCCCCTGGCAGTTGACAGAACAATTGCTCTTATTTCGTTTTGTCTGTTCTGTGCTGCAGTGCGGTGAAAAAATATTTTAAAACTGTTTTGTGTCAAATTTGGTAAACAAATGTAAAGTGCCTGGTGGTGGCTCGCCAGTGACCACTGGCTATGGCTAATACACTGTAGTCAGTCACTTGCTAGTGTCTAGCACACAAAGTAAACTAAACTGATTGACTGATGTGCCACCATGCTAGTGTCCTCCCCTGGCAGTTGCTGGTTTGATTTGATGACTTGACTTTGTTTGAGTTTATTTCTATTATGCTGTGGAAAAAAACCTATTTTTTACATTTAAAATAAATAAATAAATAAATATAGTAGTGGGTGACTGGCTGGGGCTACTGTAGTCTGGCTAAGGAAAGAAGTGAACCATTTTGAACTGAAGTTCATGTCATTATCTGTTTTAGAGGTGACGTATTTTATTGCAGGTATTTTATTGTACTACTTTTTCCTGGTGGAGTGGTTGGACTGGGAAAAATTAGCACCAACCTGCAGTTTAAGCACAACCAAGGGCCACTGCTGCTGACTTGTCACTGCCACTACTGGCCGAGTTGCAGGCAGATGGAATTGCCTGCATCTTCTCAGGATGGACACAGGTGCAGGGGAGTGAAGATAGCAGTAGATGATATTCAAGGTCTGGGCAATCAGGGTATCGCCGTCCATGAACCCAAGGATGGGAAGGTTGGTCTTGAGAAAGACCAACTGTTCCATGGTCTTCTAGTCCATTTTGGAATGATGGAGGCTGATGATGTCATGGGTCACACTAAATACCTGCTTTGACGATACACTCGTGGAAGGACACAAGATGTACCACAATGCTACCTTTGCAAACGAGGGCCACACCTGCATTTTCTGGGCCCAGTAGGCCAAGGGGTTGGTAGCAGCAGGGCAGGAGGGATCGGCAAGATATTGCAACATAAATGTGTCAGTCATATCCTGGTGTTCTGGAGCCCGCTCTCCATCCTCTGCCTTCTCCTCCACCATGGCCTCTAGGTCAGAAAACCACAAGGTAGATCTGCCCTCACTTGCAACCCCTGTTGAAATGGAACTTGCCTCTGGCAATGAGGGTGCCTGCTCTGGACAATTCCAATGCACCTCAGCAATGAGCCTGCCCGTGAACTCATCAAAGGATTTGACATCTGAAGTCATGCTCTTCTTGAAAGTGCTGGATGGTGTCACCCATCCAGCATGCCATTCACCACTTTTAGTATATTGTTCACCATGTGTTGCTTGTCAAGCACCTGGGCATGCAACAATGCCCATCGATGCTGTCTGGGTGACACCATCCCGTCAGTGCTGCTGCTACTATCCACTGCTGCGCTGGTGACAAGAACTGGTGACATCTGCCACCAGTGTGTAGTCAAAACATATATGCATGGACCACAATTTTGCTAGTCTACAGGTCTGTGGTAAAATGTACCACAGACCCCTCCATGCAGGAGAACTCTGCACGGAGCTGGGATCACACCCACCCATACAGAGATGGGATACCTTTTTGCATAAGGTTTGGTGGCAAGGGACTCTGTAATGGGTCTCCAGAAAATGAAGCAACCATTGGAACCTGAAACTCTCAACCAGGTTGAATGGCCTCACATCCAGGGCAATCACCTCCCCATTTGCCTTGCATGGGTGGCTGGATGCAAACGGCATCTTCTTTTCCCAGAGCACAGTTACAGTGGGCTGGGACAAGGACTGGGATTGTGATGGAGTGGCTAGCGCTCATCCTTTGTGGGGGTAGGGTGGTGGGGTAGAACTGTCACCAGATGGCCTAGAGGTGGCAGTTGCACAGGGAGAGGAAGAGGGTTTCTCCTCTTCCGAACCCTCATCTGTACGTTCTGCAACTGGCACCACCCCATGCTTTCACTTGGGACGGCACTCATGTATGTTCCTGTGGTGCTGTCTCAAATGACTGTGTAGGCCAGAGGTGCCATATCTCGTTGGATAATTGCCACCACGACTGACCTTGGAACAGCCTTGGAGCACACCACACCCCCAGGATACCAAACTGCAGTTGAATGGCTTCTAATCCCAAGGTCTCAGATGGTCCCAGAAGGAAAGAAAATATGCTAAATGGCAATTGGCCAGCACAGTCAAGTGCCCACCCCCTACTCACATCCCTACACCCCTCCAAAAATCTTAGGGAAGCTTCAGGGTTGGATGCCTTTTTTTTAATTAAAAAAAGGCAACCAATCCAAGGCAGGTTAAAAAAGGCACAAAATGTAACCATAATGAAGTTACCACAGGGAGGAGGCAGGAAGAGACTCAAGAGGACTCAAGGAAAGACACACACAAAAAGCTGTGCCCAGGAGTTGTTTTAAAAAAAACGAGAACAGAGACCAATACAAAAAATCTGGTACAACCGGTATTACCGTATCTCTGATTTAAACCTGGCATTATTGGCAATACCGGATATTAGCAAAACTGATATTCCCACCCCATGCATAGACTTAGTTTCTCTTATGTGTCTCTGTGGTATAAGATCTGTTTGTGATGTCAATTGGCCAGCAGAAATGTCAACCAAATATCCTCATTCTGTGCTGTGATCACCCCAAAGTTTCTACATCACTTGTTCCTGGGAAGTTGGAAGCATACAACATTCAATTGCTTATACAATCGGTTTCCTTTATCCAATCTTTCCAAAGTTTTGTACACATAATGCACTGCATTGGGGATATAATCTTTCCAAGTTTCATCAGAAGTAAAGAAAAAAAAGATTGTTAAAGATGGAAATATATTTCTAAGCGTTTTCCCATTATTTAAAAAATGAAAATTCATGTTCATTTTGTTTTCATTATTATTATTATATGCCATTTTTTGTTACAATAACAAAAAAGAAAAAATTCCATTTTGTTATCATAATAACGAAAACAGAATTGCACATCCCTACTCTGAACATATTTGTATTGCTTCCTCCCTCCCTTCCTCCACATCTACCCCAAAAGCTAACTCATCTATCAAGCTTTCCCTAGAGCATCAACCTCCTAGATTATTCTCTGATAATTCTCATGTTGTCTTATCCTTCAAGAAGTTCCTCCTTCCTTTGTAACTAAGATAACAATCTGCACCTGCAACTTCTCAATTTCTTGAATGTATTCCTGTCTCTAGTTCCCCTCTCCCTTTTCACCCCTTCTCTGTACATCCTAGATTTAAGGGACTTTCCACTAATCATAACTAGGGACATTACTTGTGCTCTGTAAACAGGCAACTAATTCTTCCACAGAATATAAAATATTTTTTGCTTGTGATTGGAGGCCTCCTGGCCCAATTCTGTGGGTGCCTGTCCTCCACCCTTACCACACTGGGTCAGGTTGGGCTGGGCAGGTGGGACTGCCTGGGGTTGACTCGCCCTGCAACATCCCCTGCTTGCTTGTGCTCCGGCAGTGACAGCAGCAGGAGCCACAAGCACTGCTGCTACCTTCTCACTACTCAGACCGGCTGACAGCATTTCTAATCAGGCTGGGATGGAGAGACGGAGGGCAGCGGTAGCACTCAGGGCTCCTGCTGAGTGGACTGGACTGGGTGGTGGGGTTACCAGGGGGAGCATCCCCTCACACTCTCCAGTCCAGCAACTCACCTGGCAGTTTCCCCAGCTGGCCTTCCTGCCAGCTGCCTCCTGGTTTGCCCTATGGGGCTTCCCTGGGTGGGCATTAGGGGTGGGAATTCCGGATCTACCGGTATCCGATACTGCCGGTATTTCGGTGTACCGGCAGTATTGGATTAACCCAGTAATCTGACTAAAATTACTGGATTCCCCCGTACCGTTTTTTTTTACTTTGCGGCCATTCAAATGAATGGCCACAATGTAAAAAAACAAACAACACCCCCACTTTCCCTCCCCAGTCCAGGCTGCGTGGGTGGAAGGGTGGGCACCACCCACCCACCCTGCCCAGCCTGGCTTTAAAAAAACAATTCCCCCCCAAAGTCCCTGCTAGTGCCGGCTCTGGGCCGCCGCCGGCGACCCAGAGCCCACACCAGCAGCAGGTAGGTTACCGGTACCATGCTACTAGGGTGATCCCTGGGGTGGGGATGGTTTAACACACCCTCCACCCCAGGGATCACCCTACCTCCCCACCCAGGGATCGCTTACCTTGCGCTCCAGATGGCGGTGGTGGCGGCGGTGGCGGCGGTCCGGCTCTGGCGGCTTCAGTGCTGGCTGTGGCTGCCGGCTCAGTGCACTACTAGGCCTTCCGGTGAACTTCCGGGTTTCACTGGAAGGCCTAGTAGTGCACTGAGCCGGCAGCCACAGCCAGCACTGAAGCCGCCAGAGCCGGACCGCCGCCACCGCCGCCACCACCGCCATCTGGAGCGCAAGGTAAGCGATCCCTGGGTGGGGAGGTAGGGTGATCCCTGGGGTGGAGGGTGTGTTAAACCATCCCCACCCCAGGGNTCCGGGCCACCGGCGGAGGCCCGGAGACCGCACTAGCAGGGACTTAGAGGGAAATTTTTTTAAAAAAAATCCAGGCTGGGCAGGGTGGGTGGGGGGTGCCCCCCCTTCCACCCACACAGCCTGGGAGGGGGAGGGGGGAGGATTTTTTTTTATTCCATTGATTTCAATGGGGACAGTTCCCCATTGAAATCAATGGAATAAATCCAGTACCAGATTTAATCTGGGAATCTGGTTTTTTGAAAACCGGTAACCGGTAAATCCGGTAGCCAGTAATTGCTCTGGTGTCCCACCCCTAGTGGGCATGGCCGGATGATGCATGTAGCCTGTGCGCCCGCCCTGGAGGCCCTTGTGGGGCGGGGACAGAAAGTGAAGCTGTGTGCCAGCTGGGTGAATCCCTCCCTCCCTCCCCTTCCTTTCCCTCCCCCCAGATTCCTTCCCCACTCTTCCCCCTGGGCTGGTCTGCATGGAGGGGGTGCATGGGGTTGTTGGATGATGGGATGACTGATGGGTGAGATCACTGCACGCAAGCCAGTCAGAGGCTTACGTGTCATGATGTGACCGGGTAAAGGAAACCGGTGGCCCTGATTCTACACAAGAACCATGATTCATGGTAATGCATTTTACTTGGGGCTCTGCAATTAATAATTAATTCATGTTATTCAATTTTCTTGCTGTTTGTTATTTTTCAGATACTCCGATTGTCTCCCTTTTCTTTTCACACAACTTTGCAGGATTGGAATATAGAAGTATGAGTAAAGCAGGGGTAGGAAACCTCAGACCCAGGGGCCAAATGTGGCCCACAGCAAGTTTTTATGTGGCCCCTTCCAGTTCCTGAATCTGGCCAATGGATCCAACTCCTACCTCCAAGCATTGAAAAACTGAACTCAGGGTAAGGAGCAGAGATGAGAGCACACACGCAAGGAAAGGGGACAGATTCATGGCACTAATCCATGATTTGGACCCTACTTTTCTTGTGCATACCCCTTATGCACTCTTGTCCCCAACTTCTACGTGAACCTTTGACCCTGTACTAATTTTCTAAGTGACCTTTGGGAGGAAAAAGGTTTTATACCCTGGAACAAAGGATACAATTTCAGTATATGTTGATGTATTCTCTTTCACTGGGTGAAATCAAATGCGATGATCACCCACTGGAGTCGGTGTTCGGTCTGTGCAGCCCCCAGGCAACCACCACTCACATGTTTAGTTTCCAACCTAATAAACAGGAAGCTACTGCCTGCATTTCATGCGCTTGTGGCAGCTTCCACAAGTAGTAGTAGCGATTTCTCTCTCAGTGAACAGACACGCTAGAGATCTCCCTCCCTCTGCAGTCTCCCTCCTCACTTCTCAGCTGAGAGGTGCACTGGAGATCTCCCTCTCCCCACAGTCTCTCTCCCTGGCAACTGCCTCTCACCAAACAGACACGCTATAGATCTCCCGCCCTCTGCAGTCTCCCTCCCCACTTCTCAGCTGAGAGGTGCACTAGAGATCTCCCTCCCTCTGAGGTCTCCCTCCCTACTTCTCAGCTGAGAGGCGCACTAGAGATATCCCTCCCCTGCAGTCCAATTACCATGGAGCCTGGGCCCTGAACTCTAGGGTAGGATTTGCAAGTGGCCTGAGTACCGCTAGGAAATTTTCAGAGTGGGTGGGGAAGGGAGCGGGAACAACACTGCCAATACCCATGCACTAGAGATCTCCCTCTCCCCACAGTCTCTCTCCCTGGCAACTGCCTCTCACCAAAAAGACACGCTAGAGATCTCCCTCCCTCTGCAGTCTCCCTCCCCACTTCTCAGCTGAGAGGCGCACTAGAGATCTCGATCTCTCTGCAGTCTCCCTCCCCACTTCTCAGCTGAGAGGCGCACTAGAGATCTCCCTCCCCTGCAGTCCAATTACCATGGAGCCTGGGCCCTGAATTCTAGGGTAGGATTTGCAAGTGGCCTGAGCACCGCTAGGAAATTTTTAGAGTGGGTGGGGAAGGGAGCAGGAACAACACTGCCCATACCCACTCTGAAAATTTTCTATCAGTGGTCAGACCACTTGCAAAGTGCCTCACCAAGCAGGACATTTTCAGAGTGGTCAGGGGTGGAATACTGATCCCACTGACTTTTAAAGAGTCCTTCCTAATGGATTTGCTGACACATAGGAGGGAACTCAGGAGGACTAGGGCAGCACCACAACCTTTTCAGAGGAAAGCTGAGGCTGGCCAGGAGCCTTTGGAGGGCCATGATTAGAAAGATCCTGTCCCTTTGCCCTTAAGGAGGTCCCTAATTGGGACATGATCTGGGGCCTGCCACAGTCTTGTTACACCACTGCTGCAGTTAGGGATGTGCGAACCCCAGGGGGTTGGGGGTTCAGCTGAACCTGACACCATCGCTGAACCAGTTTGGGGGGGCCCAACTCGTTTGGACGCAGGGGCGGTTCTCCCTCCCCTCTCCAGACTGCGTGGGTGGAAGGGGAGCCAGGGAGCACCTCCCCCCACTCTATCGAGCCTGGAACTTTTATTTTAACCCCCTCACCCCAGGGATCACCCTACCTGGTGGTGCCAGGGCTCCAGCCCTGGGTTTGACCCGGAAGGTCTAGTAGCAGCCTGAAGAACTCTGGAACACCGCTGTCGGCGGACCCTCCACCGCTGCCACCTCCAGGCCCGAGGCCAGAGCCTCGGCACCACCAGGTAGTGTCATCCCTGAGGTGGGGGTGGGGTTTTTTTTGAAAAAAAAATCAAAAAATCCCAGGCTGGAGAAGGTGTGGGGGAGGTGCTCCCCAGTGCCTCTTCTACCCATGCAGCTTGGAGGGGGAGGGAAAACCAGGTTCCTCCGTGTCCCAACCCCCCTCCCGAATGCGTTCGGAACCCAAACTTTGTTCGGTCAGTTCAGGCAGGGGTTGGTTCAGATTTGGGGTGTTCTCAAACAGGCCGAACACCCCGAGTTCGAACCGAACCCCAAACTTCCGAACCGCATTCACACATCCCTAGGTTCAGTCTCCTTCCTCACCTCTCATCTGCGAGGCACTTCAGAGATCTTGCTCCCCCCACAGTCTTCCTTCCTGCCTCTCAGCTGAGTGGTGCTCTAGAGAGCTCCCTCCCCCACAGTCTCCTCTCTGCCTTTCAGTTGGGAGACACACTAGAGAGCTCCCTCCTCCCACAATCTCCCTCCCCTTCTTCTGCCTTTCAGCTGAGAAGCATGCTAGAGATCTCCCTCCCTTGTAGTCTCCCTCCTCACCTCTCAGCTGAGAGGTGGCCATTGGGAGGGAGACTGTGGCGAAGGAAGATCTCTACTGTGCCTTTCAGCTGAGAGGCAGCCATTGGGGGAGGGAAATTGCTACTGTCACTGCCTCTCAGCTGGCTGGTCATGCTAGGTGGGACTCTATGGTGCTGGTGGACCTGGATGTGGGAGAGAATGCATCAAACATAAATGATGAGACAAGGACACGTGTGACCATTAGCCCTGATTGGTCTCCATGGCCGGCCTGTGATGTCCCTGGACTCTGCTGTAAGTGGCAGCTCTGTGGTGACCATGTGGAGGCCACATTGTAGACACCTAATAGATGAGCAGTCAGAAATGCACCTGGGAAGGCTTGTGTGGTCTATCGTCTTGTTTGAAAACACCCATTCATTGGCAATGTTACTTGTTACAACAAAATAGTTTGCATGTCTCTGATTTTCTCAAGGAAACAAAAAAGAAATTGCATTGACACACATTTACATATTTCCTTTATGTTCAGATCTTTATCAAGTCACTAGCTAGGTTTTCTGTGCAATTCCCAAAAGCCTTTATAGAGAACTAACAAATCCTTTTGTCATTTAACAACCCAGAAACTTTTCAAAAAATAAGAATGAATAAATCTCCAGGTTGCTCAAGCAAATAAATACTGCATCAGTTGAAGTGCAAATATTTGTTATTCTGTATGCCTGGGCCTTCTGTGCTACTGCACAGTCATTCATTAACCAAGTCTTCAAAAATGAGTAAACCCATGATGTATATGAAATTAAGTAGTGGTCATAGCAGAAGAACTTACTTATGCCTATATTGTATTTTCATCTAAGCCAATCTGATATTACCACAATATTTATTTATTTACACCATTTATATCCCTCTAGGCAGCTCAAGGCAGCTTACAAAAATTTAAATATTTAAAAATATACATAAAATATATAAAATACATAAAAGGGAGGCACAAAAGAAAAGAAAAAACCCATCCTCCCCCCCGCACCCTCACCCCCTTCACCCACCTCCCTCACCAAAAGGCTTGGCAGAACAACTGAGTCTTGCACTGTTGCCGAAATGTTCTCAGCGGCGGCGCCCAGGCCTCCACCAGAAGGGAGTTCCACAGCCTGGGCACCGCCATTGAGAACACTCTCTCCATTGTATCCCCCTGCGCCACCCAGGGGACACCAAGAAGGGTGCTCCTGGTGGACTACAGTGGTCGATCCAGGACAAGGAGAGTGAGGCGGTCACACAGATAGGAGGGGACCAGACCTATAGGGATTTATAGGTAAGCAAAAATACTTCAAATTGGGCTCAGAAGACTATCAGCAGCCAGTGCAGAGCTCGGAACACTGGTGTGATGTGGTCACAGCAACCCGTTCCTGTAAGGAGATGGGCCACCGCATTCTGTACCAGCTGCAGTCTCAAGACTGTCACCAAAGGTAGCCCCACGTAGAGCATGTTACAATAGTATAATCTTGAGGTGATGAAGGCATGGATGACAGTGGCCAGGTCGGAGTCAGAGACATATGACCAAAGCCATTGCACCAGATGGAATTGGCGGAAAGAACTCCAGTGGAGATCCAGGTGAAGCTGCGGATCGAGGCGTACTCCCAGACGCTGGACCTGAGAGATAAATGAGGAATGAACCCATTAGTGATCGGGGATGTCACACCCACTGCCCTCACCACCAACATCACCTCTGTCTTGTCAGGATTTAGTTTCAGACGGCTCGCCCTCATGCAATCCCCAGAGCCACCAAACATCAGGTAAGCACCGAGACTGCCAGGTCTGGGTCGGATGAAAAGGAGAGGTAGAGCTGGTTGTCAGTGTACTGATGACACCGCACCCCATACAGTCTCATGACCTCGCATATACTGTGCTAAATTAGTAATTTCAGTTTATTGTGTAAACCAAAGGTTATTACAATATGTCGATCAAAATAAAATATCAAATACACATACAAGTGAATACATTTAAAATAAATTTATAATATCCATGGAGTAAACTCTGGAATAAGACACATCCTAAAGGGCTTTAACTGTTACTTCCAAAACTAGTCAGGACGTCCTAAGTTCCCACATAAGCCGCCTCGCCAATAACTGAGGCGGTTTTAATTTGAGTAACTATACTCAGGAACCGGGCAACCTGTGCTGAAACGTGGGGCAGGCGGTCGCCCAACAAATAGGTCAAAAGTAGTACCTCGGGACGGCCTGGCAGCGATGCCAGCAGTTTAGAGAGATAAATTTCCCTCGGTGTCGCATAGAGGGGGCAATACAATAGAATATGGGCCAGTGAGTCCACTGCCCTTAAAGAGCAGCTACACAATCGTTCCGCCAAAGGGGTCTGATTATATCTACCGGCAGTGACAGCGGATGGGAAGGCATTCCACCTTGCCAATGAGAACAGCCTTCTGGAATTCGACGGGATCCCCCCACCCAGAAAAGGCATGGGCAAGGTAGTTACATTTGCCAGTTGAACATAAAGGCCTGTAGCTTTGTAAGCTTTGAGATCGGCCCATACTTCCTGCCAAACGGAATCCACCAATCGGGTCAAAACGAGTTTCTTTGCCCCCTTAAATCCTAGCTGAGACAGGGCCTCAGTGGAGAAACCCAGTTGTCTAATCTTCTCGACCACTGAGATCAGCCAAGG
>QEPC01001819.1:222657-233235 GCA_003113815.1 Sphenodon punctatus
GAGCGCCTGCGGCTTCCCCTCTACCTCTGTATTTCCGTGGGTCTCAGGGGCATTTGGCTACCTCTCCTTGCGTCCCGATGATGAAAAGGGTTGCCCTCTGAGAAAGGGGGAAAGCCCACACTCTACCCTGAGGGACCTTATAATCTTCGAGAGAAATTCCCTTTATAGAGGTAGCCGCTCCATATATGTGGGCCCCTTGCTCCCTTCCCTGGTGTTCCTGCCTGATTGGATCCCAATCCCTGTCGTTCCCCCCTCCTTTCCCCCCTCCCCTGTGACACATGGATAGACCACTACCTCTTGCAGACCTCTCTTCTGGCACATGTCTGCCCCCGGATGGATGCAGGACCAATCCATATGGTTCGTTCCCGGAAATTGATGGAAGCAGAGTGGTTCCAGAGGGCTCTGGGGGACATACCGTATGATTTTGATGGCTGTCTTATTGATGACCTCGTGGCTTTCTGGAACACATTGCTAACTGAGGCCATTGATCGGATGGCTCCTACACGTCCATTTCCCAGGTGACAGCACCGCAAGCCTTCTTGGTATTTGGAGGACCTGTGGGTACTGAAGTAGAATGGGCAGTGGTTGGAGCGACAGTGGCATCGCTCTCACACTGACGCCAACAGATTGCAGCAGAGAGGTAGTTTACGAGCCAATGCTGTGGCTATGAGGATGGCAAAAAAAGAGTTTCTTGCTGTCTTCATAGCATCCACTAAGTCCCGTCCAGTGGAGCTTTTCTGGGTGGTGTGGGGGTTGATCAGTCCGGCCACCCTCCACCTAGGAGTGGAGTCAGCTAAGGCCTGCTGTGACATGTCTGTGGACTATTTTGTGGATAAAATTGCTCGTATTCACCTCAACTTCGATGCTGCACTTATTACATTAGGAGAGCTAGAGGTTATGGAAGCCCCATCTTGTCCAGCTTTGTGGGATCAATCCTAGTCAGTGGTGCCCACCAATGTGATTGGGGTCCTTGGGGCGGTTAGGGCCACTTCTTGTGGGTTAGACCCGTGCTTGTTCTGGCTAGTGAAATCTTGCAGGGAGACAGTGGGGTATTGCTGGCGGGGGTGGTCAATGCCTCCCCGCGGGAGGGCAAAGTGCCAGGCTACCTCAAGGAGATGGTGATGTGGCCTCTGCTCAAGAAACCATCACTTTCATATTTATTTATTTTATATATTTTATTAAAGATTTCTATCCTGCCCCTCCTGCCCGCAGGGAAGTCCGGGGTGGTGAACAACAAAATAAAAACACTAAAAAAGTAAAACAATTAAAAAAAATTAAAATTCCTGTATGCAGGGAAAAACAACCCTCCAACCCCCCTACTCCCCCCCCCCTCAAAAAAAAGCCAGGCAGAACAGCCAGGTCTTATATACTTATTGAAATGACTGGAGAGTGGGGGCCAACTGAGTCTCCTCCAGGAGGGAATTCCACAGCACAGGGGCGGCCACTGAAAAAGATCTAACATTGGTGGCCACCCACCTAACCCAGGGAACCTCCAAAAAGGTTTCCACAGATGATCTCAGGGGTTGCATGGGCACATGGGGAGTGAGACGGTCCTGCAGATAAACAGGGCCCAGGCCGTGAGGGATTTAAAGGTTAAAACCAGCACCTTGAACTTAACCCTGTGCTTTATATGCAGCCAGTTTAGAGCCTGGAGCACAGGTGTCATGTGCTCCCTATGGCCCACCCCTGTAAGGAGATGGACTGCGGCATTCTGCACCAGCTGCAGCCTCTGGACCAACTTCTCAGGAAGCCCCATGTAGAGTGCGTTGCAGTAATCCAGCCTTGAGGTGATGAAGGTATGGATGACAGTGGAGAGGTCAGAGTCTGAGAGATATGGTCAAAGCCGCCGGACAAGATGTAACTGCCAAAATGCACTCCCCAGAACAGCCACAACCTGAGATTCCAAGCTGAACCATGAATCGAGGAGCACACCCAGACTCAACACTTGAGAGACCATGGGAGAGTGAACCCCCCCAACAAGAGGAGATTCAACCACCCCCAGATCCCCCAAGCCCTCGGCCACCAACATCACCTCTGTCTTGTCAGGATTCAATTGTATATGGATCAGATGCTGTGGCCCGTCTCCTTGCAGGAGCGGATCGCAGGGGGCGCATGACACCAGTGCTCCGGGCTCTGCACTGGCTGCCTATAAAGTACCGGCCCAGGTTCAAGGTGCTGGTTTTAACTTTTAAAACCCTTCACGGCCTGGGCCCTGCTTATCTTCAGGACCGCCTCACTCCCCATGTGCCTGTGCGACCCTTGAGATCATCTGTGGGAGACTTTTTGGAGGTTCCCCGGGTGAGGCAGGTGGCCACCGATGTTAGATCTTTTTCGGTGGCTGTCCCTGTGCTGTGGAATTCGCTCCCAGAGGAGACTCGGTTGGCTCCCACTCTCCTGTTGTTTTGGCATGTATGTACAACCTGGCTGTTCCATCAGGCTTTTGGCGAGGGGTAGGGGTGGGGTTTCCCCACATATTGTATTTTAAATTGTTAAAAACATTTGTATATTGTTTTTATCGAATGTTGTTCACCACCCCGGGCTGCCCTGAGGGCAGGAGGGGTGGGATATAAATTGTAAATAAATAAATAAATAAATAAATAAATAAAAACCTCATTCAAGCCCCCACAACTGACAGGCACTGGGAAAATAAGGAGACTACATGGCCTGGGTTGATAGAATACTGATGACACTGCATGCCCTGAAACCCTCTCACGATTTCCCCTAACGGTTGCATATAGATATTAAACAAGAGGGGGTACAGAATAGCACCCTGCGGGTCTCCACACGTGAGGTCCCAAGGGGAAGACGTACACTCCCCCAAGACCACCCGATGATTTCTCCCAGACAGGAATGAACAAAACCAGTCCAAGACCAGTCCCGCAGGTGAGTCACCAACACCTCATGATCGACTGTGCTGAATGCAGCCGAAAGGTCTAGCAGGACCAGTAAGGTCTGATGACTCTGGTCCAATGCCAGATGGAGATCATCAGCCAAGGCCACTAGGCATGGGACACCGGGGAGAATACCAGAAACCGGATTTACTGGTATTGGATCTCGCCAGTATCGGATTTACTGGTATCGGCATACCGGATTTTTAACATTGGCCGCTTTACTGGTTTTTTTTACATTGCGGACATTGACTTCAATGACTGCAATGTAAAAAAAATGGTAAAGCAGCCAATATTAAAAATCCGGTATACCGATACTAGTAAATATTGGATTATCAGATTAATCCAATACACCTGATTATCTGGTGTTTCAGATTAATCTAATACCGATATTCCCAGCCCTAAAGGCCACCCCACCAATGCAGTCTCCATACCATATCCAGACTGAAAAGCAGACTGGAAGAGGTCAAGGAAACCAGTGCGGTCCAGATGTTCCTGGAGCTGCTGTGCCACAGCCCATTCAATAACCTTCCCTAAAAAGGGGAGGTTAGAGACTGGCCAATAACTGGCAGGAGCATCAGCTTCAAGAGGTGGTTTCTTGAGCAGGGGCCTAACCACAGCCTCTTTCAGGCAGTCAGGCACCCTGCCCTCCCGAAGGGAGGCACTAACCACTCCAGCCAGCAACGGCTGTAACGTCTCCTGGCTGGCTTTCACCAACTAGGATGGGCATGGATCTTGTTCACAAGTAGTGGCATGAACAGATCCCAACAAAGACTCCACATCAGCAGGTGACACCATCTGAAATCGATCCCACAAAACAGGTCAGGACGGGAAATCCATAGCCCCATGATGATCCTCTGCAATAACTGTGGTACCGAAATCGTGGCAGATGCGAGCAATTTTATCTACAAAGTACTCAATAAACCAGTCACAGCAGTCAGTGGATTGCTCCAGGTCCAGGTGGAGGCAGGCAGGACTGACCAAACCTTTCACCACCCGAAAAAGCTCAACTGGACGTGACTTTGCAAATGCAATGAAGGGAGCACCACCACAGCATAGGCCTTTAAACTGCTCTTATGCTGCAATCGATCATACTGGTCACGAGTCCATCGCCACTGTCGCTCTTACCGCCTGCTCTCCTGCTTCAAACACCTCAGGCCCTCAGTAAACCAAGGAGACCTGCGGGAGATTCGGGAGGGCAGCGGACACCCGGCATCAGCGTGGATGTTAAAATCCCCCAGGACCATTAGTTTCGGAGTCCGGAGGATCACGTCTGACACCAGATCAGCAAGAACATGTAGGGATGCCACCGGGAAATTGGGTGCACGGTACACCAGCAGCACCCCTAATCTATCCCCAGCCGCCAAATCCAACACAAGATGGAGACACTCAACACCTTGGTGTTGACTCCCTTGCCAGCTATCGGCCTGTCTTCCCTTTTTAGGGAAGGTTATTGAACAGGTAGTGGCCCAGCAGCTGCAAGGGCATCTGGATTGCATCGGTTTTCTTGATCCCTAACAGTTGGGATTTTGTCCGGTTTATGGAACCAACACTGTGCTTGTGGCCTTGGTGGATGACCTGCGTTGAGAGTTAGACCAGGGTCGGTCGACCCTGTTGGTGATGCTAGATCTTTCGGCTACATTTGATACTGTTGACCATGAGATTTTGGTGATATGCCTGCGGGACTGTGCAGGAGTGTGCGGGACTGTTCTTGAATGGTTCCGTTCATTCCTAGCAGGAAGAACTCAGCTAGTGGTACTTGGAGAATGGTTTTCATTGTACCGAGACCTCTCGTGTGGTGTCCCGCAGGGATCTGTATTGTCCCCTCTCCTGTTCAATGCGTAGATGCAGCCACTCAGTGAGGTGATAAGGAGGTTCAGCGTGCGGTGTCATCAATATGTAGATGACACCCAGCTGTACCTCTCTTTTACAACAGACTCAGGACCTGCAGTCTCAGTGCTTACCCAGTGTCTGACAGCTGTCAGGGACTGGATGAGGGCCAACTGACTGCAGTTGAATCCTGACAAGATGGAGGTGATGCTGGTGGGTAAGGCGACGGGGGTAACAGCCTCTGTTGTGGATGTGGTCTGTTCTGCGTTGGTTCCCCAGGTGTGGAGTCTGGGGGTGCTCCTCGATGTGCAGTTCTGCCTGGATGCCCAGGTGGAGGCTGTGGCAAGGAGTGCCTTTCGCCAGTGGTTTCGTTCATTCCTGGCCGGGAGAATTCACCGGGTGGTCTTGGGGGAGTGTACGTCTTCCCCCCGGGACCTCATGTGTGGAGTCCCACAGGGTGCCATTCTGTCCCCCCTCTTGTTTAACATCTATATGCAGCCATCAGGGGAGATCGTGAGGGGGGTTCGGGGCATGCAGTATCATCAGTATGCTGATGGCACTCAGCTCTACCTCTCCTTTTCCATCGACCCAGGCCATGCAGTCTCCTTATTTTCCCAGTGTCTAAGCTGTGGGGGCTTGGATGAGGTCGAGCCATCTGCAATTGAATCCTGACAAGACGGAGGTGATGTTAGTGGGCGAGGGCTTCGGGGACCTGGGGGTGGTTGAATCTCCTCTTGTTGGGGGGATTCACTCTCCCATGGTCTCTCAAGTGCAGAGTCTGCGTGTGCTCCTCGATTCGCGGCTCAGCCTGGAATCTCAGGTTGTGGCCGTGGCAGGGAGTGCATTTCGGCAGTTACATCTTGTCAGGCGGCTTCGGCCGTATCTCTCAGACTCCGACCTCGCCACTGTCATCCATGCCTTCATCACCTCGAGGCTGGATTACTGTAACGGACTCTAAGTGGGCTGCCCGAGAAGCTGGTCCAGAGGCTGCAGCTGGTGCAGAATGCTGCGGCCCGTCTTCTTACGGGGGCGGGTCGCAGGGAGCGCATAACACCAGTGCTCTGGGCTCTGCACTGGCTGCATATAACGTACCGGGCCAGGTTCAAGGTGCTGTTTTTAACCTTTAAATCCCTTCACGACCTGGGCCCTGCTTATCTGCGGCACCGCCTCACTCCACATGTGCCCGTGCAACCCTTGAGATTGTCCGTGGCAGCCTTTTTGGAGGTTCCCTGGGTGAGGCGGGTGGCCTATGATGTTAGATCTTTTTCAGTGGCTGCCCCTGTGCTGTGGAATTCGCTCCCGGAGGAGGCTCAGTTGGCTCCAACTCTCCTGCTGTTTCGGCATGTATGTAAGACCTGGCTGTTCCATCAGGCTTTTGGCAAGGGGTAGGGGTGGGGTGGGGTGGGGGTTTCCCCCACATACTTATTTTTAAAGTGTTTTTAAAAAAATTATATTGTTTTTATTGAATGTTGTTCGCCGCCCCGGGCTGCCCCGAGGGCAGTAGGGGTGGGATATAAATTTTAAATAAATAAATTACATCTGATGTGGTGGCTTGGCTTCAGCCGTATGTTTCAGACTCTAACATGGCCACCCTCATTCATGCTTTCATGACCTCTAGACTAGACTATGGTAACATGCTTTATGTGGGGCTACCCATGACAATGGCTTGGAGGCTGCAGCTAGTGCAGAATGCGGTGGTCCATCTCTTGGTGTGATTCAACCACCGGGAGCACATAACACTGGTGGTCCGTGCTCTGCACTGGCTGCTGATAGTGTTCTGGGCCCACTTCATAGTGTGGGTTTTGACCTATAAAACCCTAAACGGTCTAGGCCCTGCCTACCTGCAGGACCGCCTCACCCCCCAGGTGCTGGACCGACCCCTGCGGTCACCTGGGGGTGCCCTGCTCAAGGTCCCCCGAGTCTTCCGGGGGGCCACGCAGGAGAGGGCATTCTCAGTGGTCGTGCCACAGCTGTGGAACTCCCTTCCAGTGGGGGTGTGGCTGGCCCCAGACCTCCCCTCTTTTCGGAAAAGTTGTAAGATCTGGCTGTTCCACCAGGTGTTTGGTGGGGGAGAGGAGTGAAAGGGTGGAGGGTGCATGGGGGTGTCCATTCCTGGGCCATCAACACAGACCAGATCAGGTCCACCAAGGTCGGCCACCATGGCTGGCTGTCATTGGTCATCATGGCTGCCCATCATAGCGGGGAGCAGGGTGCTGGGTGCAGCATGGGGTTGGGGCCACCAGGCCATACATTTGCCATGATCCCTGCTCTCCCCACTCATGAGCACGTCTGTTCTGTGCCCCGACCCAGTCTGAACCATGTTTGCCACGGCTTCCCAACCCAGGTCACGCAGTTGTCACTTCTATTTTCACTCACTGTCTTTGCAAAGTGGTTTCAGGACTATAGATGGAAAGCACTCTCCAATAACTAGATGCTGAGCCAAGACCGCAGCTCATTTGAAATGTGTGTAGCTCCATGCTGGAGATTTGATCCCTTGACATGGGCACAACATGAAATCAGGTGGAAGCAGGAGAGAAACTTGCCCTTCCCCCTCAAATTTAGGACCACCCTATCTCCGACAGCAAAAGTGGGGTGTTCCCTGATGATGAAAGCTAGAATGGAACTCCACCAAGTGGTAGCTAGGGGCTGTAGGATAGGGACAGTCTGGAAGTAATTGGGGACACCAGGATTAGGAAGTGGGGCTTATGAAAAATGGGGCTTCTGCAAGGTGATTCTGATGGATCTCGGTTTCTCTTCTTCAGCTGGGGCACTTGTTGCATCCCTGTTCTCTTATTTTAACAAGACTACATTGATAGTGCTATCCTCCACCATTAAAGTCAATGGAAATTTTGCCATTGACTTCAATAGATGGAGGATTGCACCCAAGATGTAAGATACTATTATGTGTAACCATGGTGTTTGTAACTGGCCTTATCCAGCAAAACCTAAGTTTATCACAGCTTTTCCTTCAGTCTCAGATAGTAACACCAATTTCCTTCAGCCTTAAAGTCTATGTCTTGGTGACTACAATCATTTCTTTTGAGTTTATTTATTTTGTAAAAGTAAATTCGTTCAGACTGTTTGAAAAGAAGTGCTTTTTCCTGCTTACCTGTTAAGTCCTTTCTGCCTAGCAACTTCTCTGGTTTATTAAAAAGAAAATAAAGTAGGAGTGGGTTAGTGGAACTAATTTCAACTGCTTTGGGATTTAGAATGAACTGAACTTTTTAATTGAGCAGAGGGACCTCTCTCTGTCTTCTCGTTTCTTTCTCTAAGGCATGCTATAAATTGGACTTCTGACTTTGATCAACACTCCAGTCTCCCATTCCAATCATGTTTGTCATGAGATCTATTATTCTAAGGAAAAACAAAGCAGCTGCTGTTTCCAATTCAATTGAAAAGAGAACTTCCTTTTTTTCTACCTTCCCTCAGAAAGCAGCATAATTGCATTCTTACTTTAACCCTTTCAAGACAGGCAATATAGACTTTTCCTTTTATAATTACTAGAGCTAAAGTGCATATTAAGATTTAAAAAAATAGGCAAATCTGTTTAAGTATCCTACCTGAACCAAAAATGGTGAAGAAGATAAGAACACTATCTGTTTCCATTGCATTGGTTATCCTTTTCAATTATTTTAGGTTGGGGTTTTATTTAATTCCCCCCCCCCCCCGTTTATTTTGGGGTTTTTTTGGTCATTCAAGTATTTCAGTTACGCAATTTTGGTAATATTAAATATCATCTTTGTAGCGTTTCTCTGCACCCTTTCCAGCTCTACTATGTACTTTTTGAGATGGGGCAAGCAGAACTACACACAGTACCAAAGTGAGGGGTGTGCTATGGTTTAATATGATAATGTTACGACATTATCTGTTTTATTTTCTCTCCCTATCCCAAAATTCCCTAGCATTCTGTTTGACTTTTTGGCTTCTGCTGTGCATTGAGCTAATGTTTTTCAATTAACTATCCACAATAGCTACAAAATCTTTTTCCTGAATGGTAACACGTAACATAATGTATGTGTAGTTAGGTTTATATTTTCCTATGCACATAATTTTGCAATTATCAATATTGAATTTCATCTGCTATTTTATCATCCAGTTTCTCAGCCGTGTGAATCCTTCAATAACTCTTTACTGTCTGCTTGGGACTTAACTATCTTGAATAACTGCAGATTAGGTCACCTCACTTTCACCCTTTTCCAGATTATTAACGATAATTTAATGTTAATTTTAATGGACTAATGATGAATTATATTGTATTAATTACATTAATTATATTAATGGTTATTAATTAATTATTAATTAATACTCAATGCATTTGTTCCAGACCCCTGTTTACTTCTCTCCATTTTGAAAACTGACCATTTATTCCTACTCTGTGTTTCCTATATTTTAGCCAGTTACTGATCCATGAGAGGACCACTTTTATTCTTATCACAGGACTACTTAGTTTTCTCAAATGTCTCTGATGAAGAACCTTATCTGTGCTGTTTTCATGTAGTCCCTTTCCCACTTTTGGGGGGAATTATGCCCCTGGTTGTAACTGTAAACATGAGGCTGTCTCAACATTTACCACACTGAAACTCATCATTCTATACAAAACCTATCCCAGGAGCTCCTTTTCCACACCAGGACACCCCTCCCAAGACCTGACTGTAACCCTCCTCTCCCCTCTTCCATATTGCAAGCTGCAGATTAGAAAGCCATTGTGTGTGGCACCCTGAAAGAATGCAAGACTCCATTGCCTCTTATATGTATATAGGAACTTTCCTAAGATGAATGGGGCAATCCACATCCCTCAGAGCCGTCATTTTAGGTATTGTGCAGATTTTGGTAGGTGGCCATCTATCATTTTACATTTGGGTCACAATGTTGGTGTCACAGGGGAAGGGTGAAGCTGAGGAAAGGGTAGGGAATACAGGGGTCAAGGAGGGTCCCCCCTGGAAGGGCGGGAAGGGACGAGGAGGGGTCCACAGAAGGGCTTCTCCTACGAAGTCAGGGCAGACACGCACACTAGAGGCGGCTCTCTCTCTCTGGGGGATCTCTATCTGGGAAGTAATGTCCCTCAGGGTGTTGGGTGGGCTTTCCCTCAGTAACGGAGGGCAACTCTTTTAATCATTGGGACTGAGAGAGAGCCAATTGCCCCTATAGACAAGGACAGACAAGGGAGGGAACCACACACTCGGGGAATTTCTCAGGCCCAGGGCACCTGGTGAGGGGGGGGGAGGAGCAGGTCAAGGGAACAGGGGAGGAAATCCCACAGGGGAAAGGGAGAAGGGGAAGGGGATGGGAATCAGGGAACAGGATGGTGCGTAGGACAAGGGCTTCCGCGCAAGGATAGAGAGTGCAGGTCTTAAATAAGTAAAAGGTATACAAGGACTTGGTAACCACCACCCAAGACTCACTAGACACTAATATACAGGGACTAACACTACAAGGCAACCACACGTACTCACTCACTCCACAAAGGTCACTCCAGGAAGGGGATACACAGGGATCAGGCACTCTCCACTCGATTCTCTCAAGTTTAAGGACACAATGAAACACGATTGCTCTAGGGCCAGCCTCTCACAAATGATTACCGGTGGGGCTACTACCTCCGCCGGTGTCCTTTATAGGCCTCTCCTTATTACCAGGGCCCCGAGGGAAACGCGGGTCTGCGATTCGCAGATTTCCCGCGGAATTCACCTCCCCCCGCGGAATCTCCTGCCCCGCTTACCCCAGCGCAGAATTTCCAGCCTGCGCTGCGGGGACGCGGGGCAGGAGATTCCATGAGGGGAGGGGAATGAAAAAACCCTCGGGGCTTCCCCTCCCCAGCCTCCCCAGTTGCCAGGGGGGGAGGCACCCCCTTTAGATAATTAAT
>QEPC01001819.1:287053-299986 GCA_003113815.1 Sphenodon punctatus
TTTATTAATGTGTATTTTAGTAATGTGTATTAATGTGTATTCCCAGATTCCATCTCCATGTGATCCCCTATGTTCCTTTTTGCGACTGTGGTCATTGGTGTGTCTCATCCTTCTCACTTCTGTGTTAGCAGACAGACTTGTTGCTTGACTTTGCCTTTGCTGTGTTGTGCTTGTCCCTTTTAAAGTTGTCTGCTATTATCTGTCTTAAATATGTGAACAGGATATTTTTATCCTACTATGGCACTACCACTGATGGACAGAGAGAGAGGGTGAAAACAGACATGACGCTAACCACACTTTAACCAGACTTGGTGATCATTTATGCATGTTGCAGGGCTGTATTGGTGCCCTATATAGCCCTGCAACATGCATAAATGACCACCAAGTCTGGTTAAAGTGTGATTAGCGTCATGTCTGTTTTCACCCAGAGAGTTGTCCTACTGGAGTCCCATCCACTTACCGGATGCGATGAAAGTTCTCTGTCTCCAAGTGGTAGGGTTGTACTCAGCAGAAAGGAGTTCCACAGTGTAAACTAATGTTCTGCCCATCACATCTTAACGCTGAAAACTCTTTGTTGCTGGATTTTTGGAGACTCCACCTACAATGTACAAACCCCTCCCTAGAGCTCTGCCAGCCATAAGGTTCCATGCAGCGCTTAGATGTACACCAGGGACAGGCAGGCCCCTTCCTCTCCCTTAAGCACCACCCCTCCTTTAAGGTCCGCCCACTTCGGGTTTTTGGAGCGCGCGCGCATGCTTTGCATGCACACACGCACATTAGGGGCCCATAACTAAGGCTTGAACCCGGGCCCTTCTTAACCTTGCTATGCCCCTGGTTGGAATGGATAGATGTATCCACTCCAGCACTTAGAATGAGGTTGCTGAAGTCCACCAGATTCAGTCATTCACACATTCTGGGTGACACTCTCAGTTTCAGCACATGATATATTTGTACAGGGTTTGTCAGAGCCTAGCTGAATCTGCTTCTGAGTGTGCTGGTTTAGGCCTAGCACCCCAACAACTTAGGAGGATTGCCTACTTCCCTAGGAAAGAGTCTCTTCTCATGCCTCCTCCATGTGTGCTCCTGTTCACCACTGTCCTAGAATGCACTGTCAATGCTATCATAACCGAGTGAGAATGCAGGGAGAGGTACAGCCCAGAGCTAAACTCAATCTGAAACTGCTGGTTAGATTTTGTGAACCCGACTGTTAATCTTGAAGTGAACTGCTTTGGGTGAGGTCCATAGTGTAGACATGCCCATGGGATGCGGTATTCTGCCCTGTGAACCTAGGATACTGATTCCCAACCTGTGGCTTGCAAGTGATGCCCTTTCATGTTGCTCATCACAGCTTAGTAAATATATATATATATATATATAGTGAAGGAAGTAGAGAAAAGAGAGAATACCTGCCTTAGAGCCGTCAAGGAAAAGGCTGAAATGCACTCTGCTCCCATTGTTCCTGGGCAGGACTAAAACCAGAACAGTACAGACTGTGCAACACGCCCCCCCGCCCATGTGCTGGATGGGCTCTGAAAGGTGTTCCCAATATATGGGGTTGCTGAATGAACTAGAATAAACTCAACATGGATGTGAGAAGTACTGGCGTAAAATATGGACCCATAGAACCAAATGTGAGTAGCCCAGAGGGAGCCCAGCCCATGGGGAGCCCAGGCTTATGGAAGAGCCAAGGCAAGTCAGGAGGGGTGCTCAGCACTTGGGACCCATGAACAGGCAGCCATATTCATTGTGTTTTCCCATTGACAACAATGGGAGAAATGCAAATGGGTCCCTGCCCATGAGTAACCTAGGAATAGCAGCATGGAGCATGGTATGAACATAAAAAAAGACTGTTTTTCTTTTTCTAATGGGCAGGCCAATGTGTGTCCATCAAACATTCCTATGGTAGCAGTGGATCCAAACTACAATTTCACACAGGGTCCAAATTACCCCGGATCTGGCAGTACTTCTGGCAGAGGGAAATGTGGAGGTTGGGAGAAGTTCAGACCTGCTCCTGAAGGATAAAAGTGGTGTTTTAAGATGTGGCTTGCCATAAATCTTGAACTTTGAAAGGGGCTCGCAACTACAAAAAGATAGGGTCCCACTGCTCTAAGACTTCTCCAATTAATTTTATGCAGCTAGCTAACTGTAACAGCCTGGAATCTGCTCCCACCTCCAAGACTATGGGTATTTTCAGACGTTACGCGGGCCGTTGGCCCCGTACCGGCACCACCAGCTTCGTTCCCCGCCTGGGTCACCCCGTAACGGCACAACAGACATGCCGGGGGGATCCCGGTGGGGAAAGTGGGAGGGGCCGGGGCCGCGCGGTGCAACGTGCGGCCGCACGGCCCCGCCCCCTCCAAGGAGACGGGCAGGCGGCGGGGCCAATGCGGCCGCCGCGTCCGGCCGAACGTGCCATGGCCCGGGATCCCGCCGGGGATCCCGGGCCGTGGCGTGTGGCCAGACATGACTTTTCTTTGTTCACGGTCCGGGGTCCGTTTGACCACGCTTCCCGGGACCTTCCCCCAGCTAGCCCGGGAAGCGTGGTTCAAACGAAACCCATGTGGGGATTGACCGTGGCCAACATCTGGCGCGCCGCTAACAGACGTACGGGACACGGTGACCACAGGTGGGTATTCACCGTGGTTCACCGTGTTCACGTAACGTCTGAAATCACCCTATATTTTGTCAAGGAAGGATTTACTGATTTAGCCCTTTCTGTATAGTTTTGTCTTTAAAATGTATCAAGTTCCAGCCCAAAGAAAATCAATTTTTTCTTTGGTATCTAATCCAATTTACTTCTAATTTCATGAACATTCCACTTCTAACAACTCTCTGCAACCTTTGATACTTGATTTCATGTAGTTTGTCTCCTAAACTGTAATTAATCATGTCCTCCCTACTGTGAGAAGGTATATCCCAACAGCTAAATAATCTATGCATTTTTTTCAGTTAAACACAACTGAAATTTTATTGATATTGGTTGAACAAATAGGATACAAAATGAAGGGAACAACCATTTTGATTAATCAAATTTATAACTGTCCTGGATTAAATGTATTTAATTCTGGTTAGCAGATATGGACTCAGGAAAGGATACTTCCAGCCAGCAGGGGCAAGCTCACAAAGTCAAGAAGCAAATTACCTCAGGGGTAAGACTGAGGCCACTTTCAGACATCCCCCCCATGCATATTCTGGTTGCGGGGGGTGGGGTAATGCACAGCCAGAATATGTGCAGGGATCGGCCGGTCTGAAAGCCGCCCCCCCCCTGCGGTTTTGTCAGAAGACATGTGCATGAATGCAGAGCTCGATTTCCTGCTCTGCATTCCTGTGCGTGTTTGCCAGCAAAGCCATGCGACGGGGGAGGGGGGGTCTTTCAGATTGACTGATCCCTGTGCATATTCTTGCTGCTCATTCCCCACCCCACCCCCCACAGCCAGAATAAGCGTGAGGGGGACGTCTGAAAGTGGCCTGAGTGTGTGGAATGCCCCACCACAGGATATAGGAGCTAGCACGGAATAAGGGCTTGTAGCTGGAGGGAAACCCCACACCTGATGTGCTATCTCCTATTTCTACCATTCAGGCACTTCAGCTATTGAACTCTCTTTGAGCTGAATAGGAATCCAATTTCTTTGAATTAGCATTTTCTCAATATGTTCTTCACACATGCGTTTGGTGAGGGGGATGGGTTTTTGGGGTTTTTTTATGGTACGACAATTGGGCCCTGACCTCTTTTACTGGGGATTTTAATGTAATTTTTATTATGTGTGTTATATTTTAATATTTGATATGTATGCTGCTCTGGGATGCCATTGGACAGGGGGTGGAGTGGGATAAAAATATTATACATAAATATCATCTCTCATCTTTCTCACACACACATACACAAAATTAACTCCAACCCCCTGTACACATAGCAAACTATTTTCCTTACACGATATGAAAAATAAATAAAGATATTACCATTGTAACTATGGTAGAAAAAAGAAAGACATTACCATGTACATATATGTCAGAACCATTCAGATGCTACAGTAGCAGAGATCACGTCAGGTGAGATAAATAGAAAAAAGGCTATAGAAGAGTTAACGAAACTTATTCTTCACTGGTGCAGCTATACTCAAAGTGTTGCCTAGTTGATAAGGTGTTGGCCTTGGACTTAGAAGGTGTCTTGAAAAGGGTTAAGTGAGTTCGGATCAGACCAACAAATTCAAGCACGTGGTGTAAAAAAAGTCATTTTATTGAATACAAAAGCATAAAAGTAAAAGTAAAAGATTAAAAGTGAAAGCCTCTCACATCCCTTCTGCCAACCGGGGACCGCAGGTGGTGGCGGATGGTCTTCTTGTCCTGTCTGGTCTGAGGCATCATGTGCAGTTCCCGGTTCGTCAGTGAAATCCAATTGACCCCTGGCTTTTCCTCCTTTTTATATTAACTTAATGCTAAATCATTATTACATAAACAAGCATCTGCGCATGCGTTACTTAACAAACAAGTTGTCATAATAAATTCTATGTTATGCAGGTGCTCCTTAATCAAAATCCTCCCCTACATTTGGCCATAACTACTGGCCGTTTTCACTGCCAATTTCCAATTCTTTATCTCAAAACCCTGATGAATTCCAAGCCCTTTCTCATTCAATCAGGTTACAAACAGGTTAATGTGCTCCTGTTAGAGGTGGCAGGCAGGTGAGGGAGGTGGGGGCTGCAGGGGCACCCGCAGGCCCCACCGACGCCATATCTGGCCCACTTCTTTCCCATCACCGGAGCAGAACCTCGGCGCTGCACGCTTCCCCGGCTGCCCAGGCAACCAATCCAGGCATGTGCGCTGCAGCACAATTCCAGGGAATGTCCAGATGGATGGGACCACATCATGGGCTGGTGCGCCGTTCCGCGTGGCTCCAGGCACGGCAGGGGACGTGTCTTGCTCTTTTTAAGCCGGCGTGGGAGGATTCCCCGCTGCCGGTAATTGGAGCTAAAACTGGCTGCTACGAAAGCTAAGTGATTGCTTTTGGGGGATTTTGAAAGTGTGGGAGGGTGCTTGTGTAGACGTGGGTGGTGTGGCTGGGTGGAATTGACTGTGTTCTCCTTCCCTGTTTTGTCCTCGCTACAATTTGTGTAAGTCTGTGTGTGATTGGGAGAGTGTGTGCACTTGTGTGAGCCCTGCCTTGTCCTGTCCCTGGGTGCGTATTTCCCCCCTCCCGGTGTGTGAGTCCCCCCCTTTCCTCCCCGTTCCCTGCCAGTCCTGGGTTCTCCCCCTTTCTCCCCACGCTTGCCCTCACTAACTTCCCTACCCATAACCTTTCTTGGAGTAAGCGTGGGGCGCTGGCCTATAGTGGGCAACCTCGGCTCAGGTCTAGTTTTGTGCTCCGCGCCCTATGATGATAAGTGCCCCATCTCTTGGAGACATATAGGGCCCCAATACTATCCTGAAGGGCAAATTTCCCCTGCACATGGGGGGCAGAGCATAGGAGTGAGATTGTGGGGGTTTTGAACGGAGACTCCCAGGGGGACCCTTCCACCCCTTTCTCCCCTTCCTACTGAAAGATCCGTACTTGGGAAAAGGAGATGTGGGTATCACTATCTAAGTTTTAGGTCCAAGCAGGAGACAAGAGTACCACTATGCTCCACTGAGTTTACAACGGTCTTCCATGATTTTCCACTACGTAAGGGCAGGGTTCAGCTGAAGGATAGTTAATGCATCCCTTCAGCAGGGGAGGTTGTCACCTAGTCTCAAGGAGGCTGTGGTGCACCCCCTGCTGAAGAAGCCTTTCTGGATGTGGACCCACTCATCAGTTACCATCCTGTCTCTAATCTTCTCTTTTTAGAGAAGGTTATTGAATGGGCGGTGGCTCTGCAGCACCAGGCATATCTGGGCCATATCGGTTTCCTTGACCCTTTTCAATCTGGGTTCCGCCCTGGATATGGCACTAAGACGGGGTGCATTGTCACCAATATGCTGATGATACTCAGCTGTACCTCTCGTTTTCAACTGACCCAGGTCCCGCCGTCTCATTGCTTTCCCAATGTTTGGAGTCTGTGGCATATTGGATGCGGCAGAGCAGACTGAAGCTCAATCCTGCTAGGACAGAGGTGATGGTGGTGGGTAGGGCGAGGGCGGGGTCTGCCCTCCCATAGCCCAGCAGGTTTGGAGTCTGGGGGTGGTGTTGGATCTGGGCTTCCATCTGGATCAGCAGGTGAAGACGGTGGCTAAAGCCGCCTTCCGCCAGCTGTATCTGGCATGGAAGCTGCACCCGTACATGTCCGGGCCCGACCTGGCCACTCTTATTCACGCCTTCATCACCTCAAGGATCAACTACTTCAATGCGCTCTACGTGGGGCTTCCCTTGGTTCTGATTCGGAGGCTGTAGCTGGTGCAGAATGCAGCAGCCCGTCTCCTTATGGGGACAAGGCAACGGGAGCATATAACACCTGTGATCTGCACTCTGCACTGGCATTGGTGTTGGTTTATAAAGCCCTATACGGTCTGGGCCCCTCATATCTTGGGGACTGCCTCGCCTTCCATGCCCCAGGGTGACCCCTGAGGTCTGCCGGGGGTGCCTTCCTGGAGGCCCCCCATGTTAAATGGGGGTCCACAATGGAGAGGTCATTCTTGATGGCTGGGCCGTGGCTTTGGAACTCCCTCCTGGAGGAAGCTCACCTGGTCCCGGGTCTGATGACTTTTGTCGAGCCTGTAAGACCTGGCTGTTCTTCCAAGCCTTCGGAGGGGAGGGTGGGAGGGCAGGGGAGGAAGGGAGAATGTTTGTGGGGGGGGGTAGTTTTAAATTATTTATATTGTTGTTTTATGTATTTTATTATTGTTTTAGTTGTTGTGAGCCGTCCCGAGATGCCGTAGGCATGAGGGGGCAGCCAATAAATGTAAATAAATAAATAAATAAATAATAAATAAATCCCATCTTAGTCATGAACTCACAAAATGGCCTTGAGCAAGTCATTATCTCCCAACCTAAGTTCTGTACTCAAACTGTTGTTGCCCCTAACTTGCAGAGGAAGCACATTAGGACTGATAGACCAAGGCAAAATGTGGGTGCATGGAATCTAAGTTATATGCGAGCACATTATGTGAAACTACACAACATTTTTACCGCTTAGTGGCAGAAGCTTTAACTTGTTCTTTCCATGCTTTTTGGTGTGTAAATGTTAATGCTAACCCCACCTTAAACAGAAGATTTTTTTTGGTCTAAGAATAAGAATTCAGTTCAGTACGGTTTTATTAAATGCATAAACTGTTAGGTATTGCGTAAAACAGTAGCATCAAAACCATTAAAATATGAAGCATATTATACAATTTAAATAATAAATTACACATAAAATTAGACATAAAATAAATCAATTATAAAATTATGAATTTATTTATACTTATTTATTTATACTAAAATTTCTATCCCACCCCCTCCTGCCTCTGGCAGCTCTGGTTTAATTGAATTAAACCAATTAATGCACATACACCACATATTACAAGCTGCACCTCAGGGCAACCACAGACAAATCTATTCCTAGTTTTAGCAGCCAACCTAGCAAAAATATCTACTTTCTTGGTACATTCTGAATTATTCCTGTTGTTTAAAAGCAAACCCAATTTCTGAACAGTACTGTAAAAAAATTGTGAAGCCAAAAAAAGTAATTCTTGCTGAGAAAGCACATTAGTACTGAAAGGCTAAGGTTTATTCTGTGACTTCCTCATTTTGTATTAGCATGGTTTTAATATATTAATATTTTATTAATATTGTTGTTTTATTATTATTATATTTTAAATTGTTCACTACCCCGAACTTCTTTTGGCAGGAGGGGTGGGCTAGAAGTTTTTATATAAATATAAATAAATAATCCAGAATTCCCTTATAGTCTTGTATAGGGAACATTCCAATAAATAGTGTGGTTGATCCTCCACTACTCCTTCCCCGACAATGGGAAGAATAAAGATTGTAAATAGGGCTGAACCCAGTAGTAAAAACAAATAACTCGTGTTTCCAAGGATTGGTGTTTGGCTGGTCCTCGGTAACGCTGTCGAATACTCGGTACTCGGTATAATACCCAGTATTTAACAGAGTATTTTCCTGAGTACTGAGTCCCCTTATACAGGGGCAGGAAAAGTCCCTATAAGGGGGAATATGCCCGGAGTCACCTTCCTGCCCGTTCCCCATTCCCCCTGCCTCCCTTCCCTGCCCCTGATGTCCCCTGCTCCTCTTCCCTCGTTCCCCCTTTGCTCAGTCGAGGAATTACCAAGTACTGTATCGATTCCTTGGTTACTTGGTACTCGGTAAAAATGAGTTGAGTACTGGGATACTCGGCAAAAACTGAGTAATTCTGAATAACGAGTTTCAGCCCTAATTGTAAAGTACTTTGAACACTGAAAATGTAATACAAATGATTATATATACGTATGTGTTTGATTATATATGTAAAGACACCAATATATATTGTTTTGAACAGTGAAACAGTTAATACTGTATTTAAATTTGCCCATTAATAATGAACCTACCTGAGACGAATGGATGCAGAATATGCAGAAATCTGTTGCTTATTTGTAGCTACCTGAAGATACATCTAGGTGCTGATCATGAAACACTCTGCTGGCACAAATCCTTTCACTTCAATAGGATTTACACCAGTAGAGTGTGGGCAGTGTGAGCAGCGTGTGGGCAGTGTGGCCACTCCCTGGTGCGGTCTGGGGCAGGAAACCACAGATGGCATGGCCTGGGCCAGGTCATTGCACAGAATAAATGTACCTGCATCCGCTGCCCACACAGCCTGGGGCGCACAACAAATGTGTGTGGGGCGGGGGGGAGCCCTGCCCTCATCCTGCTCCGAGCATGCCACCCCCCATGATGGACAGCCCAGCCTGAGGCAGGTATGGCGGGGTCAAACAGACAAGCTGGCCTGCATGGGCAGCCTTTAGCCCAGGCTGTGAACTTGGAGATTTTATATAAGTCACAGTCTGGGCTAGCCACCTAACCGCTCCAGTGCAGAAGTGGGCAAACATCTGGCAGCAATGAAACAGATGTACCAGTGGCTCCTGGGCCACAGTGGGCCTAAGTGGGTCACCAGCACATTTGTTTTTACCCTGTATTCAGATGAAAAGGAACAGTTACCCCTTTGGAGGCAATTTGTTATTTTATTTGCAAAAGCTGGGGTGAGGTGTATGCTGGCAGTTTTAAAATGGCCAGTGGCTCACGCACAAAGTTATGGAGAGAAGCTGACCTACATCACGCAACACTCTCATCTTTCACATTGGTGCTTAATCTAGAATTCAAGTTATATTAGAACGCCGATAGAAGCATAATCTGAAACAGCAGTAACGGAAAATTTGCAGAGCATGAGTAAGCCACTCCAGGGTGTGGACGGCATAAAGATATGGGCATGGTAAACAGACGAAGGGAAGAGCTAGTGAGTCATGTATACATGGTTGGACAGACACTCAGGGCAAGGGAAAGGAGGAGAAGCTCTGGATCATGGAGCTGGCCTATAGAGGGCAGTAAATATGAATGGTCACACTCTCATATTTCCTGCTCTCCTTGAGTATGTTCCTCTGGCACCCCTGGAGCCAGGGCCAGGAATGAGAAAAAAGCCAAATAATGATAATTTTAAAAAGCTGTGGGTAATATTTAGCCTGTCAGCTGGGGACTCCCCACTCTTGCATTGAAATATGCTTGGTAATTTCAGGTGGAGAATTTGCACAGTCTAAGGCAGCAATGCAAAGGTTGGGGGACCTTAGAGGGATACCTACCTTTTACCTTATGATTTGTCCTGGCAGTACTTCCACATTGTATATAGTCTTGGGGTTATATCATAGGCCAGGGGTGAGTGAAGTTTCCAATCCCAAGAGCCACATACCAAAATCTTCATATTGCCAAGACCCACAAGACAGATGCTTGCATGCTTGAGTGCATGCACACACAAACCTCTCCTCCTTGACTGGTGGAACTAGATTGTTTTGCAGTCCTGGCTGTTGAGATTCTGAGTAGGGATGGGCAAACAGATCGCGGTTCGGGTTCAGCCGTTCGGTTTGGATGCGTTCGGTTCATCCGTTCGGTTCATCAGTTCGGTTCGGCTGCGTTCGGTTCATCAGTTCGGTTCGGCTGCGTTCGGTTTGTCCGTTCGGTTCGTTCGCCTGGTTCGGGTTCGGCCAATCGGTTTGGCTGTTCCGAACCGATCGGCCGAACCGTTTGGTTCAGCCTTTTGGCTGTTCACTTTGGCCGTTCGGAAAATGTTGTTATGGGTGTTTTTGTTGTTTTTTATATGTTTTTTTGGTTTTTTATTGGGTTTTATAACTTTTATATGGTTTTCTTTTGTTTTTTATTTGGGTTTTTTGTTTTTATATGGTTTTTTAAAATATTTTATCTAATATTATTTATATCTATCTACACTAAATCTAACTTCTATTAACTATTCAAATTGCTATGAACTAAATGGATTATCTAAAAAGTACAAACATTAAAACTAAATCACTAACGCTATCTCTATCACTAAGCTAACTCCTACATCTATCTATCTATCTATCTATCTATCTGGAGATATATATGGATATATATACATCCCATATATATGGGATGGGGGGGAATCACAAACGGAAAAGGAGTCTGTAGTGAAATACATACATACTCAATGAGTCTGTACAGTGAAATGCATAACACAAGGTTTCAGTTTAAAGTTTAAGTTTCATTTCATTACAAAACTGAAATGAAACTTAAGTTTTAGCAATCTAAAAATCCTACTCAACGCCTGCTGTTCAGGAACAGTGACTAGCTCAGAAGGTGTTGGGAAGGGGGGAAGCAGATAATTAGTTTCGTTTCTTGCAAGCCTCTCTCCACCCCTGGTGCCTGGAAGTCTGCTCCTCAGTGACTGACACCTCCCTGTCATGTTTGACCTTCCAGTGAACCTTTTTTTGCCACCCAAACTCACCCTAACGTGATCCGAACTTACCAAACTGTTCGGCCATTTCGCCATTCGGTGCTCAGAATGTTCAGTTCATTAGAATTCGGGTTCGGGTTCAGTCGTCTGAACAGGTCGAGTTCGGGTCGAACTCCTAACTTCCGAACCGCGTTCGCCCATCCCTAATTCTGAGGAGCAGCTACAATTCAGTTGCTGAGACTCAGGTGCAATGAAAACAGTTATGGGACTATTAAGGTAGTGCAATGCCCAGGAGGACCAGACCTGTCCAAGAGCCACACTCAAACTGCACAAACCACAGCTGGACAACCGCTGTCATGGGTGGATGCCAGCTACGACAGGTTAAACCTTTTGTGCAAATGTATCCTTAGAGAGCACTATGACATTTCTCTGTGCAGCCAAAGGATGGGAAATATTTATAAGAGGAAGTGTAGAATTATATAGAAATTAAATGGAAAAAATATTAGTCTGGATTTTGTTGATAGCAGAACAAACATTAAGGATTGGATAAAGGAACAATCAAAGGCCTGTAAAAAAACAAGCAAGGAATCAAGTGCAAAGAAAGAGTCTGCTATGATACTGCAAAGTAAAATATGGAGACTTGTTTAGAAGAGATGTTTAATTCCACCCGTGAAACTAGCACTTCTCCTTACATTAATTCATAAAAAGTCCCTATGTCAGAGCAGTGGTTCAAAAAAGCAGCCACTTTCTCCCACATTTCTTTTGTAACTACTCACACTCCATGCTGCTGGGTCAGACAGGAATGTTTATCAGCGTATGCCTGTGAGTGGATGGTAGAAAAAGATTAAATGGCCCTTGAAATTTGGCAGAGACAAGCAGATATATAACCCGGAGGCAGCCATTTTGCAACTGGCTTATTGCAGTTCCTCTTGCCCAGCTGATAAGTGGGTTTAACTCTTGCACTGTTTTTCCACTGCTTTCTGAGGAAAATGGCACCCTCACAATGGTGCATTCTGGGGGAAGGAAAGTTTCACAGCTTAGAATTCTAGAAGCATTTTTGTATAGTTTGAATCCCAAAATTGACATTCTGTCACATCACGTAGCAAAGTGAGGTTTGTTCCTACTCTGTGTACACCTCTGCTCTTTTTGTCCTTTAAGTCTAAAATAAATAGAAACAAGGAGAAGTATCCTCCTAGACACATTTATTTAACAATTGTCCACACAGCTGGTTTATACAGCATGTGTTTTATTTTCTATTCTGTGCAGTTAAGGATTCAGTCCTGACAAACCATAACATTAATAATACAACGACATGAAACAAGTGTTATTTTAAGAAAATGAAGTAATGCTTGTGGTTGCAACTTAGACAATGCCTTAATGTCTGATTGGGCTCCATGTATTTATAGAAATAAAACTGGAGCTCTTTTAAATCTAGTAATGGCTGGGAACAGAAGAAAGACAAACTCAGGCTATAACAAAGGCATATATAAGGCAAGAACCTGATTTGCAGTGAAATACTTAAGAATCTTACAATAGGGATGTGTGAACGCGGTTCGGAGTTTGGCCCGAACTCAGCCAGTTCAGACGGCCAAACCGAACGCCAAAACCGAATGCCAAAACCCCTGAACAGTTTGGCCACATTTGTTGAGTTTGGGCACGTTCAGGTGGGAAAAGCATGGCTGACTGGCCCAGGGAGGGAGGAGGGGCAGCTGAGGAGCAGACTTCCTGGTGCCAGGGGTGGAGAGCGTTGGACTAGCAGCCAGCCTGCCCAATCACCTTTATTATTATTATTATTATTATAAACAATTATATAGCGCAAGCCATGTGCCTGGCGCTGTACAGAACATAGAAATAGAATGGTCCCTGCCTGTGGCTTACAATCTAAAAGACAAGGAGGGGGAGACAGGGAGAGGGGACAGTGGGAGAGACAGGGGAGAAGACAAACAAACATTCAGGCGGATGCAAAGTCTCAGGTGCGTGTGCTTGGCTTGGTTACAATCAGGTTGGTTGCAGCAGTCTGCAGAGGAGGGCAGACAGTAAGTATATGGGGAACGACTAGCAGGCATTG
>QEPC01001819.1:300326-317812 GCA_003113815.1 Sphenodon punctatus
GTTCAGGAAGGGGGAGCCAGTGAATAGAGAAGAGGAGAGGCTGCACATGTTCGAAGCAATGGGCAGAGTAAATGACCTTGGCAGTGGAGTTTTGGGTTGCGATAAGGGGGGACAGGTGAGAGCGAGGGAGGCCAGCAAGGAGGAGGTTGCAGTAATCGAGGTGAGAGATAACCATGGCATGAACAAGGGTTTTGGCCAAGGAGGTAGAGAGAAAGGGGCGGATCTGAGCAATGTTATGGAGGGCGAATCAGCAGGATTTGGCAACAGAGTCAATGTAAGGTTTAAAAGAGAGGTACGTGTCAAAGATGAAGCCCAAGCTACGGACTTGGAGAACAGGATAGATGGTGACTCCATCAATGCAGAGGGGCAGGTTAGAGGGAGAGGAAGAGGAGGGAGGAAAAATGAGGAGTTCGGTCTTGGCCATGTTGAGCTTGAGTTGACGTCGTGACATCCAGGTGGAGATATCAGAGAGGCAGTTGACGAGGTGCGAGTGGACAGAAGAGGAGAGAGAGGGTGTAGAAACATAGAGTTGGGTGTCATCAGCGTAGAGATGATATTGGAATCCGTGGGAGGCAATAAGTTTGCCGAGGGACAGGGTGTAAATAGAGAAGAGGAGAGAGCCAAGGACAGAGCCTTGGGGGACCCCAACCGAAAGGGGGCGGGCAGGAGGAGTTTGACTCAGGGAGCGAGACTTTAAAGGAGTGGTCAGAGAGGTAGGAGTAGAACCAGTCAAGGACAGAGCCACGGAAGCCCAAAGAGTAAAGCAAGTCCAATAGAAGCAAGTGTTCGACAGTGTCAAAGGCAGCAAAGAGGCCAAGGAGAACAAGAATAGAGTAGAGGTGCTTAGATTTAGTGACAAGTAGATCATTGGTGATCTTGGCCAGGGCAGTTTCAGTAGAATGTAGGGGGCAGAAGCCAGATTGGAGAGGGTCCAGGGAGGAGTTGGCAGAGAGGAGGTCCAGGCAGCAGGAGTAGACTGGCTTCACAGTCTGCAATTGGCATGGGGCTAGGCTGCACAGAGCCAATCGGGCTTGTAGTAAGGCAGGCGCAGCAAGTAACAAAAATCATTGCCCTCCCACCTTCCAATTCCTTCTGAGCTAGCCACTGATCCTGTCAGCGGGCGTTTTCAGAAGTCTCCATCTCCCAGCAGTTTCTGTTCCTCCCTATCCATTGCCATCCTCCTATTTCACCCATTTCCACACATTTACCTCCATAGTTTCATTTATTAGATTAGATTAGATTAGATTAGATACATTTAGGTGTTGTTTTTATTTGTTACCCCTCCCTGTGTTCTTTCTCCCTACGGTCCATTGAATCCTTCCCTCCTCCCTGTATATATTCCTTCCCTGATTCTGTTCCCCTGTATTTGGATTTATTTAGAGTAGGATTAGATTTATTTAGGTTTCATTTGAGTTTTGTACCCCTCCCTGTGTTGTTTGTTGTGAGCTGTCTGTATCCCGCCCCCAATCCCTGTGTATATCAGTGGCGGATGTAGCGTGTGGACGCCTGGGGCAGTGCTCTGCCCCCGCTCTCCCCCGTCCCTCTGGTGCCACACTGACAGTGACAGAGTGCTCACTGACTGAGAGCACTCTGTCTTTGCTGCAGGCGGCACAAAGAAACGCGGTGCTGCTCTGACTGCTTCAGTCAGAGCAATGCGGTACTCCGATGTCAATTTCACTCAGCCCAGCTGCCAGCGAGGCAGAGGCAGAGAGCGCTCAGTCAGTGAGCACTCTAGTGCCTCTGCCTGGACTCCTTCTGGAACTCCAGACTCTGGAGTCCCAGAAGGGACAAACTTAGGCTGAATGTGAGCTGGGCAGCTCAGCGTTCTGTCCAAGTGTGCCGCTAGGGAAATGAAAGTCTCACCTAGGCATTCTTTGGAGGCGCTCTGGCCACGAGATGGGCTGCAGCGCGCATGCTTGAACTGACTCAGCATGCGTGTGGCAGCCCATCTCGCCGCCGAGCACCTCCATTGAACTGCCTGGCTGCCTGGAGTGGTGCCAGTCCCCGACCCGATGATGACGGTGAGTAAATGAGCCGGGGGGGTCAGGGAGCAGAGAGGCACTGCTCCCCGAGTCCCCCCAGTTGCTCACCCCACCTTCCCAGTGGCACTGGGGAATGGGGGTGAGCGACAGGGGGAACTTGGGGAGCAGAGGCTGGGGGGCTTGGGATCGAATGGGGGAGGGTGTTCAAGGCTCACACCCTCCCCCCCTTCCATCCCAGGCCTCCAGCCTGGGGAAACGAGACACTGGGGAAGGGGGGTGAGCAAACATGAGGGGGGGACTCGTGGATCAGAGGTTGGGGGCCTGGGTGCTTTACAAGGATGGGTCCCTGTGTTTTGGGTTTATAATTATTTTTTTTAAGCTTGATGTGCATGTAGACTGTGTTTTCTTCCATCTGATGTTAACCCTGAGAACGCCTTGCTGCTGGGTTATGCCAGTGTTTTGGGTGTTATGCCAGTGTTTTGCGTGTTTCTCTGTGTTTTGGGTTTATATATTTTTTTAAGCTTGATGGAACGGAGGGGTGGAGGAATTAAAGGCACTTGGGGAGGTCACCCAGTCGTCGGTTGGGTACAGCCATGCCTGGAGTATGGAGGCCTGCGAGTTCTGCTCAGTTCGTCTGCACAGCAGGGGGAGGCACTCGCCGCGGGCGATGACTCACAGGGGAGGGCCACAACCCCCTCTCCCGTGAGTCACGGTTGACCGCGAACACTCGTTGCGCATGCGCAGCAGCCGTTGTCTGTATTTATAGCTGTCCCTTGGGGGCTGAGGTAATGCAGAACAGCTCAGCAGTGACCGAACCCTGTTTAGAGTAAGAGCTTTCAGTTTCCTAGCAGCCCAGGCAGATACAAGAAGTGAGTTATGCTGGGCCGATTCACCACATCAAATCCCGGGTGGGGGTGAATGAAACATCCACCCCCCGTGGTCAATAAAAGCCCCAAACAGACATGATGGGAGCGGAACCACAGCAGGAAATCGGTCCGCCAGACTACGGACCGGGGCAGCGCAACAGACATTACGCCGATCCCGGGCCGTGGCCAAAGCACCTGGAAGGCGCCGGGGCAGTTCATCCCGGCTGCTGCTGTGTGCCCTTTAAATCTCCCTCCCCAGTCTGTGTTGTTGCCGGTTGCCTGGCAGCGACGCTGCGTGCTTTGACCCCGACTGGGAATCATTTTCTTTGATCCCGGCTGGTGATTGCCATCCAGACATTGCTTTTTGTTGTTTCCCGGCCGGAATCACTTTGACTACGCTTTCGGAGCTCGGTCCGTGGGGAGCCCGGGAAGTGTGGTTGAAATTAACCCCATGTGGGTATTGAGTGTGGCGAACATCTGGCGGCTGCCAAACAGACGTTCAGGACCTTTTGGCCCACCGTGGGATTGAGCGTGGTTCACGGTGGTTGACTGTGATCTCGTAACATCTGAAAATACCGTGTGTTTTCTTCCATCCCATGTTAACCCTGGGAACTCCTTGCTGCTGGGTTATGCCATGCCACTGGCCTACCATCCCCCTGGCTCCGCCCCTAGGTTCGCCGGCCTGGTCTTACTGCCCCAGTATCCCTCCAACATCAAAACCCACCAGCCGCCCTTGGTGTATATATATAGATAGGTAGATATTGGTTATTAGATAGTTACTACAGATAGATAGTTGTAGGAATTAGCTTAGTGATAGAGATAGAGATAGTGTGTAGTGATTCAGTTTTAATATTTTATAGTGTGTTTGTAGAACTAGGCCTTTGTAGATATAATATTCTTTTTAGTTCCATAGGTTTTAGAATAGTTAATAGCAGTTAGAGTTAGTGTAGATATATATAATATAATCCAATTTTGAATAAATAAATTAAAAAATAAAAAATCTTTGTGTGCATTATTTGTGTTTTAGAATGGAGAAGGGAAGCAGGAGAGGCCGGTCTGCTTCCCGTAAGGCAAGCAATGGGGAACGTGGCAGAGGTTGCAGGGGCCGTGCCAGCGGTGTGGAAGCAGGCATCAGCAGCTCAAGCCCATCACCATGCCCCAAACTGCACAGGCCTGATTTTGGCAGAAAGTCTTCACAGGCTCCCAGCAGTGGCACTAGGGGTGTGGTTCAGCAGCACCTCCTGCCAGCATCCTCCACTGCCACACAGGGCACTGGAAGGCCTACAGTACAGGAGGCTGTGGCTGTTTCTGCTGCGGCTGCAGGAGCAGGTGCAGGTGCATCGGGGTAGGATGTTCCTCCAGGGCCACCAATGTCCTCAACCCCCATTATTGAGGTGATCCCCAGCAGTCCAGGGCTGGTGGATCCCACCCAGGCTTCTAGAGGCAATGGCAGCAGGGAGAGGAGGAGCAGCATGGTGGGCAGTCCATCAGCCTCAGGGTCCCAGTACTCCCCTTTGTGGGACATCTCTCTGATTGGGGACAGCAGGCAGGCATTAGTCCTGTGGAGGAGATGTCTGGTGCTGAGGCGATGGCTGTCCCTCCAAGAGCTGTGTCGCCACCATGTTCTGCCCCTCCCAGCAGCGCTGTCAGAAGTGCATCACCCGCTGCAGGCCAGAAGGCAGGAGGGGCAAAAAATCCTCCGTATGGGCTAATTTTAAGTTGGTGAGGGCGGATGATCCCAGTGAGGTGCAGTGCAGTTTGTCCCAGAAGGTGGTGAAACGTGGGCAGGTGCTCACCAACCTTATCATAACTACCATGATGAGGCACCTGAAGGGATGCCACAGCTCTGTGCTGCTAAGCAAGCAGGCAGGGGCAGTGGACGCTAGTGGGTTCCCAACTGCAGCAGCCAGTCGTCCTCCTACAGCAGCTACCTCTAGCAGCAGGAGCGGTATCGCTGCTAGGGGGGAAGAGCAGCAGCAGCATCAGCATCAGTGCACCATGGAGGAGCTGGGGTTGGGGCAACTTCCAATTCCATTGGCAGCTGCAGGACATGGAGGACGGCGTGGCTTTCAACTGAAAACCACGTGCATGTTGGGGGAAATGATAACACTGGATGGGCAGCCTTTCTCGGTGGTCGAGGACATGGGGTTTAGGTGCCTGATTGGGTTCCTGGCCCCCCAGTTTAAGCTGCCCTCATGCACCACCCTGAGTTGGCAAGTGGTGCCAGCCTTGTACTGAAAGGAGCAGGTGAGGGAGCAGCTGGCAGGGCTGGGGATGCCACTGTCCACTTCACCACTGACCTGTGGTCCAGCAGAAATGCGCAGCACGCCTACCTGGTAGTGACGGCGCACTGGTGGCAGGACCCGGAGACAGCTTTTGGGAGTGGCAGGAGGGATCCTGAAGCAGGGTGTAGGTGGGCCCTGCTTCAGACAGAAGTAATGGATGGCCCCTATGCATCCTGGAACATCGAGGCATCCCTGACTGCCATGGAGAGGAAGTGAGTCATGCCAGGTGTGGCCTTCACCAAGGGGTGCGTGGTGATGGACAAAGTGGCCAACATACTGAGGGCAGTCCACGATGGGGGCTTCACCAGCATTGCTTGGACCACACACACCCTTCACCTTGTGATCAGCGATGCTTTGGGCTTGGGGGAGAAGGGGTTTGGGCCAGACACCCTTAGCTCTCTGATCGATCGGGGGAGGAAGTTGGCCAGTTTCTTTAAATGGAGCATGAAGGGCACGACGTTCTCCAGGCAAAGCAGGCAGAGAAAGGCTCCCCAGTGCACCAGCTGGTGCAGGATGTGTCCACCAGGTGGAATTCGACCTTCCTGATGCTCGAGCGGCTTCTTGAGCATAAAGCCGCCTTGCATCAGGTTCAACTGGCGATGGACAGTGGGGCACCTCCAGGGTACAAGGGGAAGAATGGGATATCTTGGCTCACACAGTCTTTGTGTTGAAACTGTTCCTGTCTGACGGAGACCATCAACTCCTCCATGGCTACCATTAGCCAGGCGACCCCTCTGGTCCAGAGTCTGCACAGGAGGTTGGATGAGATTATCCAGGGGAAAGATTAAGACCCTCAGGGCAAGAAGCTTGCAGCTGAGGTGGTTGTCCTGATGCAGCAGCTGAAGGCAGGGCTGAAGGAGTGGTTTGATGAGCTCCTGAAGTGGGAAGAATATGTTTTGGCAACCATGCTGGACCCCAGGGTCAAGGGCAGCGTGGCACATCAGACACAGCTCTACGGCCACTGGAAGGGTGAGCTGGTGGAGAGGCTCCAGCCGGGAGAGAGGGGGAATCAGCAGCAACAGCAGAACACCCCCCTGGGGATGGTGGGAGTGGGAGCAGCCACCACTTTCAGTTGTTGTGGTATATCTCTGCCCTCAGCCCTAGCAGTAGCACCACAAGCAGCAGGCTAAGCAGCAGCAGCACCTCTATTGCCAGAAACAGCTCTTTTGTGCAGGGCACTCCAGCAAGCATGGGCTCGTGCACTGCAGGGCAGGCAGAGTGGCTGAGGGTAGTGGCGGAGATGATGCCCAGGCAGAGTTATGTGAAGGATTATGACAGCACCTCAGCAGCAGTCGAGAGCTACCTGGAGGAGGAGCTGTGCATAGAATCCAGCAGCGATCCCTTGGCCTACTTTACCAGCAAGAACAACTTGTTGCCAGCCCTGTCCAAAGTGGCCAAGGGTCTCTTGTCCTGCCCACCAACGCGTGTCCCCAGCGAGCGGGTGTACTCCATGGTAAGGGACATTTTCTTGCCACACTGCCTGACACTGGGGGCCAAGTTGGTGGAGCAGTTGCTGTTCAACAAGGTGAACCGTCCACTGATGGGATTCCCCGAGCTGCCCCTGAACATGGATTGATGATGCAGTGGCACACGCCATCCCTTGCCAGGGGCAGTCTTTGGACGGGGCTTCTCCTCAATCTGGGCTGCTGCTGCTGCTGCTGCTGCTGCTGCTGCTGCTGCTGCTGAGGTGCTGTCCCTCCCTCTCAATGCTTGGCGTCCAACCTACCTCTCTCTCTCTCTGACTAGATGGCCTCAGTCGGCCTATCTGACTGACCTCATGATGCCGGAGGATGGCATTGGGAAGCTGTAAGCCTGCCAGTCAGCCTCTGGCTAGATGATCACAGTCCACCGCCCACCTATCTGACTCTCTCTCTCTCTCTCTCTCTCTCTCTCTCTCTCTCACTCGCTGTACAGTCTTTGCCAGCCTATCTGAGTGCCCTGCCAAGGTCCCAGCCTGCCTTCCCTACTGCCTCTCATGCCACACTGCCTGTCTGCCCGCCCTGGTTGCCAAGCTCAAACCATGCCTCATTCTGTCTTCCGATGCTCATGCCATGCTGCCTGTCTGCCCGCCCAGGTTGCAAAACTGAAAGCCTGCCTCAGCCTACCTATCGCCTCTAATGCCACACTGCCTGTCTGTCCGTCCAGGTTGCCAAGAATAAAGCCTGCCTCAGTGTGTCTTCCGATGCTCATGCTATGCTGCCTGTCTGCCTGCCCTGTTTGCTAACCTCGAATCCTGCCTCAGCCTGCCTTCTGCTCATGCCAAAGTGACTGTCTACCTGCCCTGTCGGCAAAGCTAAAGCCCTGCCCCAGCCTACCTACCTCTCATGCCACGGTGCCTGTCTGCCTACCCTGGCAATCCTGGGTGATGTGCCCCACTGGCCTGGTAATACTGCTTCTGCTGTCTGCTGGTTAATGGGTGCTCTGCCCTGGCAAATCAAAATGTGCCCACGCAATTCTGCTGCTGCCATCTGCTGCTGTATGGGAGCTCTTCTCTGCAAAACCCTACCATCCTGGCTCCATGGGTACTGCGCACAGGCAAATCCTGCTGCTGCCGTCTCTACTGTTACTCGGGTTCTGTGCCCTGGCAATCCAATGTCTGCTGCTGCTGCTGCTGCTGCTGCTGCTGTCACCTCTGCATGCCACAGGCTCTGTGCCCTGGCCATCTAATCTATGCTGCTGCTGCTGCTGATGCCACCTCTCCTGTGCCACGGGTACTGTGCAAAGGCAATCCATTGTCTGCCACTGCTGCCAATACTGCCTCTGCTGTCTGCACCATGGGTTCTGCTACCGGGCAATCCAATGTCTGCTCCTGCTGCCTCTGCTGCCTCTGCTGTGCCATGGGTTCTGTGCCATGGCAATCCAATGTCCGCTTCTGCTTCCTCTGCTGTGCCATGGGTTCTGTGCCTGAGCAATCCAATGTCTGCTGCTGTTGCCACTGCTGCCTCTGCTATGCCATGGGTTCTGCTACCGGGCAATCCAATGTCTGCTGCTGCTGCCACTGCTGCCTCTGCTGTGACATGGGTTCTGGGCCTGGGCAATCCAATATCCACTGCTGCTGCCAATGCTTCCTCTCATATGCCACTGCATCAAGAAACAGTCACTCCAGCCCCAGGACCCACCGTCAGGGTTCTGGGGCCTACATTCCAGGCATGGGGGGCTGTCCATCCACGTCATCCAGAAGTTGCCACTCCTGTCTCAGGACCTACCATCAGGGTTCTGGGGCTGTCATTCTGATCACAGGGAACCGTCATTCCACCAAATCAAGAAGAAGCCACTCCAGCCTCAGGACCCACCATCAGGGCTCTGAGGCCTACATTACAGGCAGGGAGGGCTGTCATTCCACTTCACTGTCTGCTAATGCTTCACCCATGTCAGCCAGCCTACATTACAGGCAGGGAGAGCTGTCATTCCACTTCATACAGAAGCTGCCACTCCAGTCCCAGGACCCACCGCCAAGGTTCTGGGGCCTACATTCCAGGCAGGGAGGGCTGTCCATCCATGTCATCAAGAAGCTGCCACTCTAGTCCCAGGACCTACTGTCAGGGTTCTGGGGCCATCATTCCACTTACTGGGAGTCATCATTCCACCACATCAAGAAACAGCCAGTCACTTCAGTCCCAGGACCCATCATCAAGGTTCTGTGGCGTACTTTCCAGGTAGGGAGGGTTGTCCATCCACGTCATCCAGAAGTTTCCACTCTAGTCCCAGGACCCACTGTCAGGGTTCTGGAGCCGTCATTCCTCTCACAGGGAGCCATCATTCCACTGCAACAAGAAACAGCCAGCCACTCCAGCTCCAGGACCCACCGTCAGGATTATGGGGCCTACATTCCAGGCAGGGAGGGCTGTCATTCCACTTCACTTTCAGCCAATGTTCCACTGATGCCATTCAGCCTACAATGCCTGGCCAAGTAGCGGTGCCAGCCACCGAGTCCTGGCTGGGCCTTTGCCGCTGCTCCATTGATGCCAGCCAGCCTGCAATGACAGGCCAAGTAGAGGTTCCAGTCACAGTTACTATGCCATGGTAATCCAATGTCTGCTGATGCTGCTGGTACTGCACGTTAGTCATTTACTCCTCCCTCTTGTAGATGGGCATAGCTCGGATGAATGCACCGGTAGGCAGGGGATGGGTGTCCATGAGATTCACCACCGGGCAAGGCTTGACCAATTTGCAGTAGAGCTTCTTGAAATCTCCTTTGAGGAGATGAGACCCTCGGGACTTATACCTGGGCAGCCGCTGGATTTGGTCTTAAAGCTAGCTTGTTGTGTGCAGGAGTGTGTCGCCCAGTTCCAAGCTATTCTTGCCCAAGTGCATGCCACGGTAGACCTAGTTACCACACTTCATAAGGATATGTCCAGGGATAAAGGTGTTAATCGGGCCAACAAAGTATCCACTGCTTGCCAGACAATATATGGTTTAGGATTGCCCATGTTTAGCTCGCCACCTAGGATTTCTTCCCGTGGTATAGTCCCTAATTTGATTAACAGGGGCAGGCTTCAGTTGGTGCCCAAGACCTTAGTTTTTAAGGTTGTGCCCCTATGGTTTGGAGTGCCCCCTCAATGGAACTCCAGACATGGGATCACAGCCCATTTAACAGAACTGTTGGGCTTTTTTGTTCCCCCCTATCTTGTTCGTCGTTTTTACCATTTACCTCCAGCATTTGGTGCACAGCGGCTTGTAGTGTATTTTTCTTCATTTCGCCTGGTAGATAGTATTCGAGCGCATGTCCATTATCTATCTTCATGGGGAGTTAATATAAGATCCAATTACACAGAGGTAGCCCAGTTACCCCTATAGAAATTCCAGCCCATATTAGATCTCATAATTCAGTGGAATCAAGATTAAATCCCGATCCTCCCAAGTGGGATACCCAAACAGGATCTGTTGCTGTGGCAGAGCTATCCTCGGGAGGACAGACAGTTCAAGTAGTTCCATCAATGTCTGTCTCCAAAGTCCAACTTGGGCCTCTCGAGACTAGCATAGACAATGGTCTACAGAGGTTTATTCGGTCAATCTGGACGAGTTTAGCACTGGAGCTTTACCCAGATCTGATCAGTTGTTGAAGATCCAGTGTCCCATTGTAACCAATCCTGCAATGAGCAATTATTCTCCCTCTGCTCATTTTGCCTTTTCTAGCAAGAGACCATCTATATTGGACGAACTTGTGGCCGTAGATGCTGTGTGCAGGGCTGCTATATCGACTCCTGGTGGGTTTGTCTAGCCAGGGTGCCTGTCCTATAGAGTTATGGGTTGCACCCAGGTTGCCGTGGGAGGTTGTGTTTTTCTAATAGTTATGACCTTAGGGATTTATTTTGGTGCAGTACCTATCGGGGGATAAAGCACTTTCTTTTCTTGATAGGTTGTACAGAACGGGCATGGTGGGATTGTAGTAAGTGGAGGTAGAGGCAGTCATCTTCTGGTTATTAGTACCGGGTTAAATTAAGTAAGGGGAAGTTTGATGAACTCCCTTGCAAGTAAGAAGGGGGGTAGGGATAGGGGAGGGGTTGTGCAAGGGGAAATAGAGGTACTGTTGGGTAATGCTGGTTTGTCCTATGACTATAATATGACTTCTGTTTAATGGCCCCATTAACTTTGGTGAGTGGAAACCATGGTATCATTCAATATTGACCTTGGTTAAAGATTTGCTATCTAGTACAATACAGAAGCTGCCCTCAGTCTTTTAGTATTCTAGGCCTATGACTATTTAGGGTATTGCAGACCTAAGCCCAAGGATTTTTGAGAAGTCCCAATTAGGATCATCTCCCCTGTTTTGTATTTGGAAGGTTCCAGGTAATGGATACTTGTTTTCCCCAACTAGGTAGATTCCCTGGTGGGATGTTATTGCCTATGCGGTTGGAAGGTAGGAAGGAATGGTTTATTGTTATACTGGGTTCTATTTCTGGGGTGGAGGGAAGTGGATCCTACAAATTTTTGACCCAACATGTTTAGAATTGATTGTATTTATTTTATTTTAAGTATTGATTGTATTTTACGATCTTGTTTGTTTGTTATGTATATGTGTTTTGTTAAGCAATGGCCTTTGGCTACGCTTCAATAAACTGAATTGAATTGAATTGACTATTTCTTATAATAGAGGGCTCTTTACCTTAACTGACAAAAGGATAAGAATATCCAAGGACTGTAATTTTCTAACCAGGAAACCTAGGCCATGTTCATACCATTAGTTAATTTCATTAAGTTGGACCTTATGTTGATTTTATTCCTGATGTGTTCACACAAACAGAATGCTAAACTGATGTTATTCAGGAGCAGGAAAAAAAGTATGTAGTCTTAAAAAATACGAAGAGTTCATACTCCCTTTTGGTTTGTATTTTGAAGTAATTGTTCATGTGAACAATGATGTTGCCAGCGCCATTTTTGAAAAGGGCCGAGCATGCTCATAAAGGGCCATTTAGACCCTTCTTAGCATGCTCAGTGGGATTCTTTTTTAATTTTCAAACTTACCTACCAGGAAGAGGCCATGCATGGGACCCCTCTGGAAAGTAAGTAAACAACCCCTAACCCCCCTGCTAGGCCCCCACCCTCCCTTCCCTGACCCCTGCTGGCCTATTCCCTCTCCTAGCACTGGCCTCTGGCTCCTTTCTCTGCACTTGGACTTGATTTTCTGAGTTCTGAAGTTTTGGGGGCCTTTCCTCAAAGTTTCAGAACTTGGTAAATAGAGATAGAATGTTCTGGTTCTCTGAGTTTGAGCACTAATAAATACCCAAATGTGGTCCTCGTTAGGACAGGGGTAGGGACCATCATACCTGTGGGCCAAATACAGCCCATGGCTAGTTTACTTTTTATTGTGTCCCTTTTTGGTTCCTGAATCTGGCCCTTGAATCCAGCTCCTACCCCCAAGCACTGAAAGAATGAGCTCTGGGGAAGGGAGCCGAGAGGAGGGCATGTGCTCAAGGGTGAGGGACGGAAACATGGCATAGTTTCTTAACCTGGACTCTCTGCATCCTTGCATGCCCCTCAAGCAACTCTTGTGAGGCCCATGAAACTTTGGCTGCATTCAGATTTGCGCTCAATTCACACAGCAGTGGCGGCATCATCGTGCGATTTAAAACAACGCGCACTTCCGGGTTTGTGTGAATGCACCTAGTGCGCACAATTCAGCGTAATGCGAACTGTCAGAGTGCAGTTTTAAAAGCTGCTCTGAGCAGTACACTCCGACAGTTCGCATTACAATGAATTGGTGCATTCACACCAAACCGGAAGTGCGTGTTGCTTTAAATCGCACGATGCCACTGCCGCTGCTGTGCGAATTGAGCGCACATCTGAATGCGCCCTTATACTAAATTTCAAAGTGGCTTGTAGAAGTGGGGGAGAATGTCCCTCACTCCTGCATTAGGCAAATGCCTGTTACCCAGCATTCAACCATCCTAGTTAAAAATGCATCAAGTGTAGAAAAATAATTGGTGGTAGTGTCCTCAGAAGCACAGCGTAAGGGCAGTAAGCCATCTATAGTGGGCTGTCATACATCCAATGTCATCATGTGGTAAATTTGCCTGCATATTTCCCACAGCTACAATGATCTCCTCTGGCAGACAGCAAGCTTGGCTGGAAAGAAAGAAACTGAAACTAGCTGGCAAGAGAAAAGACAAAGCATGAAAGTTTAGATTTAAACTTTTACATGACTCACAATCATGTGGAAAGCAATGTGTGGGTATGTGGACAGATGCCAATTCCTTGAGGCCTCTTTACTTCCCTGCCATGTTTAATATAGTAGGGGGCTATGGAATTTTTATTTTGTTGTTTGTGTGTATTTTTGAATATATGTTTACATTTAAACCCAGTCTGAGCTTAAGGGAAGGGCGGGATACAAAAATGTAAATAAATAAAATAAATGCCATCAGTCTGGTGAGAGTGATGTCTGCTTATCTGTTCTTTCCCATGTTTGTTTTTTTTGTCTTCAAAGTTTTTCTTTTTGGGCACCAGTAGTTTGTCTTCTTTACAGTTCTTGATCCTTCCATTTGCTCAACATGACCCAGTCATTTGATTCTTCTCTTAGCTATTATGCATGACACAATGGGTGTTTTTAGATGGGCTCGAGGGTGGCCACACCCAGTTCTGCTCCGGCGGCGGTGGGTTTAAATGGAGGCCACCTCCACAGTCCGCCCATGTGGAGCCCTCTCATCTGCACCGAAGAACTGTGGGCAGATCACCAGCTGCTCTAGCCTGCTGCCTGCAGCTCTATGATCATTGCTGAAGCAATCTCTGGCTGGAAGTGGAGCTCCAGTGGCCCGTCTGTGAGTAGACAAACTGCTGCTCCACCCCTGGCCAGTGCTCGGGATTCAGGCAGCCTGCTCTGCTTGTGGTGCTTCAGGATGTTCTAGAGCACCGTGAGTGGAGCTGGCCTGGGGCAGGCAGTGCCTGTTCTGTTCATGCTCTGCCCCACCCCCAGGTGGCCCATGCATGTAAAGGGATGTCACCCTGAGGCGAGGCAAAGCAGGAGCGGAGTAGGTGTCCATGTAAAGATGCCCATTATGCTGCTTTGCATGGTGTGTTACTTTCTTATTCTTCACATCTTCTTGCCACTTAACATTGTATGTTCTTCTCAGGCATTTTTAATTGAACAGGTCAAGTCTTCTCCTAAATTCCGCATTCATGCACCATATTTCTGAGCCATAAATTAAAGTGGATATTACACAGCTCTTATATGAAGAGTGGGCTGGAGTGAGGAATTTCCATGTCAGAGAGACATGGGAATCTGAATGACTAGAGGGGGTAGGACTTGGTGTGTTATTTTTGGGAGTGTTTATTTGTACTGTGATATTGTTTTGTAATGTATTGTGAGCTGCTTGACTCCTTCAGGAAAAGGAAGGATAGAAATTAAAAGAATGATAATTTTGATACCTGAACTGTTCTTGTCACTATGACATATTTATTTATTTCAACAATTTGATACCCCACCCAACTCCACCTCAGGCGGCTTGGGACACCGTACAACATATCCTTATCATTGATGCAAACACCTTTCTGGCTTTCCCAAATCTTCCATAATTCTATTGCAATCTAGAGAGTGTATGGTTGCCATTAATCTCAAATGTAAGAGATAGAGACAAAGTAGTTCAAATGACATACTTTTTTCAACCAACTTCTGTTGGTGAGAATGAGCAAGCTTTGGGGCCACACATGGACCTCCTTCAGGCATGTAGCATAGCCAGTCAAAAATATATTAACTGAGAAAATGCATAACAGGTAATGAGGAGGCATGAAGCAGCATGGATGGAAGTGGATAAGACAAAGGGTGACAGCTGAGCGGCAGCTGCCCAGCCCGAGACAGCTCAGGAAGCCGCAGCAGACATGGTCTGCACTGGGCCAGGCTGACAAATAATATCCCCACAGCTGGACTGCTGGGAAGGGCAGGGAAATGCATGAACGTGTGGCCACCCCAGACCCTGTGCTGTGCCGAGGATCCCATCCTCGATGGGCAGTCATGGTGGCCAATGATGGGCAGCCATGGCAGATCCGATCTGGGATGTCAGTCAGGCCACATCAGATGTGATAGCCTGCTGTGGCCCACTTTGGTCTGATCATATGGACGGTAGCTCCCTCTCCCCCAGCCCCCGTAAACAAGACTGTTCATTGTCTCCCCTCTCCCCCTTTTTAATTTTATTTAAAATATTTCAAAAATAAATTTAAAAATCATGCGCATGGGCAAAATGGCCATCAGAGTATTCTGCGCATGTGCAGCCCTTCCCACTATTTTGGAAATGGGTGTGTGCATGTGCAGTGGTCTGGCTTGCATACTCAGAATGGTCCAGCCGGCCATTTTGCACATTCACAGGTTGTTGTTTTATTTTTTATAACAAAAATTGACTCTTTTGTTTTTGTCCTTTTTTGTTACTTTTGTCAATCATTTTCTTATTTTACTTACTAAAATGAACGGGGCTTTGTTTGTTTCAGTAATTTAAGAGGAAAAAAATGAGTCCCAGGTCTGTCCTCCCTACCCTTCACCTCCCGTGTGCCCTGACCCTTACCCCCGGACAGCTCAGGGGAAAGAAAGGAAAGGCTTCTAGGCAGGGGGAGAGAACACAGCCACACAGGAACAGACACAAAGAAGGACACAACCTGACGATGGGAAGGAATCCAGATCATCAACCAAAACACCAACAGCAGAGGACAGCATGCTCTTCCTGCTGCTCCCAGATTGCCTTTTATAAGAAAGCTTGTGCATGTGACCACAGACAGGGAAGAGAGGGGGAGAACAGAGTGTCTGACATCTCTCGCTCGCTCTCACTCCCTTCTCTATCTAACTCCCATTCATGTCACTCCATGACTCTTCTTAAATACCTGCCCTGCATTTGCTCAGTTTATCTATTTCTGACTGGCTACGTACATGTCTGAGGAACGGCCCTGTGTGGTCTGAAAGCTTGTATATTCTCATTAACAGAAGTTGATCCCTCCAAAATATCATTTGAACTATTTTGTCTTCATAATTCTGTTGGACAAAACGGTTTAGGATAATGATTTTGTTTATGTAAATGCAACCACAGCTTCACTGTAAGGCCATATAGCATCATGAAAAGCCACCCAGGCTGTTAAAAATGCAGAATAAGAAAACTTGAGCTGCATATGCATCCTTGTTCCCTGAGGCCTGTTCCTGATTCAGTGTGCCTGTGAACACTGACTGCATTAATGCTACTACATAAAGTTTAGCATTTGAATCCATTTCACCTCCCCAGTGCTTCCTTTTTCTCTTCACACTTAAAAATAAACACTCGTGAATGTAAAAATATGGAAACAGATGAAGTGTGAAAACTGAAGACTGATTCATCTCTTGTTTTGGGTTTGTTGTGAGAGGTTGTGTAGAAGACATGTAAGGTACAAAGGGACTAGGTTTCCTAGAAAATGTATTAGCAAAGAAAAGAAAGGAGATGGGGAAGATAAGATGGGCCCTCTTTGTCCATGTCTGATGACACAAGGCCAGGCCTCTAATCAAATCCTCTGGCCAAGCAACTCCAGCCTGCTAGCATAAGTACCTGAGGCCAACTTCTTCCCACTTCTGTGTAGGGAACTCTGGAGGAAGTCACACCTTTTGAAGTGGATTTAAGCCTGAGTCTTGCCTCTTCCTAGCTGTCCTTATCTATGAGAAAACTTATCAGAAAGAACAAGATCTGGTTTAAGCATCTATTTATTTATTTATTTATTTATTTATTTAAAAGAAATACTGTTTTATTTTTACAATATGTGTTAGGGGTGAATATGACTCAGGAAGCTGCTAGCCCGCCCCTGCAGCCATAGCCCTGGCTGGGAGCCCATCCCCCCACACCAGCTGACCCCTGCTCCACCCCCACCAGGTGAGAGCCCCCCCCCGGGACACTCAGGAAGCTGCTAGCTTGCCCCTGCGGGTGGCAGCCCTTGGGTGGTGCCCGGAAGGCGATGACAAAAGGGCGCTGGCCGTTTTGTGGCCGTTGTGAGGCCGGTGCGAGGACAGCGAGAAGCCACACACCTGACGACGCCCACGCCACACATTCTCTTCCAACCATCGCTGCCATCGCCGCCGGACATTGCGCAAACGTTCCTGTGCCACCCTCAGGCCAGGTTACCCACTCTGCTGCCTGGACTGTTGCCCCCTAGGATGCCTCCCCATATCTCTCTCGCCTCCTCGCCCTCTATTTCCCCTCTCCTTCTCACCCTGCTGATGGCTCCCCTCCTTCACCCTCTCCCGCCTCCAATGGCCTTTGTCCAGCAACCTACCCCTTATTTTCACCCATGCCCATTCCCCCTCCTCACCCTCATCCCCCCTTGCCCATTCCCTGTAAGCCCCCACCACCACTCCACCTCTCCTCATCCAAACCTTGCACACCCAGACACGCCACAGCCCATTGTGGCCAGTGTGAGGCTGGTGTGAGTCCCAAATCCTGCAAACCCAGCCGCTCCACATCCCCCAATCTCATCCACATCCCATGCCTTCCCCAAAACCAATTACCTTTCTCCTGCTTCCTCTGGAACTGCCGCTCTTCCGTGACTAAAGCCCCCTTCATCCATGATCTCTTCCTCTCTTGCCCCTTTCAACTCCTTGCTCTTACAGAAACCTGGACCCTCCAACTCTGTTACCCCAGCCACTCTATGCTACGGGGGCCTTTCGTTCTCTCACCGACCCCGCCCTGAGGGCCAGGGGGGTGGCGTGGGTTTCCTCCTTGCCAATCCCTGTCAATTCCAAACCCGCTCCCCTCCTCCCTCCCTCTCCTTCCCTTCCTTTGAGGCCCATTCTGTGCATTTATACTCCCCCCTACACCTTCATGTTGCTGTCATTTACCGTCCCCCGGGTTCCCTCTCCTCTTTCCTCCCAGACTTTGAATCGTGGCTCACCTTCTTCCTCTCCGATGATATCCCCACTC
>QEPC01001819.1:320243-344829 GCA_003113815.1 Sphenodon punctatus
TGTCTTCTCCCCTGTCTCTCCCACTGTCCCCTCTCCCTGTCTCCCCCTCCTTGTCTTTTAGATTGTAAGCCACAGGCAGGGACCACGTCTATTTCTATGTTCTGTACAGTGCCAGGCACATGGCTGGCGCTATATAAATGTTTATAATAATAATAATAATAATAATTAATAAATAATAATTAATACATATTTTGGGGGTGAATATAATCCTAGTGCACTGGCCTTGAGGCAGGGGAATCCATTGGTGGAAAAGCATCAGCAGTGCCCTTGTCATGGACTGATCATTACCTCCTACAGACCTGTCTCCCAGCTCATGTCTTCCCCCAGAGAGGTGCAGAACTAGTTCTTTTGGTTCGCCCCAAGAGACTAATGGAACCGGAGCGGGTCTTGAATGCTCTAGGGGAGTTAGCCTCTGATCCTGATATTTTCTCACTCGATGACCTCATTGCTTTTTGGAACACCTTGCTGACTAAGGCCATCAACCAGATGGATCCTAGGCACCCGCTCATGACTCCTTGGTTTACTGAGGAACTACAGCAGCTGAAGTGAGAAGGACGGTGGTTCAATGGACGGTGGTTCTGTTCTCATGCAGAAAGCAATAGATTGTATCATAGAACTAGTTTATGAGCTTATGTTGTGGCCATGCAGACAGAAAAGAAGATGTTCCTTACTGCCTTCATTGCAGTCACAAAGTCTTGTCCAGTGGAGCTTTTTCATGTGGTTATGGGGCTGGTTGGTCCAGCTTCCCTCAGTCTGGAACTGGAATTTCCAGTGCTTGCTGTGACATGTTTGCTGATTACTTTGCGGATAAAATCATTTGGATTCACCACGACTTTGATGCTGCCCTTATTACGATAGGAGAACCAGAGGTTATGGAAGCCCCACCTTGTCTGATTTTATGGGATCAGTTTTAGTGGATATCATCCACTGATGCAGGAGATGTTCTTGGGGCTGTCAGAGCTACCTCCTCTGAACTGGACTCATGCTCATCCTCGCTGGTCAAGAACAGCTGGGAGATGCTGGGGCCGTTGCTGGTGTGGGTGATCAATGCCTCCCTTCAGGAGGGCAGAGTGCTGAGCTGCCTCAAGGAGGTGGTGGTGCGGCCTCTGCTCAAGAAACCATCACCTGACATACATTCCCTCACCAGTTATTGGCCAGTCTCTAACTTTCAGTTTTTAGGGCAAGTTATTAAATGGGTTGTAGCTCAGCAGCTTCAGGAGCATCTGGACCGTATTGGTTTTTTTGATCCCTTGGAGTCTGGCTTTTGTCCAGGTTATGGCACTGAGACTGCACTTGTGGCTTAGGTCAGTCATCTCTGCCATGAATGAGACCAGGGTCATTTGACCCTGGTGATTCTATTAGTTCTGGTCAACTGGCTTTGATACTGTTGACCATGTGATGTTGGTGACCCGCTTGCAGGACCGTGCCAGAGTGGGCAGGAGTTTTCTTGAATGTTTCCACTTTTTCTTGGCCAAAATACCTCAGCAAGCGGTACTCGGGGACTGTTTTTCATCTCCCCGAGACCTATTGTGTGGAGTCCCTCAAGGTTCTATTCTGCCCCCTCTCCTGTTCAACACATATATATGTAGCAGCAAGGTGAGGTCTTGAGAAGATTTGGTGTTCGGTGTCATCAGTATGGTGATGACACCCAACTCTAACTCTCATTTTCATCCAACCCAGACCCAGCAGTCTCGGTGCTTACTTGGTGTTTGGTGGCTGTGGGGAACTGGATGAGGGTGAGCTGACTGAAGCTGAATCCTGATAAGATGGAGGTAATGCTAGTGGGGAAGACAGTGGGGTTGGTGTTCCCCATCATGGGGTTCACCCTCCACTGGTTCCACTGGTTCCTCAGGTTCCTAGTCTGGGTGTGCTCCTCAATTCCCGACTCCACCTGAATGTCCAGGTGGAGGCTGTGGTGAGGAGTGCATTTTGCCAGTTACATCTGGTGCAACGGCTTTGGCCATTTGTCTCAGACTCCCACCTGGCCACTATCATCCATGCACTCATCACCTCGAGACTGGACTATTGTAATGCGCTCTATGTGGGGCTACCCTGGGTGACTGTCCGGAGACTGCAGCTGGTGCAGAATGTGGTGGCCTGTCTCCTCACAGGGACAGATCTCCAGGAGCACATTACACCAGTGCTCTGTTCTCTGCATTGGCTGCCTTAGTCTTCCAAGCCCAATTCAGGGTGTTGGTGCTTACCTATAAAGCCCTATACAGCCTAAGCCTCATCTATCTGTGGGACTGCCTCACCCCCCAGGCTTTGGATTGACCCCTGAAGTCAACTGGGAGCACCCTTCTCGATGTCCCCCAGGTATCTTGGGGGCAACTATGGAAAGGGCATTCTCAGTGACTGCTACAAGGCTGTGGAACTCCCTCCCGGCAGAGGCCTGGTTGGCCCAAGACCTCTCCTCCTTTCGACATCAATGAAAGACCTGGCTGTTCCACCAAGCTTCTGGCAAGGGAGATGGGTGTGGGGTGGGGGGAATGGGTTAGGGTGGGAACTGGTTTGGGGCTTGTTCCCGCCATTTAATTATGTTTATTATTTATTATATATTGTATTTATTGCTTATTTTATTATATTTTATTAGTATATTTTCTATGTTTTGTTAGCTGCCCCAAGCTGCTCTAGAAGGAGGGGTGGGATATAAGCCTAATAAATAAAATGAAATTAAATAGTACTCTAGCCATCTAGTGCTTTCATTTTCCCCTTCATTACAATCCGTGTGAAAATTACCTCCAATACTGTTTTAGTTAAATTCTCATTTTAAAAAAAAAATAATTAAAATTAAAAAATACAACTGGAAGGGTGAGGCATGAAATCACACAGCACAATTTATCCCATTACTGTTGAGAAATACATGGAGTATGAAGTGGTACAGGTTTTCTAAAAAAAAGTTTTATTTATTTTTTGTACCCCTTTGGGACCAGATTGACCCAAAAATCCATGAGAGGGCTAGAGAGACTCCATTGAAACCAATGGAGTTAAACCAAGGATCAATTTGAGCCACATTTTCCCTTTTATGGACATACTCATCTGGTTCCAGTTCTAGTCCTTAGCCCTGGTGGGAATCCCACTAAAATGGAGGGGAGACACACTGGTGCTAAGGATTATTGCTGGCACTAAAAAGTTTGAGGACTACACTGTAAATTTGCTGAAATAATTTATATTCCCTGTAAAATTTTGATAATAATGTTCTGGTCCCAAATTCCTAAGAATATATCCTTCAATTAAACTTGGGGCTGAAGCTTAAAGTTCACACAAAATCAAATCAAGCCTTACGAAATAAATAATACTCCCTTTTGTTAATCAGAAATGTTAGATTAAATACCTCCCTTCACACTGCTTATCATGGTAGACAGAATTCATTTTGTCATAAAAGCAGATGGCTTTGTTTGATGAAATGTGTTCCATTCAAGGGAAGGATTGGATAGTTTGACAAAACGCATTTTGTGGATGGATTAGACAAAGGAGACTAACTTGTGGTGTGTGTCGGCTCTGGAAAGTACCAATGAATTGCTTTGAAAATGCTCCCTGTGGAATGGACTGTGGAGATGTTTAAAAACATGCACTTTATGATGAAACAGATTGAGAGGCCTAGTAAAAAGGAAAATGTGACTGTAGAACTCATTCTGTTAATGGGGGTTTCACTTCATTCACCTGCACTCTCAACAATTCATATTTTGCCATATACGTCCAGTGGTCCCATCGATAAAATGCATTTCCACCCACCAATTCCTTTTTCTGTGATACTGGGGATATACAGTGAAACCCCCCAGTGTGACTGGTTTCAGCAAGAAATGCAAGTCAAGTTTCTCACCTATCATATGAATTTATCACATGCCCAGTCCTGTGACTGGTACATGTTTGGGATGTGCACAAAGGGTGAAAACAGACATGACACTAACCACCCTTTAACCACCCTTGGTGGTTATTTATGCATGTTGCAGGGCTGTATTGGTGCCCTATGCAGCCCTGAAACATGCATAAATGACCACCAAGGGTGGTTAAAGGGTGGTTAGTGTCAGTCTCTTTTCACCCAACGTCAAATATTTACATTTGTATCTCTAGTTGTGGTTTTAGTATTTGCATTTATTTGTATTTATATGTTTGCCTGTGTTCACTCCATTTCCCCCATGATTTCCAATGTGGAAAATGTGGTAACTGCATGACCTAGTCTTGCAAGCTCTCTGTGGGGAATTAGCACTGGTCTCACTGTCCCAATCAGGCTTTGAGTTCAACTACACTGTGAAACCAGTGTAGCACCTCGCTGGTATGTTTGACTCTGGCCTCCCAACTCCCCTATAGCCAGCTCAACCCACCAGTTTGTGGTTTCTCTCACAAACAGGTGGGTCCCCAGAGGTTTCCTTCCCAACACAATTTTAGCCTCTCTCGGTTTCTGTAAACATCAGCTTAGCCCCTTTGGACACTATATAGATAAGGAATGCTCCCATCTGGTTAAAGCTGACTCCTGGGTCCTTTCAGGCAGTCCTTGCAAGGCAGTCAGGTGTTCTGTATTCTAGGGCTTCCCTTAGACCATCTCATTGGGTACTTTCAGATGTTACAAGATCACGCTCAACCACAGTGAACCACAGTCAATCCTGCGGCGGGGCCAAAGCACCCTGAACGTCTGTTCGGCAGCCACCATATGTTCACCACAGTCAATACCCACATGGGGTCAAATTCAACCACGCTTCCGGACCTCTGGCCCGGACCATCTCCGAAAGCATGGTCAAAGAGATTCCCAGCAGGAAACAATAAAAAGTAACGTCTGGACGGCAATCACCAGCCGGAATTAAGCAAAATGATTCCCAGCCGGGGACAAAGCATGCAGCATCGCTGCCAGCCAACCAGCAACAACACAGGCCGTGGAGGGAGATTTAAAGGGCACACAGCAGCAGGGAACTGTGGCGGGATGGAGCGAGGCGGGAGGCAGAGGTGAGCGGCGGGCAAGAGAGTGAGGGAGGAGGAGGAGGAGGAGAAGCCACAGGCGGGGGTGGAGGTGGTCATGCTCTACCAGCAGCAACAGCAAGAGCCGAGACAGGCAGCCCCGGGACATCTACTGGACCGGGGAAGGAGGCACCCTGGAAATGGGTAAGGGAAATGAAGGGGAGTGGACCTGGCACCACAAGGGCACCAAGGGGGAGGGGCGGGGGGGAGCAGGGGACTAGCCAGCTGGCCAGCAGGTGGGGGGAAGTGGCAGGGACATGGGGCCGGAACAGAATCACTCCTGAACACCCAACAACCCCCCCTTCTGTTCCGCAGACACACAGATGGGCCTGGGAGCCGGAGTCCCTGGAGGACATGGGCCCTGCCCAGGCAGAGGAAGAGGAGCAGGAGGAGGAGGAGGAGGAACTGTGGGGGAGAAGGGGGAGAAGACCCTATCACCGAGGGGGGCAGTGGGGGCTCCAGGAGACCCGGGACTCCATCTGCATCTGGGGGACCCAGGAGCATCAGCTGGAGCTTGAGCTCAAACAGAGGAATGAACACGTGTTAAGGGAGATAGTGCAGGAAATGGAGGTGGCGGGGCATCACCGGACAGCAGTACAGTGCTGCTCCAAGGCCAAAGAGCTGAAGAGGGGGTACAAGGCCCTCAGGGACAACAACCAGCGGTCCGGAAACGGACCCCAGACCGCCCCCTTGTACAATGCCCTGGACCGCATCCTTCATATGAAGAGTTTAATACTCACCCCATGGCTTGTGGGGAGTGCTGTGGTTCAGGGCAGGGAATGGGCCGAGATACTCCCTCCCCTTACCACCCTACAAGAAGGCACCTGCTCCAGGGTCCCAGACCCCCCAGCAGGAATGCCCCGGGACCTGGGGGACCAGCATGCCCCCCCAGAAAGCAACCCAGAGAGCCCCCACCCCCTGACTGGCCAGCTGGACTCCAAGGCCAGCACCCTCATCACCCTCAGCCAGTGGTTGCAGGGGGAGCACAGCAACATGGAGGGGCCTGCCTCAGAGGGATCAGAGACAGACATCGAGGGTAAGCAAGCACACGGGATGGGGGGATGGACCCGGGGCGAGGGGGAAGAGGGGTTGGGGATGACCCGGTCAGGGGGCAGGCCCCACCCAGACCTGACAGCCCACAAGATGGGTCAAGGGCTGGGGGGGCTGCCTGGACACACCAGAAGCCCACCCCCCAACCCACAGGGCATGGAATGCCTCAGCACCAGAGGCAGGCAGGCAAGGAGGCTGGCGCACAGCAGCCCAGGCAGCAGACGGAGAACCCAGGTGAGGCACACTGGCAGGGTGGGGGGGGGGCCCGGGGAGGCCAACTGGAGGACCCGGGATACACAGGGTGGGATGGGGGCCTGGAGGGATGGGAAAGGGGGGGTGGGACCAAGAGGGGTGGGCACCCAGGGCGGCAAATGGCTAACAGCTATGTACCCTACAGGACAGCTGGAGGGGCCACAGCAATGTGGGTCCATGCCCCCAACCCAGCGGATGAGGGAGCACTGGGCATGGGTACGGCGCCGGAGGGAGAACCAGGTGGAGGACATTGTCCAGACTACCACAGAACAGGGGGAGCAGATGATCGCAACCGTGGACCACATGGAGGCAGCCATAGAGCACTCCCTGGAGTGGGCAGAGGCAAGGGACCAGAGACTCCAGGGAGAGGTGCACCTGGAATGGCGGCGGGAGCACCGGGAACACAGCAGGCAGGTAGAGGCGTTTGGGTGGCTGAAACAGGCCATCGAGGGGATGGTGCGGGAGCATTCAGCCAAGATGGACAGGTCCCATGACATTGGGATCTCCCTGCTCCTGCATGCTGGCACTATGTGTGCCTATGTCATGGCAGCCACCCCACCGGGCACCCTGCCTGACCAGGGCTCCGTGCCGGGCCCCTCGGTGCCCCCACTGCCTCCCCAACTGCCCCAGTCGCCTCCATGCCAGCAGGGGCCTGCATCCTCCTCCTGGTCCCTATAGGCCTCTGGAGGGAGAAGCCTCCCAGGGGGCCCCCACGGGTTCCCGGTCCTCACTCCCTCCCACCACCGCTTTCCCCTCCAGACATCAAGGCATTCCAGGACACTGTTGGGAACACAGACAGTAGGGGGGGAGGGAAGCTCCCAGAGCTCTATGCTGCCCACAGGGCACTCGAGGGGGAGCCCCAGGAAATGCAGAGGCTGGGGGGGTGAGGGGGAAGGGGGAGGGAGGTCTTGGGGGGGGCATGGGTAAGCGGGTGTTAAAATAAATGCGCAGGTGACACAGCCACCTCTGGTGGTCAGTTCAGGGGCCTGGAGGTGGGGGGGTGGACCCTGCCCATATGGGGCCTCTCCCGGGGATGCCGGGTGGGATGGGGGGTGGGTGCCCTCACACCTGGGTCTCCTGGCTGATGTGCCTGGCTAGGGTGGCACGGTTGTGTTTTGCATAACGGTACTCCCTTGGGTTGTCCGCATTCACGTACAGAGGCATGGGGCCGGGAGGGTGGGTAGGCATGGGGTATTCGAGGGCGGCTCCATTGGTCTTGCACACATTGTGCAGCATGCAGCGATCACCAGGGCTGAGGTCTCCACTGTGTAGTCGAGCTGGCCAGCAAGGCTCCTCCAGCGCTGCTTGAGGGCCCCGAATGCCTGCTTGACCATGGTCCTGCTGGCACACAGGTGGGTATTGTAGAGCGCCTCCACTGGGGTCCGGGTGACCGGATATACCTTCATCAGCCACTGGGTGAGGGGTTAGTCTGGGTCCCCCAGGATACAGGGGGACATAAGCACCCCCTCGATCCGGGCCATCCCCATGTCTGCAAAGTCCCCCGGGTACAGGGCGGCCTGGTGCATGGTCTCCCTCCTCCATTGAAGGTGCCTGACCACCTCGCGGATCACTGCAGGCGTGGTCCAGCTGTGGCTCACGGCCTGTAAGTCCATCCTGGACACCCTCTACGCCCCGAGCCGGGCCAGGGAGCACCTGAGGCCTTGGTGAGCCCTGTGGGCCCCTGAAGAGCTCTAGGCTGCGGTAACCCGCAGGCGGAAGCCCAGGTGCACCTCAGTGATCTGGATGTGCAGCTGATCGGTGTGTGCGCAGTACCACTCAGCACAGAGCGCAAGGAGCATTCAGTGTGCACCCAACCTGTCCCGCTCCATGGTGAGGTGAGCCCTGGGGGGTTGCTGGCAGCCCTGATATAGGCTGGGATGGGCATGTGTCCCCCACCCACCCCCAGCTGCCTGTGCTGACTCCTGAAGGGTGGGTGGCCCTGGGCAGTGGGTGCATAGTATTGAGTGCACCTGCTGTCCCTGGCAGGAGCCATGCGCCTGGGCCGGTGCACGCCCGGGCGTGCAGCCTGCAGCTGCATGTCTCCTGTCATCACCTCCCACCTCTCCCTGTTGGCAACTTCATGTCCTTGCCGTCCTGATTAGTGTGTTGGCTGTCCTGTCTGTGTGCTTGGTTCCTACAGCTGAGCTGGGTCTGCACCCCATGCCTCGCTCTGTTGCCATACAATGTTGTGGTCTGTGGCTTTCTCGGCTGGCCTTGGTACCCCCCCAAGCCCCCTCCCAGCCCTGGAGGGAATGTGGGACCCCCTGTCAATGGTGTTATTCTCCTTGGCATGCTGGACTATGGCTCGCTGTGCTTCCACTGGACTCCGAGCTCCTGGCCCCCATGGGACCCCTCATCCGTGGTCCTTCTGCGAGACCATGACCCTGTGTGACCTGTGCATACCCCGGTGGTGCAATTGCTGCTGAGCTGTCCAGACTGTCTGTTGGGTGGTTATGCGAGCCTGAGCTCTGGCCTTTGTTACTTTGGCTTTGAGGCGAGCGCCCGAGATTGCTGGCTGCATGCAGCGATGCTGGGGCTGGTTCCCTTTCCCTATGGGAGCATCCTGGAGATGAGGTGCTCGCATGTGGCCTGGTCTGTGGTGGAGACCATGTCTTTCCTGTCTGTGTGCAGCCTAGCTGCCTACATGGTCTGTATGGCAGAGGGGGGGCCTGCCTTGGCCATGTCCTACTTTGGCTGCATTCACAGGGCCTGTGGGTACCAGTGCTCCAGTGGGGCGGTGTATCACTGGCTGTTGGAGCTGGGTCAGCTTCCGTGGCCCCCTGCTGCCAACTGCTGCATGTCTGAGCCTACTGCGGTGGAGCTGTCGGTGCTGTCGGGTGTGTGGTCACGTTCCAATGTGCAGCTGGCTCTCTCCATGCAGGATCCATTCGAGGCTTACTACCTGATTGCCCACCACATGTCCGTGCAGGGGTACCACTGGGGCATGCTTCATTGACCCCACCTCGTTCACCAGATGGGGTACCCGGCCCCTGGGCCCTTTGTGACCCCCAGAAGCTGACTGTGAGTCCCCCTGTGCCTCCTGGACCCCAGTTCCTGGCCCCCGTGTGGGCTCCTGGCTTCGCCCTGCTGCCGTGGCCCACTGCCTGCTCCCTCCATGCTGTTCCAGCCTTGCTACTATGCTGCCTGCTTCCTGGGGTGTCGCTGGCCCTGCCTGTGGCTCCGGGTCCCCTCCAAGCCCCCCATCTGCCTCTGCCCCCAATGTTCCCCTCTGTGGTCGCTGTCTCCATTGTCCACCTCTGGCGCCATGACCACCCCCCCCCCGGCTCCCTGGGGTGCTACTGACCATCCTCGGTCACCTGTGCCCCAGCCACCCCCCTCCGGGGTGCCCGTGTGATCTTGGGGTTCTGGGGCCCCCAGACTGGGCCCCCAGATTCCTCCTGGGGGTGTGTGACCTTGGACCTTCTGCACTGCCCTGAACCTCCTGTCTCCCCTCCATTGCCCCCTCTCCAGCGCTTGGGTTCCATGTGTGCTCCCGCTGTGTCTGTGCCTGGACTGCCTGGGGTTCCCCCTGTTCCGGGACTGCCTGTTTTGCTGTTGGGGTGCCCATGTGGGCTGTTCTGTATTGGGGGTTCTGGTTGCCTTTGCCCCTGTGCCGTTTCCCCTCCTCTTCCCTGTTCCTCCCCCCCTTGCCAATTGTGCCTTGTGTGTTGTCTGTCCCGCTGTCTCCCCCCCCAACACGCCCTCCCTCCCTTTCCTGTCCGGGCGTGTGTGTTTGTGCTGTGTGTTCCACTATGCCCTCGCTGTCTGTGTGCCAGTTGTGTGTGGTAACTGGGTGGCTCTTCTCCATCTCCCCCCTCCCTTCCCGTTTCCCTTGTGCGGGCATTCCTTTTTGGCTTCGTTTGCCCTCAGTCGGCCATGTCTGTGTCCCACCCCTGCCCGGCTCCTTCTGGGTGTTTTGACCATGGTCGGCGATGGGCGTCACGTCTGTTGCACCGCCCCGGACTGTGATGGCAGCCCGATTCCCTGCCTTGGTCCCAGTCCCATCACGTCTGTTCAGGGCCTTTAATGACCACGGGGGGTGGTTGTTCGGTTCACCTTTGCTGTGATTCCACTGTGGTGACTCCGGATGCGTAACGTCTTTAATCACCCCTTGTTCAGGGTTCCAGCCTTTGCTGGTATAATGTCCCGTTAGTTGGGCTTTTGCCCTGCCCATGCAGCTAGAGCTCCACACAGCCCTCTTCAAAGCCCCACGCTTCACTCTCCCCAGAACTCCCCTCTCTCTGGACTACAGGTTTATTAACCGTCATGCAGCTCAAGTGTGCCCTCTCCTCTGGTTCAGCTATGGCTGAAGTCAGTGTCTTGAAGGAGTAGGAGCCTTCAGCTGTTCCATGCTGCCACAGTAGTGAACACAGGTCCCTGCATATGGGCTATTTTGGTACAGAATTGCAGTTTGACAGGTCAATAAGGAAAGGAAAATGCAGTCAAAACTGTTAATAATGCACTTTCCCACGAGACTTCCCCCACACACTTTGCCTCTGGGAAAAAAATCCAGGAGCCAACACATGTGTGGGGTTTGTAAGATAGGACTCCCCCCCCCCTTGAGTTTTTGCCAGCGATCCTGAGAAGGATTGCATAGCCAGTTTACCCCACTCTGCAATCCTCTGCAGGAGAATTGTGGGAAGACTCTTGGGAAAGCACTCTAAGTCTGCTGCCAGTGTAAAAAGGAAATCACTAGTTTGGGGGAGGGTAGCGACTACAGCCAGTTTGGTGGGAAAGTTGTTATTTTGGGGAGGGTGGAACAGGATATGGGTCTGGCTAAGGGGGGATTGCTGTCTTGAGGGAGAGTGAAGCAAGCAGTTGGCTTAGGAGAGGTGAGAGTGGAACATGAACCATCTCGTGTGGAGAATTGCTGCCTTGGGGGTGGGAGAATGGGCCATGTGGGTCTGGTTTGGGTGTGTCACTGACTTGGGATCGGGGAATGAGGCATGGAACTAGGGTTAGGGGAGGTTGCTGGCTTGGGAAAGGGGAATGGGACATGTGTCTAGCTCAGGGAAGGGGATCACTGGTTTTTCTGTGCCCATGATGGCCAGTAAATGGGGGATGGGGATGGGGCAGGGGCTTGTGTCTTTGAATGCTGCATGCACCCTTGCCAGGTCAATTTGGGTGCCATTCAGATCCTCAGATACAGGCCTGGTATGTGTTCTGGGGTCCTTGCTAGGATCTGGGAGCTCAATCCGAGGTTTACTGGTTAATGCTCGTCAACTACGCTTTCTTGCAGTGTTCACTGGGCTCTTTGAAGCCCATGGCATGTTGCAGGGCTGCAGTTGTACCCTGTGCAGCCCTGCACCTTGCCTGCTCTACCTGTTAGGGCAGTGTGCTGGTGCACATCTGGTGGTACCCTGTGTCAGCACCCCTTTGCCTTCTGTACCTGGGGTCCATCCTCCCTTGCTTCCCCCCCTCAGGCATTTTGCATTCTCCTCGGGGCAGTGCCTCTGCATCTCTTTGTGTGCTCCTACCCCTTTATGTTGCCCTGGCCTCACTCTGGTTCTGACCTTCTGGTCTGTTGGGGCTACCTCCCCCTATGGGTCCCCCATTCTCCCTCTGGCAGCCATAGCAGGGAACCACAATTTGGGGACTCCTGACTATGTATGACCAGCCTGATGGATGAGATCCTTCTCCCCTGTAACTTCCTTGGGGGTAACCTATGGGGCAGTTTCCTCTAGTGTCATGGGTTGATGGGCTTCTATTGGGACTGGGTGGGGTCTTGTGTGCTTATGGGTGGTGTTTTCCCTGAGTTCCCCTGTTGTGGCCCGATCCCTGTCCCTGCCTCCTGCTTTCTCTTCCCCTTTAGCTGCCATGCTTGTGCTTGTGACTGTGCTGTGGCTTGGGGAGTTGGCTGGGCTGCTCCAGTGGGTGGCGGTGGACCTTCGTGTGGGGGCATGGGTGTACCGGGAGATCTGTGAGTTTTCCCCTTCCCCTCCACCCTGTTTGGTGTGGGCTCCCTGGATGTTCTGGCCTGTGGCCTGCCCTTATGGTGCTCTTCCTCTCTCCTTTAGTGCAGTAAATGATTAACGAGAGGACCCAGAAGCAGGAGGGTGGTTCAGCTGCTGCTGCATCTCCTGCACCAGGTGCAGCAGCTGGACCATGCCCAGGATGACTGGTGAAGCTGGGTCTGAGGGTCGCCAACCCTACAGAGGGCACGGATCCGCCCTGACCATTGCCCATTATGTGCCTTCTTTTTTAGCTCCGTTGAGCCTGTTGCTCTTTCTTATTGTTCATTAAAGTTTGTATCTGCATTGTTCCCCCATGTCTCTGTGTTCTCCTTCCCATAGGCATTCTCCTCTGTGTGAGCAGGGTCTGCTTGGTGTGGGGCAGGGCCAGGGTCCGTGGGTGTGTGCTCCCCCCTTCCTGTCGGTGTACTTTCTTTCCATGGGTGCTCTGTGCACTGGCCCTTTGGCCCCTGTACTCATGGTGTGGCCACCTCCACTGTGTGTTGGGTCCCTTATCCCCTGTGCGGGTCCTGTCCCCTGTCCACTCTTCCCTGTTGGGCATGCTGGGGGTGGGGGTGCCTTTCCTCCAGGACCATGGTGCTTTTGGCTTCCCCCTTCTTTAGCATGGTGTGCGGCTCTGCCTATGACCTGTGCATGCCTGCACTGTGCTTGGCCTTTGGCTGTAGCTTTGATGCCAGGGTGTAACTGTTGACAGCACCTCTCCTCTCCGTGTCCTCCGACCCAGCCCCCACTGTGCGCTTTGGTGGCTGCCTGTGTATCCTATGCAGCCCTGTGCCTTGCACAGTGTGTTGGGGGTTTGGGGGTCCTGTGTGCAGTGGGCCTTGGCTTGGGGGGGACCTGTGTGGCCCCCATCCATTGTTGGGCTTGCTTGTGTGTTTTGTGCACTGTACTCGGTCCAGCCCTCCCCCCGGTTCTGCCCCCCCGGTCCCTCTCCTTTCTGGATTCCTTTGTGTGCTGCTTGTGTGGACCATGGACTGTGGTCTGCAGGTAGTGTCTGGGGGGTTGGGGATCTGCGGCACCCAGCTGTCTAGCCAGCATCTGGGGGCTTGAGTGGGGCTGCTTCTTTGTAGCGCTTGACCTTCCCGCTCTCTCCTCGCCCACCTGCTTAGAGTCTGGCAGTGAAGGGGCAGTAACATGTGTCATGGATTCATTTGCCCTCACTCGGCCATGATGCAGCATCATCGAGCTGGGCGTGTTTTTCCCTCTGCTCGGTGTGCGGACTGTCTGTGTGAATGGTCTGGGTGTGTGCTCGATGGGGCCATGGGTGTGTGTGTGCTGTGATGTCCCCTGACCTCCAACAACTCCCCCCCCTTTTGTTCATGTGAATTCCTCCTTGCTCACTGCCTGTGGGTTTTTGCTGTGTGGGTTCACCAACCTCCACCCACCTTGTCTGTGGAGGCATCCATATAAAAACAGCCTATAATATACGGTAAGCATCAGGATTTATGTTGTTAATTCACCAGCAATGCACCTAGCATCAGTGAACAATCTTTAATTAGAGACAGGTCCTTGTCCTGGCAGACTTAATCTAGGAGGGACAAGGGAGGGGAAACAAGGGACAGGGGAGTATAAAGTGAAACAGGGATACATTCATAAAGTTGAGAACTTTCCCATGTACATTCCAATAAACAGTGTTAAACTCCTCCACTTCAGTACTATTAACACTGTGGCTGCAAACAGGTGTAGTTACTTTGCAATCTTCTCCTATTGGTCAGGGCAGTGAATGGGTGATTTCAGACATGCCGGGCCTCCATTGGACCATGGCATGGAATCACCTTTTCATCCCCCTCTGTAATCCATCTGTCCGGTCAACAGACGTGCTGGCTGATTCCGGAGGGGGATCGGGGGAAGGGACAGGGCAGCGCAGCACAATGTGTGGCCGCACAGCCCCCCCCCCCCACGCTCCCCCGGCCTCCCACCCTCCGGGAGACGGGTAGGCGCAGTGGCCAATCTTAATTTTTTAAGAGTACACACTTCTCTTTCTACTCTTGAACAACTTCAGTTTCGAGTTCTTGACATGTGAATGATTCAGGAGTAAAAGTGATTTAAGGCAGAGCTGCATCCAAGTATCTGTTAATTGGAATGTGTCCATTGTTTTGTATGCTGAGCCACCCTGAACCTGTGGGGAAGGCAGGGATACAAATGTAAATAAATGAATAAATATATAAAATAAAGTTACAGGGGAGAGGGAAACCCTGAATGAAAGGACAGTAAAAAGAGTATTTCTTTAGATTTCTATTCTGCCCTATCTACAAAGGCTCTTGGCAATAAACAACACAATAAAAAACACAGATAAAATACCAAAGATAAAACCCACAACTGTGTAAAATACCCATAAATCCCCTAGATCCTAAACATGACTGCTAAATGCTTGGCCAAACAGATAGGTCTTACACTGCCTCTGGAAGATGCTCAGACTAGGCAGCCCGAGAATGCCTCGTCTTTGCATGTCTGACACCGCTTTTTAATGAAGCACTGAAAAGCACCTCCTGAGCCCCGCATTGAGAGAAAAGCCACGCGGGGAGTGTTTACACGCTCCCTGCACTGCCGGAAGTGATGTGTTCCCGTTGCCGGCAATGGCGGTGGCTGGAGATGCGGTGTTTGAAGAGGCGCATGAGCCTTTCAGAATACGCCTCTTCAAAGCACCGCACCTCCAGTCACTGCCGTTGCCAGCAATGGGGAGCACGTCACTTCCGGCAGCGCGAGGAGCGTGTAAACACTCCCTGTGCAGCTTTTCTCTCAATGCAGGGCTGAGGAGGTGCTTTTCAGTGCCTCGTTTAAAAGAGGTGGTGAGTCAAAGAGAACTGGGACAATGATGGAATTTTCAGGAGAGCATTCTCAGTCAATCTTAGAAGTCACCGAGGGATATAAGGGGAGAGGCAGTCCTTTGGATGTGTAGATCCCAGGGCATTTAGGGTGTTACAGGTCAAAACTGGCACCTTGCATTGTGCCTAGAAACACTACTGGCAGCAGGCAGTGCTAATGATGGAGCACTGTTGTAATGCGCTCCCAGTGACCCACCCCTGTCAAGAGGTACATTGCCACACTCTGCACCAGCTGCTGCCCCTGAATAGTCTTCAAGGGCAGCCACATGTAGAGCACATTTTAGTACTCTAGCCTTGAGCTAACGAAGGCATGGATGACTGTGGCCAGGTCCCCCATCTGAAAGTGAAGGTCAGTCTTCTCAACAGATGGAGTTGGTGAAAGACACTCTTAGCCATGGCGACGACCTGGTGTTTCAAACACAGCTCAGGATCGAGGAGCACTTCAAGGCTGCAAAAGTGAGTCACCAGGGGAGGCTGTATCCCATCATTGATGGATTTCCCCCCCCACCCCGAGGCCACAGGGCCAGCCCACCATCATCACTTCAGTATTGTCTGGATTCAGTCTCCATTGGCTCAATTGCCAGTCCCTGATTGCAGCTGGTCACTGACTAAGAACCATGACTGTGGGACCTGGCTCAGATGAAAAACATAAGTAGATTTGGGTGTTGTCCATATTGATGGATTGGCAGTACACCCCAGGCTTACACACAGTCTTACCCAGCGGCCTTAGATACACACTGAACAGGAGGGGAGACAAGGTGGAACCCTGTGGGACCCCAGGGGATTGGGGGCAGAATGAGCAATTACCCATCATCACCTGCTGGAGCCTCCCCAACAGGAATGAGTGGGAACACCCAAGTGTCATTCCACAAACCCGTCAAGTCTCTGAATCGTGTCACCAACACCTCATGTTCAGCTGTATAGAAGGCTGCCAAAAGGTCTAACATTACTGCGCAATCTTTGGGGGGGATGTGATGAAATAGAGAGAGACTGATGGGAGAGAGGTTTTTAGGAGGGATTTGGAAGAAGAAAAAGGAGCAGAACGTATATGTTCAGGGGAGAATTTCAACTTCCAGCATAGGGGACATCATAGGAGAAGGGGCAAAGACAGAGACTCCAGGGTGGGAGAGTAAGTGGGTAAATGTTACACCTACTTCCTGGGAAATTTAAGTACAGAAATTTAAGTAAGAATTATCAAAATGATGTGGATAAGAAGGAGGAGATAACACAATCCATTTCTAAGATTTCTAAAGAAAGGGCAAAATCTAAAATCAGGTCAATAAAATCATTAATAATCGAGGAAAACTTTATAATGTAATTTTCCTTGTTCAAAATCTCAGTCAAGTACAGTGTTACAGATAGTGTGGTTCCAAGTGTATTCAGTACTTAGTACCAGATGGAAAGCTGAACAGTAACACAGCTGTATTTGATACCAGATATGGCAAGATCCTTTAGGATCTGCTTGAATGGTTCCAATAAGCTTGTTGAAGATTTGATTGAAGTTAAGTGTCTGTTATTGGCATACATATGAAGCAGGAGCTTTTGATCTAAATGGCAGCTCTAGAATGTTTTGTAAATTTTATTTCCCTTATTAATTTTATCATCCCTCTTTTTCATCTATAACACCCTCATAAAAGTTCATTGTGCTGCTTCGTATGGCCAGGTTGAAGTGTTTATAAATTGCTCATGAGTAATGTTAGCTGAACAAAGCTAATAAAGATTAATTAAAATTCATAAAAGCAACTCATTTATATTGCACCAAGGGACTGGAGATGTAAAATGAGACATATTTCAAAAATGGATATTCATGAATATTTGGAAAAATGCTAGGAATTTCATGTTTGAATTAATGAACCATCAAAGAAAAAAGTCTTAACAAAATGCTAAATGTTTGAGCTGTTTACTATTGTTTCTCAGTACAACTTAATTAATGAGTAATTTGATGTATCTTTTAGAAGATATTCCATAAATGGTTAACAAATAAAAGACCTGATCCGTTATCTCGGGTGCACACTACTGTGTACTCACACTAAAATGCACTCCAGGAGCACCAAGCACAAAATGTGTGCTCCCAAGTGCAGAATGTGCATGTACTGAATGCGCTCCATGTGTGGTACATGCATACCATGCACATGGTGCATGCACATTCTGTGCTTGATGCATGAGCATACTGCATGCATGTGATGCATTAGTGCACCTTGGCTTGTCCCCAAAGATGTTAAATTTTACTTAAATGCTAAATTAAATCAGCAATTTTGTTACAGAGCAATGTAGTCCATCTTTGAAACTTATCTTGTCCCTAGTCTTAGAATTGAACACCACAGTCTTTTGGGTAGGAAAGTACTATTAGCCTGCTTTATTTATATTTCTTGAAAAGCAGAGAGGTTAAAGATGTTTTAGGTATAACAAAAAGCTCTTGAAGCCCTCATCTCTATGGGGTTGCCTCAGGGTTACTGCATGTTTTCACGATGTTTGGATGAAACTGCTGCATGGTAACCACATACCGTGGATTTCCTTGGAATTACCACATGGTAGATTCACTCAGATGTCACAGAAATTGCCAATGAGTGGTAATGCAGGGCTACCACAGAGACCTGCAGAGAGGCTTTATGAAAGCATCCTAAATAACTGGCCAAATGTTACCCAGGAAGACTGTGGTGGAATGGGGAGCTGAATCATTTCTCCAAAGTCCAAAGTCACCGACCTGACTCCTGGACTCATTTCTCATTCCTGAATTATTCCTGTAACCGTTTCTCATACCTGAATAATTGCTCCAAAGTTCTAGGCCACTGACCTGACTCCCATTATCTCAGTCCCATAGCAATGGATTGACTTCAGCGAGTGACGATTATTCCTGTGAGAATTATTTCAATGACTTGTCCCATGTGTGGTGTTGTCATCCAAACCCAAGAATCTGAACTTGTCCCCATTAAAATCAATAGGGATTTGTTCAGTTCGGGGCCTCTAATAAGCCTGAGTAGGACTGAATGCTTTCCAATGATGGGAAAGCTATTAATTAAAAAGGAGCAGGTAATAGTTTTAAGCACAGTGAAATTGCACGCACAGTGAAATTGCACTTGGAATTCCTTATAGCTTCCTTATGTGATAACATGCTTCACAGCCTCTGCATCCTTCCCCTACTTTGGGCCAATTACTCCTGGGCAATTACAAGAATGCTTTGGAATGCAACTTCAGTCATTTATCATCTGAACAATTTACCGGCATAAGGAGCAGGAGCACCTAATCTTCCACTGATAATGCACATGGTTTTCAGTAACTTTACTAATTGTGGTGTTTATAGACAGCAACATCTGAACAGATGATAACTACCCCTCAGTACCTGAAAGGCCTATCTATATGACAGGGTAACATGGGGTAAGGGATGTGATTTTCATTTTAATATGCATTAGCTAAGATGTGTGAAAACACTTGTATGGACAAGTTACACACTAAGAGAGTGCAAAGATTCAGTGGAACAGGGATTTTAAAGTAAACATTAAACCATGTTTTGCTCAATTCTTAATCAATTTTCTGTTTTAGACACCATTTTGGAATCAACTGAGATTTTATTTTAATAATGCAAATGAATTTAATCACAGACTTATCACTAACAGGTTCTGAGAATGTTTGTACACAAGGTAGAAAAGTGTTTATTCCTAGTAGTGTCATGACTTGTTCAGAATATCTGTTGAAAATTGTATCTTCTCTACGTAAGCTTAAAGGTTAATGATTGATATGCTGATATTTTGGCTAAAAGAATTAATCAAGTAATCAGTCAGATTAAATTGAGTAATGTATTGATCACAGATTAAAGCAGAGACTAAAAAGCAGGAAATAAAAAGATATGTTTAAATGTTGAGAATTTAAAAATAATTTGGCAGTTGGTATAAACCTTGTGGCGTAACAGAGCCCACTGGGGTTCACCCCAGTCTCCCAGCACTCCGTTACCCACTTATTAACTGGTCTCTTACCCAATGCCACCACCCCAGAGCTATTTATTTATTCAGATTCTGGCCTCATCCCTCTGGGGAGAATGAGACCTCTTCTGCTTCTTTATAACAGTCAGGCTCACGAGCCCATATAAAACAATTCCCAATTTCTGCCGCCCGAGCGTACAGAGGCGTATTTGCTAACACACACACACACACAGATCTTTTAGATCAAAAGAAAGAATACTTTACTGATAACATAAACCCAGCATCACAGGCTACAACCATGTGAGGTATTTTGAATCCTTGAGCAAAAGCAATTGATCAGAACGGTTTAGGCACAATGGCCTTTTTAGAAGCATCTGGCCTAAACTGGTCCCTCAGATCTAACCTTCAATTACTCACAGCTTCAGGTGCGCCTTTGCCTTGCAGCAAAGGGATTCAGTCCTTAGGTTCAGTTTAGTCCAAACAGGCCAGGAGCCATTCCCTTAGCTCCTCAACACAAAGTCAGTGTCCAGAGCAAACAGCAGACAAAATAGAAGAGAGCCTGAGAGGTGTGGCTTTTCTTTTTAAAATCCCCCTACCCCTCAACTGTGATTGGTCCTTGGGAGGCCACCTGGCTCTGTACCTTCCCCTGGTATTGCAAAATCCTGCCTAGTAGCAACTGGAAGCCAGGGTGTCAGTGAAGGTCAGCTGGAAAGGGCAGGGTTGCTCCTGGCAGCTTCTGTCACAAACATTACTGTACTTCTTTAGTATTTTAGTGACTAATCAATTTTATTGGTTGATTAACTGCTAAAAAGTGTTAAATCAGTTAACATTTTTAATGGGTTGACAGGCCTTTTCCTAGTATATGCCCACCCGTATCTCACCAATTTGTTCACATGCCTTGAAGACAAGTGAAGTTCTGAGGCCTATCCTTCAGCAGGCGTGTTGAGAGAAATTTGTGGCTCTGTAACAACCTGATAGCTGGAGGCCTCCTTTTTCCCATCCCACTTTTATAAGTTTTGAAATTAATTTCTGGAGACCCTGTTGTTAGCTTATTTACACACATAATTTGCATTTATTATTTCTCTCATCCTATTTATTTTAAGGTATATTTTGAAAGAAAATTCCTGAAGTTTTGGGGGGTCCCATCATACCCTTCACCATTTGGAAGAGATATAAAGGTCAAAGTCAAAGTTATTTTATTGGTGGCGTGGCCAGCCGGCCATTGCCAAAATAAGAAACAAAAATTAGCGAGCCTAAAGCCATACACTCATACATTTTAAAACTTAAACAAAAACTTGTCAAAAAACAAGTATCCATTAATCATAATCCCTTCAAAGGTTTAGACACAATTACATCAAAACATCCAACGGTGCATTGAACATCAATCCCACCACAATTGTCCAGCACACAGTTAAAACAGCTTAAACTTTTAAAATTGGTCTTTCTTATTAAGGGCCTGAGTCAAAAATTTGACCACTGCAAGTGTAAGATCAGGATGTAAATCGACAAGAAAGAGTAAGAGAAGTTCCAACCTTGCTCTCCCAGGGTAGCAACCCACAAAAGGGGCCAAATACTGTGATCTAAGAGACTGGGTATAGTTGACAATCAAAAAGAACATGCCCCACTGTTTCAGCTTCGGAAAAGTCAAAGGGGCATGGATGAAAGCTGAACGGTATGGCTTGCCGCCGCCCCCCAAGAATCATTGTAGGTAAGGCATTCATTCTGGCCAAAAGAAACAATTGGCTTTGTCTAGGCGAGAGGTGATACTGCCAGTAATAGATATAAAGCTATACTTCATGCCACCCCAAATTGCATACATTTGCATATGCTTATGAAAATTTGTAATACCCTACTTTGGGGCTGAGCTGAAAAAAGGATGTCTGTGTGAGATGCTTTCTGTACACACGTTTGTATGTGCAGCACTGATGGGTTGAGTTAAAACTCAGCCTATTAAAATGTCAACATTCTTAAATGTGCACATTAACTTTGGCTCTAAAATTTTCGTTCTAAAGTCACATAATGTGAGGGGGAAATCTCTGTAAAGGATGCAGAGGAGGTGGAAGCAGTGACAGCCCCTTTCAGCATCTCTCACAAATACTCTCACACCCATCCTACCTTTCTTTTTTGTTTAGTTTATATCTTGATCCCAGGCACAGAGCTCCTCCCTGCCTAGAGCTTAGCTAGCATTGTTCTTCGATAGTGGGTGTAAACAGAGGAAGTGATGGTGGAGTATCACCATCACAACCTGATCTGGGTCAGGAACCTGCCCCCAACAAGGTCCTGACTGTCGGGCGGCACAACAAATATGCCAGCAGCCAGGCTGCCAGGGAGCAGCATGAACGTGTAGCCAGCCAGCCGGCCCCTGCCCTATGCCCAGCCCCCCGCCCCCCACCATAATGGGCAGCCATGACAGCCAGTGATGGAAGCCATAGTGGACACAATCCAGGCCAGGGTACGGCAGGCTATAACAAACGTTATACCCCACTTTGGCCTGATTGGTCAGACAGTGCTCAGGCTGTGATCCCAGAGGACTCCAGGAACACAGTTTGACCCTCGGGGGAGCAATCCCAGGCAAATGTCTGGCAGGGCACCAACAAAGGTGCTGGTGACTCGCAGGAAAAAGCTGGCCGAAGCGAGCCACCGCCATGTTTGTTAACAACCAGTGTTGCTTATCCCAACTTTTTTTTATAGACACGGTCCCTGTCCCTATCTCCAGCAATAAACACACAAACAGTAACAGCAGCCAGGACAGTGAGACAAGGGCAGGGCATCAGCCAGCTCTTTCTCCTGCTGGATTAATGAGCTGTTAATGGCTGGGTCAGGTGGTACAACAAACGCGCCAGTGGCCAGGCTGCCAGGGAAGGCATGGAGCTGCATTAACATGCAGCCAGCCCTGCACTGCACTGCACCCAGCACCCCAGCACCCCTGCCATAATGGGCAGCCAATGACGGTTGCCATAGTGGCTGGCCATGGCAGACCCGATCCAGGCTGGGGCATTGTCTGATGAATTTGGTACAAAACTAATATTGCTGGGAGTCCAGTTCAAGACAAAAAAAACTCATTAATGTACTGGGCCCTTGGGTCCTTCGGCCATATCCTTTTGGAATGCCCCCTTTATAAGAAGGCACATATACGGATCATTTCCCCAATAATAGCCCCCTTCCCAGGTAGATCGGAGTTGTTTTACATTAAGCTGCTGCTGAGGGATTACTCCCCGGCAGCATCAGGGAAGGTGGTACAATTCTTATGGCATGTATATAGTACCAAGTTTTGTCAGGAACAATAGCCTGGTGGATTATGAAATATAAGCTTATCTGCATGTTTCAGGTTTAAATCCAAAATCTGCTAGGGAGCACTAACGTGCCCAGGATAGTTTTTGGAATAGTCCCTTTATGGATAATTATTGTATACATTTGTATGTTTTATTCCTTTTTCTGTGCGCCGACCTTCAGACTTGTTATTAACTTTGATGGTCTACGGTGTAAGTGTACATGAGCCCCCTGGAGGGTCTTTTATTGTTTTATAAATTTTGCAATGGCCATTGGCCAAGCAGTAAACAAAAAAACAAAAAAACAAAAAAACAAACATTAATGCACTTGGCGCAAAGTGTATGCCCTTTTTGTATGTTGGAGGATATGCCATCTAAGCTTATGCACGGTACATCGATTGCATTCGCCACTACTTTGACACCACACTTGATACAGTAGGGGAACCAGAGGTAATGAATGCCCTGCCTTTTCCTGCTTTATAGGATCAGTTTCAGCCCGTGCTGTCCAGTGACGCCGAGGATGTTCAGGGCCACATTTTGTTAATTAGATCTGTGCCTGTTCTGGATGGTTAAGGCCAGCTGGGAGACATTGAGACCATTGCTGACTGGGGTAGACAATGCCAGGGTCTTTGGGCCCCTTAAGGGGGCCTTGGTGTGCTGATTACTCAAGAAACCATCTCTTGACATTGACTCCCTCCCTGGCCAGCTATTGGCTGGTATCTAACCTTCTCTTTTTAGGGATGGTGATGACTCGGCAACTTCAGGCACATCTGGATTGATCATAGATCCCTCACAGTTTGGCTTTCATCTGGGTTATGGCACCGAGACTGCACTTGTGGCCTTGGTCGATGACCTCTGCCATGAGCTAGCCTGGGGTTGCTCAACCCTTTTGGTCTTGTTAGATCTGCTGGCTGCATTTGATACCGTTGAACATGAGATGTTGGTGACCCACTTGCAGGACTGTGCTGGAGTGGACGGAATCATTCTTGAATTATTCTGTTCTTTCCTGGCCAGAAGGACTCAGCGTGTGATACTGGGGAAGTGTTCGTCATCCCCCCCAGTATCTCATGTGCAGTGCCCTGCAAGGATCTATTCTGTCACCTCTCCTGTTCAATGTAGAGATGCAGCCTTTGGGTGAGGACATGAGGGAATTTGGGGTTTGGTGTCATCAGTACACTGATGACACCCGACTGTACCTCTTGTTTTCAGCTGACCCAGGCCCGGTAATCTCATTGCTTATCCAGTGTTTGACAGCTATGGGGGATTGGATGAGAATGAGCTGTCAAGCTGAATCCTGACAGGATGGAGGTGATGCTGGTGGGTAGGGCCAGGAGTGTGGATGTCCCCGTCAATATGGGGTTCGCCCTTCCCTTGTTTCTCAGGTATGTAGTCTGGGGGTGCTCCTCAATTCTCAGCTCCGCATGGCTGTCCAGGTGGTGGCTGTGGCGAGGACTGCCTTTATCAGTTACATCTGGTAAGGCAACTTTGGTCGTATATTTCAGACTCTGACCTCGCCACCATCGTCCATGCCTTCATCATCTCAAGGCTGGACTATTGTAACATGCTCTATGTGGGGCTACCCCTGGTGATGGTCTGGAGACCGCAGCTGGTGCAGACTGCGGTGGCCCACTTCCTCATGGGGGCACGATGCCATGACCATGTAACACCTGTGCTTTTCTTGTTGCACTGGCTGCCTATAGTCTTCTAGGTCAATTCAAGGTATTGGTTTAGACCTATTAAGCTCTAAACCATCTGGGCCACATCTATGTGTGGGACTGCCTCACCCCTTGAATTCTGGATCAGCCCCTGCAGTCGGCCAGGGACTCCCTTCTTGAAGTCCCTCGTGTGCAATGGGGGTGACATTGGAGAGGGCGTTCTCAGGGTAATTTCAGACCTAACGATACCATGGTCAACCACAGTGAATCCCCTGTTATGGCCATTGGTCCCATTATGTCTGTTGTGTTTCCCGCCAGATGTTCACCCCAGTGAATCACTGGCGGGAATCACAATGACCATGATTCTGGACCTCTGGGAGGCTGGAGGTCCAGAATCATGGTAGGATTGGGCCCAAGCCATAGTTGGATTGGCCATGATATGGGATGGGCCAAAGGTTACATCTGTAACCTTCAGGCCAGACGGATCATTGGCCCGACCTCAGGATGGGATCGGGCACAGCAGCCGGATTGGCCACTGCACCCTCCCATCTCATGGAGGGCAGGTGACTGGGGGCACATGGGGGGTGGGGCTGTGTGGCCTCACATCGTGCCATGCAGCCCTGCCCCCTCCTTGATCCCCGGTGAGAATCAAGTCGGCACGTCTAAAGGACGGCCAATTCCTGACCAGGATCT
>QEPC01001819.1:348181-389961 GCA_003113815.1 Sphenodon punctatus
AAGAGTGATGGCGGCCCGGTTCTGGAAGGGGGCAAGGAGAGGGTGGGTTAATGTGCAGATGTGAATCCACGCAACCCCCATCCCCACACTGCTCGGAACGACCCCACCCCTCTGATGGGAGGCCACGGAGGCCGCTGCCAGAAAGTACCATGGACCCAGACCGGGATAAGGGAAAGCAGGCCATCAAACATGATGGCCTATTTTACACTTGGCTGGCGTCATTGCATGGGCCATGGCAGGGTTTAGCCTGGGCTGTTCCTCAGAGATGGTCCCAGTTGGGGCTAAGGGCTGCCATGGCCCATGTCAACCCAGGTTCCAGTCCAGGTCCACATCTGGCGACTGAATTCAGCAATGACGACAGCATGAATTTCCATACTTGGAAAAGCGCAAAAATCCATGCTAGTTTCATGTCTGAAAACACCCGTTGTAAGCTGCCCCAAATCCTTTAGGGGTAGAATTTAAAAATTAAATAACCATTATTAGTCACCATGGGTCTAAGCTTACATTCTGCCCTTGGTCTTTACTGAATCTTGTGGTTCACGCCCAGGAGAAGAGATGGGTGGTTCTCGAGAAGAAGCCAACATTCATGTGTACACAACAAAGCAATAGTATTATCAGAATATGTTCAGCAGGATAGTTCCTGAGTACAATATTCGGTGACAATGGGTGATTTCAGACGTTACGTTTTCGGCATTCACCACAGTCAATCTAAGTCAAACATGGGTGGTGGTGAAAGAGCCATGCACGTCTTTTGGCCCGCATCCAGATGTTCACCACAGTCAAACACGGGTCGGGGTGAACCTAACCATGCTTCGTGAGGTCGGGGCAGGAGGAGGTCCAGAAGTGTGGTGAATGCTCACCATGGCAGGGGTGAAAGAAAAGTAACTTCTTAAGGGAAAATCCCACTCGCAGTGGAAGGAAACGACCATGTGCCATGGTGACGACATGCAGCGTCGCTGCCAGACAACCAACAACAAGCGGCACACAGAGGGAGATTTAAAGGGCAGGCAGCAGTAGGGTAATGTGGCGGAGTAGTTGATGGAGAGGAAGGTGGAGGAAACTGAGTGGAGGATGGAGCGAGAGGGCAAGGAGGAGGTGCAGAAGCAGCAGCAGGAGGGGGAACCCAGCCCCGTGGGGGACACCCAGCAGCACACGGGGCCAACCCAGAAGAAGGTAGGGAGTGGGTGGGTCGGAGCTGGGGAGAGGAGGGGCACGGGAGGGAGGGACCACAGCTTCCAGGAGCCTAACCAGCAGCCCCCAATGTACCCCCAAAAAGACCAGCAAGAGGGCATGCGCCCTGGAGGAAGCTGAGGCTGGAGGGAGCCAGGGCCAGGTGGTGGCTGCCATGGAGGAGGAAGAGGCAGTGGAAGGGCTGGCACCCAGGTGCCGGTACTGCATGGGGGGCAGTGGGGGCTCCAGGAGACCCACGACCTCATAGCTATCTGGGCAATACCCAAGATACAGGGTGAGCTGGCAGTCAATGCCAGGAATGAGCAGGTGTTTTCCCAGATAGCCGCGGAGATGGGGGAGGCTGGATATGACCAAATGCCCAGACAGTGCTGAACTAAAGGAGCTTAAAATGGGGTATAAGGACATAACCAACAACAACTGGCACTCTGGGCAGACGACACGTGCCTCCCCCTACCTGGACACACTGAGCTGGGTGCTGAACCGCAAGGGCACCCGGGAGGATTGACCTGCAGATGAGGACCCACCTCCTGCAGCTGGAGATCCCGGAGCAAGACCCGGCACAGGGCACAGTCAGCACGGAGGAGATGCCAGGGACCTTGGGCACACGTGCCCAACACACCCACAGCCCGACCTCCAGCGAGGCCACACATGCCCCAGTGGACTCCGAGGAGGTGGAGGGGAAGGAGGAGACCATAACCCTGCACCTCACAGCCTGCTGACCTGGAGACCAGGCAGATTCCAGCCCCAGTGACCGACCGGCCTCAGAGGGAATGGACACTGAGGGAGCAGGTAAGGGCAAGGCAGGGCACATGCATGGACCCCAAGGGGAGGGGGGCTAAGTCAGTGGAAGGGGATGGCAGCCATCCCTCCCCTGCAGCCCCAAAGGCAGGGAAGGGGCACGGGCAGAGGGAGTGGGACAGGGGCTGGTGGTCCCCATCCCAGGGGGAAGGAGTGCCCAGAGCATGGAGACGAGGGGGGGCTGGGGAACGGCACCCCACATGATAAACCTACCCCTTTATCACCCCACAGAGCCACACTGAGCACGGGAGGACCGTGGCCATGGTCTGCCAATACCGCCAGCCCAGAGGATGCAGGAGCACTTTGTGCAGGCGCGCAGGTGCAGGGAGGACCTCGTGCAGGAGCTTGTCACCACCAGCATGCGGCAAACAGAGGAGATGCTGGTGGCTGTCAACTGACTGGAGGAGGGGGGCAACAAGGACCCTGCAACAGGTGGAGGGGAGGGACCGGGCGCTTGTGGCGGAGATGAGGAAGGAGCAGTGGCTGATGAGGCAGGACATGAACTGAGGACTGGAGGCACTCCAGCCCCACTCCGACCGGCAGGACCTCCGGTCCGCGGAGCTCGACCAGAAGCTGGACCGCTCCCTGGAGCAGGGCACATCCCTCCTCCTGCAGGCCGGGGCCCTGAGTGCCTTCATAATGGCATCAGCCCCACTGGGTGCTGTGTCAGCGCCCGTAAACGTCCCCCCTCCACCCCCACCGGCCGAACCACAGGCCCTGCCAGCGCCGCAACCCCTGCTTCCCCAACAGCATCAGGGACCGCGGATCTGGGGACCTGTTCCCCCACAGCACAGACGCCAGCAGCCAGGCCACCAGGCCCCGATACGGCTGCAGGTGGCGCAGGGGGGGTAGAGGGGCAGGGGGCCCCCAGGGGCGGCAGACAGGGGGCAGGTCCCTTGGCCCTTCCAGCTGAAAGCACCTCCTCCTTCTCCACCTCAGACGAGGGGGGTTGGTAGCCTCAGCCATCCCTGTTAGCAGGGGAAGGGGCCGACCAAGGGGCACCAGGGGAGGGGCAGGGGCAGCATAGGGGATAGGGAAGGGAGGGGGCACCCGGCAACACCGAAGGGGGTGGGAGGGGGGAAGGGCAAACGGGTGTAACGGGGTATAGGGTGGGACCGAGGGAGCACAATAAATGGTCATAGACCTGTCCGAGTGCTTTCTTTCCTACAGGTGCATACCCCCTCCACAGCCTCACAGACATCCCACACCAGGCACACCATGGTTGGGGGCCCCACCCCAAGGTACCAGCTATGGTCCAACATCGGGGGTACCCTGTGCATCTCCCCGGGGCTGGGGCCTTGGCCCCCAGCCCGCTGCTCCTCCCTGTGCGTGCGCATACTGTCGTTTCTATCTCCACTAGCAGGTGTGTATGCATGGGGCTGTCTGGCCTTGCATGCCGGCAGCTGTGCGCTGCCCACTCCCTTCACATCCCTCCACAGCAGTCCCATTGTTCCCGTCCTGCCGTTACCTGTTGTCCTTGGCAGCCCCTGTCTGCCTGTCCAACCTCCCGGCCCCACATCCCATGCTTCCCCCATGACTGCTGCGACTCAGACCCTCCAGGAGCTTTACCATGGCAGCTGCATCTCAGCCTGAGATCCCGGTCGGAGGCTCCAGGGGCTCTGTCTGAGCCTGGACCGCCCGCAAGAGCATGGCCCTATCAGTGCCTGAGCTTTGGTATGCTGCGCTTTGGCTATGTCGCGACCGGTGGCGACTGCCGCGTGCACTGTGAGGAGCTGGGGCTTGCCCCCTTCCCGGACGGGTGCTTACCAGACATGTTGGGGGGCCTTGCGGTGTGGAGTTCTGCCGAGGTGGCCTCCGTTCAGTGTGTGTGTGCCTTCCTGGGATATGTGACCCGCCTGTGCGAGGGTGGCCCTGCCATGTCCATGTCCTACTTCATCAGTGTTCAAGGTGCCTGTGGGTATCTGTGCTGGTGCGGGGCTGCCTACTACCATCTACTGGAGCTGTCCCACCTGCCCTGCCCCCTTGCGGACAATTATGGCTTGCCCCCCGCCCTGGGCCGGAGCTGGCGGCCCTGTCGGAGGTGTGCAGCCGCTCTGATGTGCAACTCGGGATGAGCTGTGTGGATCCCTTCGAGTCCTTGTACCTGATCTGCTTCCACATGGCTGGGCACGGCTTCTTCCGGGGTCTGTGGCAATGGCCTCGCTATGTGCACCTGCTGTCATCAACACCCCCTCCACCCTGCAGCTGGGTGTAGGGTGCTCCGGGCCCATCTGACATCTAGCTGCCTCCTCAGTGCCTTCATTCTGCCTGTGGCCTGGGTGCTCGCGCCAATGCCTGCTGCCTCTTCAGGACGGCTGGACCCCCTGGGACCTGCTGCTGCCCGCCTGCCTGTCGCCCCCCGCCCCGGAACCCTCTGTGTGGCCTCCGTGGTGAGCCATTGCGCTGGTTCCCTCCCTCCCTGACTGGGCCCCGTGCCCCCCTGCTGCTTCCCCTTCTCCCGCGCCCTGGCCCCATGCACTCCCGCTCTGTATGCCTCTGCACCTGGCCAGTGCCGCTTGTGTCCTCAATAAACACCTGTTGCACTTCCCTGTGCCTTGTGTTGCCTCCTGTCTCATTGGGCTGCTGGGTCCCCCTTCCCCCTGGCCGCTGGGCTCCTGCCTCTCCTGCTGGGCTGGCTGTGCCGGCCCCTCACCACCACCCCACCTCCTGTGCATCCGACCGGCCATGAGGTTCCCTGTCCCCCCCCTGGTGTGTGCCTCCCTCTGCTCCCTTTCTCCGCTCCCCTTTGTTGTGTGGATGTGCTGCTTCGTTTGTGTGTGTGCGCTTCTCGTTTTGAAGTGTGCGCGCCTTCCGTGTGACCGCTGTTTGTGAGCGCTGCTCACACTGCAGCTCCCTCCACCCTCTCCCTTCGTGTTTCCCTTCCCTGGGCGGGGCCCTCTGCCATCTGTGGCTTCGTTTGCCCTCAGGCGGCCATGTTTGCGTCCACATAACCCCGGTGCCTTTTGCAGCTCCCACCGGTGCCTTTTGCAGCTCTCACCACCACGTCACATCTGTTGGGTTCCCCCGGCCCATGTTCTCTCCGGTTGGCCCCAGGCAGTGGTGCCGCCCCTGTCACATCTGTTGGGGCTGTGCGTCTCACCACGGCCCACGGTGAAGCCATTCACACCGGGGTGGGATTCATTGGGGTGAATTTCACCTCATCACGTCTGAAATCACTCAATGTGTGTGACTTTGGATAACTGTGTAGTCATCCTGTCACAGTTGTCCTTTATCTTTCCTGTTTGTTCATAAGCCAAATTTGGTGGTTTGTCATGTAGGGGTCTTTGACACCATCTCACATTTTCTCCCTATCACGTTGTAATTACCTTCTTTAATCAATTTCTTGCACAAAACGTCTTCTGGATTCAAAGTAGATTATGTTCCCTTGTCATCTTTGTCCAATAGTTCAATATTATATTGTACTTACTGAACTCAGGCTGACATAAGGCACAATCTTTGCTCAATAAAAGGTAGAAACGTTTATAAAATAATACATTTCTAGATTTTATGTGGCTTTGTCCTTTATGAATCTTCTAATATCTGCCAAGAGTGGAAATCCAGACTTAATTCCTTTGATCCTTTGTTTAACTTTTGAACTATATTAGCCACCTCACACTCCTTTAGTGCTTCATCCAGCTATGATAAACTACCAGAAATATTTGTCAAAGGCTTTCCCACTTCCCTTGCTGCACCTTTCATAATGATGGACTGCTATTCATCTAGGTCTGTTGTCCTGTCAACTTTCATTATATCTGATTGCTAGACAGCATGCTATCTCCTGATCATAAAATCCTACAGCATTTTGCTCTTCTATCTACAAAAATCTGCCCCTATCTCCTCTCCATTCCTTCACTTTATTTTTGTCAGTTCTTTGTCAGGCAAGTTTTCAGACTCATAGTAATACCATGTTTACTTGTCATAAATTTTGTTTTCTCTTTCCTTACTGCTCCTTGTAGGTGAAGTTTTTGTGAAGGTTAAAGGGGACATGTCTCCCATAACTGTTTCTGGTATCATTTGTGTTCCCTTCAAAATTTACCACTGCTTTGGTCTGTAAAATTAAAAAAATCCAAAAAAAACCAGTCCCCCATAGCTGTGACTGTATCCTTGCTACATTCCATGTCTAGCTTTTTAGTTCAGTATTTTCAAATCTGGCAAGTAGACTATTCATGTTGGCTATTCATCTCTCATTAGCACTCAGTGCCCTTGTTTTTTTTGAAAATTGCAACCCTAGATCTTGAAAACAAATCTTTCAAAATGCACATGAAGGAGGTTTCTGCCCAAATCTGAAGTACTTAACCTCCCTGAGGACACAGTTTTCAACAACTTGCTCTAGGCTGACCATGCTGAAGTCAGTGGGACATCTCTGGAGTCAGTATTTTAAAGATTTTCCCTTAGACTCCTTTGAAAGTCCCAGATGTACTTCATTGTATTACCTCCATCCAAGAGAAAATAAATGATTTGTTTTACTTTCTGGTAAAATCGGAAAACTTAGGTTAGAAGTTCATCAGGGTGCACGTGTTAAAGAAAGTAGTTCCGTAGTAGTACTGTAGCTCTGTAGTCTGTCACGTTATCATCAGTATTACATTTCTCATGTCTGACAATTTGGCATGATCTTCTGAAAATATGTGCATTTTTAAAATAAACATTGTATTCATGTTTGCATAATTGCATACAATTTAATGCCTCCAATGTGTTCGTAATTATTTAGGGTCCGTTCAGTGAATTGGCCATTAGACACCATGGGAACATAAATGCTAAATAATAAAAACTGTATGGATTCCTAGGAAGTGACAGCAGAGAAGGAAAAAGAATAAAGGAAAGAACAAATGGATGATCACGGAAAAGAACAGCAAGACTGATACTTAGAAAGGAACAAAAGTGAAAAAGAAGCATGAGATGTCAAGAATGTGAGAGGAAAGGATCACTCCCAAGATGGGGACCTAAACCAAAATTTGATGATAAAGGAACTTTTATGCTGTGACTTTGGGTAAAAACGACAGTAACTCCCAGTCCTGGCTGCTCCTGCAACCTGAGGCCAGATTAGGTCAGTGGACAGAAGTGGGGGGTGGGGGTGGAGGGTGGCACAGCGCTGGCCAGCTCCACCCTTGCACTGTGACAGGCCATGACGGGCAGTCAGTCATGGCTTCCAATAACAGGCAACCATAGCTGACTGACATTGCAATCCACGAGGATCTCCATCCTCCATGTTCTTTTGACATCCATTTCTCTACTCACACCCACTGAAAATGTTGTTTTGGTATCTAAATCCCCTGTTGGTCTTCAGAGGGCTTAGAATAAATTTGCTCATTTATGTGAGGATAATGAACCAGATATTAATTACTCTAAAACCAAGATTATGTGTTGTGGCAGGAGAGCTAAGAGACAATCATGGTTCCTGGGCCCCAATTTATTTGAAAGAGTCTCTGATTATACTGATACTTCGGAATTATTTTAACTCCAACCCTCCATTGTGCCAAACACTGCAGCAGTGTTAAATCTAATATTATTTCTACAGTGGGGGCAATTTTTTTGTTGTTGTTGCCTCTTTTGGTCAGTATTTAACACGAAGATCTGTTCACATATCCTGTTTGGTGCAGAGTTCTGGGGATACACAGACCTTTCAATATGTTTTTTAATTCATCTAAAAATCAGGGTTTACGTCTAAAAATATGGTTCTAATTTCTCCTTATATATTGTGACAGAATGAGCTAGGATTTCCTTGCAGAACTTGGAATCTCAGAGCCAGAAGTTTCTTGGGTTCAGGAGGTGTGAGGAAGGGAGGATAACGTCAGGGGGTCAGTCTGGCAGGAGGAGAGCTTGCTGCCAGAGGTTCCAGTATGGAGTTTCCACACTGATTGGAGAGCTCCCTGCCAGAGGGATAGAGGGTGGCAGTTGGAGAGCTCCCTACAAGGCATTCTGCATGACGGAGAGCTTACTGCCAGGGGTTCTAAGTGGGGAGGCTAACAAGCTCATTATAAGTCAATATCATCCTATCAGTTGAGGGCCCCAAGAGCTATGGTTCTTTCCTGGTTACTAAGAACTGTGGATGGCCAAATGTTTTGTAGGGGTGTTCTAAGGAGATACTGGGCTACATGTAGACTACAGGTCTAACAAATATGTAAAGGTAAAGGTTAAAACATGTATGTAATGTGAAAGCTGAGAACTGGAAACTCACTTCATGCGATGGAGAAATGCAAAGTCATGCCGAATGTGTATTCAGAAAAAGCCTAAACACCTCTGTAGAGACAGACCATTGAGTTGCAAATGGAAATCCCATGACAAGGGGTATGCAATTCATTTTTGTTATTATGATAACAGAAACAAAAAATTATTTTTCTTTTTCGTTATTGAAAAAATAAAAATAATAATAATAATAATAAAACAAAAAGGGAAATGATTTTTTGTTTTTGAAATGAAAAAACCCTGAAAAACGTATTTCTGGCTATAACTTTTTTGTTTCTTAATAAATTTCAAAGGATCATTGATAGATTGTACCCACAGCAGAAGGCACTAAGCGTACCAAAGTTCAGAAAGACTGGAGAGGGGAACCAACTTTATGAGCAATTGAATGTTGTGATTCACTCATGGACCACAGCTGGGAAATCTGGAGTGCACCGTGCAGGGCAAGCCAAGCTGAGCCAAATGTGCGATGCCTGCCTGTGTGACCATAGTAGAGGCACCCAATTTGCTCTGTCCAGCACTCCACATGGGTGGGTTCCTTAAGGCAGAGCCACATTGTTTTCACATTTGAAAACATCCAGACGCACCCTTCCCATTCCAATGTAACTGAAATACCAAAATGACAGAGAAATAACGAAACTGGGGAAAAAACAAACCCAACCCCAAATAACCAAAATGGATACCTGACACCATTTTCAGTTTGAATTACCCTGTTTTTATTGGTACTCATTTCTTTCAGCTCCAGCTGTCTCTAGATATATTCAGAAGCAAAGCATTTTCAGTTGTTATGGTGTTTTTAAAGACTTCCAGTACAACTACATTGCTTCATAGAAACATTGAATCTTAAAGTTAGAAGATATCTCGGAGGTCATATATAATCAAACCCCCTGCTTAATGTAGGAAATCCACAGCTACAGCATCCCTGACATCTGGCCATCCAGCCTCTGTTTGAAAACTTCCAGCGAAGGAGAGCCCACCACCTCCCTAGCCTGTCTGTCCCACTGTTGAACAGCTCTTACCGTTAGGAGGTTCTGTCTCTTGCATGTATAATAGCAATGTGGCTACAATTAGATGTTTATCTGTTAGTTTCTCTTTCAGTTTCCTCCCCTTTTTTGTATGTTTTGTTTTTATTGTGATTGTTCAGTCATTTTGGCATTTTGGCTGTGTAAATTTGGCAATATTAAGCAGTATTGTTCATGAACAATTGCTTAAAATTATGCAATTAAAATATCAAAATGACTAGACCAAAACAACTATACTGAAAACCTCAAAAATATAAAAATGCAATACCCCCCAAACAGATATGTGAGTACCTGCTGGTTTTATTTGGGTATACAAAGGGCTAGCAAGGCATTGTAAATAACACCATAAATAATAATCCCACTACCCATTTCATCTCTGGTAATTAGGGACTCAAAATTGTGTAACTATAAAAGAGCAAGATGACCCTTTTTGTATCCTACATGTTTCTGCTGAATTACACCTAGTGTTGTCCTAATTCAGAAAACCAGGCGTCATTAATTTGAGTGCTTGTAGCTGCTTTTTAACAGGAAGCACAGATAGCAGGACAAATCGACAAGACACTTGTTTTGTTAATGAGGAGTAGAGATGATTATCTAAAAATAAAAGCTAAGTTTTAGGCGTGAAGTTGCAAGTATTTCTGTTCTTGGTTTCTGTATTTGCCAACCTAAGTACAATACTATCTACTAGCGCTCAATATCCAGGGCAAAGATCAGATTTGATTCTTTTGCCAACTTTGAATAGGAGGTACAAACCAATACTTTCTCTTTGCTTTGTTTAGGTAGTTAGTTTTGTTCTTTTGGGTCAGTTTTCCCATGTATTTTGGTTATTTCCGTTTCACTATTCAATTAAATAACTGAATTTCTTGATCAAAAATTCCAGAAAACTCAGACAACCCAAAACAAAATATCCAGATGTATAGATAAATGAATGTGTATATTTATTTACAGGGTTATCTGAAAATGCAAATAATATAAATGATTATGAAAATGCCTATGCATACTGATATGGTTTTGGCACCAGGCGGCTAACCCAAGCTGTGACCCTGGAGACCTCCAGAGTCACAACATACTAGCCATCAACATGCCCATGGTATGGCCTGCCTGACTGGGCTACAGAGCACTATCACTTTTGGTAGCCTGCTGTTCCCAGCCCGGTCAACAGGAGCCACTATGATGGACGTCCATGGTGGCCACCACTGGTTGCCATGGCTACGCTGGGCGCAGCACAGTGGCAGGGTCAACTGGCCACATGTTTGTGCAGCTCCGCACCCCAGACCCAGCCACGTGAACTTTTGTTCCATGGCTAGACCTGATCCTGACTGGGAAGCAAGCGGTTTTTCAGTCCAGATCAGTTTGTGACACCCACACTCTGCCATCACTAATGTTAACACCCCTGGTCAGAACAATCTGTTGAAAACCCAATGAGCGAGACTCGATGGAGTTTTCTTCCTCTCTGGGTATTTTAGTGGGAAGGTACAAGGACCTACCCAATTGCTGAGAATGGGCAAGGTTAATAATTAACTTCTTAAGCCACTGCAGACCTGATTCAAAGGTCACTAAACATAAGAGGGTCTTTCTATTGAGTTCTTTGGTCTACCTGCCATTCTTTGAACACTGCATTAAAAACTAACGAGGAAAGGGTTTTGTTTCTGGGTACTGAAACCACATACATGTTTTGTCATTCCTATAATTACACAGAGCATTGCTGTGTCCATTATTCCAGCAGGTTTAAGCCAAAGGGTTTACTCAGAATCTCAGGAATACACAAATGTACTACTGACCCTTGTTACTACATCGCGGAAACTCTCATAAAAACATTACAAGTTTCTTGATATTGAATAGCACAGGTTTGGTTACCTGGCTCAGAACTTACACATGTAAATAAATCAAAGCATGAAAAAATTGTAAAACTAAGCACTGTGGAAAATGACCTCTAGTGCAAGCAATGCCATTGTAATGTAATTCAGTGTCGCTAAGTCAATTAAGTGCTGGTTAAAGGTGTGAGACTAAAGACTTCCATCTTCTCTTTTACAATAGGAAAGATACCCAGAAGAGACAGCAGCAGCTCAATTGTTTTTCTCTTCTTGCTAATTTTCTTTAATGATAAAAATGGTACCAGGTGTTAGAGTAGTGTTTCGCCCTCTTTGGATTCTCTGCTGACTCAGACCACATTCGCACCTGACATGGCAGTGGCAAAGACCTGCGAGGCAAAGCTGCGGCAGCGGGAAGGAGCCCGATGCTGAAAGTAGTGCTGGTGCAAATGGGGTTCTACCGTGGGTTTGCTCAGGATGACAGGGCGTAAAATCCAACCCTGTAATCCGTAAGCAAAGCTGCGGCAGAACCCTGTTTTCACCGGTGCTTCTTTTGGCATCGGTCTCCTCCCTGCTGCCACATCTTTGCCTCACAGGTCTTTGCTGCCTCTGCCACGTCATGTGTAAATGTGGTCTCAGACAATTGGTGCTATCCTTAAAGGTGATTTTTATGATGGCAGCTCTTGTCCACTAGGAACGGGAATGAATGTGAGGATTTGCCACTCTTAAACCAAGGAAGCCGAGACAGACATTCTGGCATCTCTGCCACCAAGGAGTCATTTGCAAAGCCAGTCTGAATAGCTGTTGACTTCTGGTTGGCTGATATAGCTCTGTCCTATATAAGGGGAGGACCGGAAGCAGGGATTTATCTAAACAATGTAGCAGCTATGTGACCTTGTGTATCTTTCCATTCATGATGCAGACCTCCTCCCCGAGCCTCCTGCCTTGACCCACACCTGCTTCAGCCTCCTTCCTTGGATCCTTTTCTTCTGAGTCCTGCCCTGGCATCCAACTCCCAGTTGCCTTTGACTTCTCAGGTCTTGACTTGACTGAAGTTACTTGGCTCCTGACCCCTGCATACTGATTTGACTTGATTCTTTGACTTTGGACTCCCTGGCTTGACCTGGCATTGTTCTTTTGCTGACCATGACTTTGGGTATGTTCAGACGTTACGAGATCACGGTGAACCACGGTGAATACCCACCTGTGGTCACCGTGTCTCGAACGTCTGTTTGGTGGCCGCCAGATGTTTGCCACGGTCAATACCCGCAAGGGGTCAATTTGAACCACACTTCCCGGGCTAGCCGGGGGAATGTCCGAGGAAGCGTGGTCAAAAAGATCCCCAGCGGGAACCAAAAAAAAGTAACGTCTGGCCGGTTGCCACGGTCCGGGATCCCCGGCGGGATCCCGGGCCATGGCACTTCCGGCCCGACGCAGCGGCCGCAGTGGCCCCGCTGCCCGCCCATCTCCCTGGAGGGCGGGCGGCGGGGTGCGTGGAGGGGGCGGGGCCGTGCAGCTGCACGTTGCGCCACGCAGTCCCGCCACCTCCCACATTCCCCGCTGGGATCTCCCCGGCACGTCTACTATGGCGTTACGGGGTGATCCCGGGGGGGAATGATTTCGGTGATTTTGGTACAGGGCCAAAGGGCCCCGTAACATCTGAAATCACCCTTTGTCTTTAATTAATTAATTTATATTAACATTTTTACCCCACCATTCCCCAAGGGCTTGGGGCCCCTTATAAAAACCCTTGGCTGTCCTGGAATTCTGATTTTTCTGCTCTAATCCCGCATCAGCACCCAAACTCTGACTATAGTCTGATTTAGTTATCCAACACTGAGAACACCCAAATCATTTCAGATAGGGCTGAAACAGACTTCTGCTAGTTTTCCCTTTTCTAATTTTTCAGAATGGTATATGGACATCCAACATGTTTTCATTTTCACAGTGGAACTCCACCTATCCACTAGTTTGATTGTTCTGGTTCAGTAATACTACTTATTTTAATATTTTGGTTATTTGTTTTAGTCATTTTTCTTTTTGGAGTACTTCTGCAAAATGAAATATCAAAATGGCTGAAGTGATCAAACCAAAATATTGAAAGATTCAAGCTTTGGCAATCTCAAATTGAAGTGGGTGAATTAATTAAATACCATATTCACAAGGGATATTCATTTCTGATCTTATCTGAATGAATCCTAACCTTAACACATTGAACAATAAAGCTCAAACCAAACTTCATTCATTACCACCCCCACAATCAATTCTTTTAAGAAAGTGAATAAGCGTTGTATCCATGGTATAGACAGCAACATTATAGCAGCATAAAGAAACTCTCATACTCTGTTTGCAATGTGCCACACTAGTTATAGATACAGTCATATAGATATATATGTATATAACTTTTGACCTCAGGGAGTAAAAAAAAATAACCATCATCCATAACTAAATGGATCTGACAGCAGCCTGAGCCTACACAATGCTGCAGGCAAGCAACTTGGAAGAGGGCAGACTAATGTAATTTCAAGGTTTGGAGTAACACAGTGTGAAAATAGCACCTACAGTTTCACTGGGTTGGAAATGTCAGTATATCACTGATAATTGAAGCAACTGTGTATTTATGACACTCCATTTTTAATCAATTGAGGATATTTACAGGACAGGGTGTAACGGCAGGGCTTAGTGAAGTGTGCAAGCCCTCATTTACATCAGAAAGAAAGATATTAATGAGCATCATTTAATTAAATGTGCACTGTCCACCTTATGGACTGTTAACTTTATTGCCATTTAAATCAACAATTCTCTTAAATAAAATCTAGCTCCCCTCTCCCCCTTTTTTCCCATTTGATCATAGGTAAATGTTCAATTTCATGCAAGAATTACATAGGACTTGCAGCAACCCATATTAAATTGCAAGATTAACACTTTTGGCATTAACAAAGGGTGCTTGCAGATTTCATGATTTCCTTGATGCCCCACTCTGGCGTTTTTTGTGATATCTGAAGAGACTTTCCATTTGATATTATGAAGGTTTTTATTATAGTAGAAATTCCCCATAGTGCTTCTACCACTACCCATCTTGGTGATATTGTGTGTGGCATCATAGAAAATGCCACCAAGCAGGAAACCAATGGCAAAGTGGTGTTGGTGGTAGGTATGTGTGTGGTAACCACCCTTTGTTAAGGTTGGCACCCTTTGTAAATGCAGAAAATTCCAGAGGTGATAATCATGATGTCCTAAACCACCCAAATACAGCTGTTTATAATAAACATAGATCAAATTCAAGACAAGTTAGAGTACTTTTAGAACATGGTGGAGAAGAATAATAGTCTTGTGTTCAAGGTTATGGAATGACAGGCAGAAAACTTGATTTCATGTCCTCACTATGCCCCACAATGTCCAGTGTGACGCTGGTCATGCCAATCTTTCTGTGCCTTAGTTTTCCAACTGTTAAATGGGAATGTGCTTTAGCCTCTGGTGAGAATGTTTTCTCTTGTGTGGGTCACTCTGAAAATGCTTAGAATCAAAGAGTTGCAAGGTACCTTGAGGATCGTCTAGACCAACACCCTGTTGGATGCAGGATGACTACAGCTACAATATCTCTGATAGATGACAGTCCAGACTCTTTTTGAAATCCTTCAGTGATGGAGAGCCTACAGCCACCTTTGCCAGATTGTTCTATTATCACTCATCTCATACCGTTAGGACATTTTTCCTGATATTTAACCAAAATCTTAACTTTAGTCCATTATGTCGAATCCTGCCCTCTGTAGCAATACAGAACCATTCCTTGCAGCATTTAGATATTTGAAGATGGTCTTCTCTTTGATAAGATTACCATAACCAGTTCCTTCTGGGGACCGGTGTTGTTTAATGTATTCATTAATGATCTGGAAAGGGGAGTAAGGAGTGAGGTGATCTAATTTGCAGATGATACCAAGTTATTCAAGGTAGTTAAAACATGAATGGACTGTGAAGAATTTCAGGAGGATCTTGTGAGACTGGGTGATAGCATCTAAATGGAAGATGAAATTTAATGTGGACAAGCGCAAAATGATGCATATAGGGAAAAAAACATCCAAACTTTATCTACGCAACACTGGGTTCCTAGGAGTTACCACTCAGGAAAAGGACCTTGGATTCATTCTGGACAATACATTGAAATCCTCATCTCAGTGTTCGGGGGCCATCAAAATTAGAATGGGATCAGAGGGGCAACAAAGATATAAAGGTTCTGGTTTCTCAGTGTTTGGGGGCCATCAAAAAACCAAACAGGATGTTAAGAATAATTCTTGGTCTCCCAAGAATGTTAGAGAATAAAACTTAAAATGACATAATGTCACTATATAAGTCTAAGGTACAACCGCACCTTGAATATCCTGATCCTCCCATCTCAAAAAAGATATTGTTGAAATAGAAAAGGCACAGCTCTTCAGCATTCTATTGGGTGCTGCCGATTCCTGCTAGCCAATAGAATGCTGAAGAGGTCTGCTTCTACCATATCCCCTCTCCGTCGACTCTTCTTCAAGCTGAAGAACCCCAACCTATCCAGCCTATCTTCATAGGAGAGCTGTTTCATATCCTTTATCATTTTTGCTCCCCTTCTCTGTACCTTTTCTGCGCTGTAGGGGTGTGCAGCAGGCACATCATTTGTTTACATTTTTGTTTTCATTGACAAACCCCCACTTTTTGGTGTGGTATTCATAAACAAAGCCAATTGTTGTTGTGTTTTTCAAGGTTTTTTAAATCTTCTCAAGAGTGGGACTCCCAAAGTAGATCTTAACAGATGTCAGTACAAATTTTATGTCCTAGGTGTTGAAGGAGGTGTGTGCCTTGTTGCACATCAAGCAGTTGACATCTCCTTCGATCACCTGCAGAAGAATGAACTTGTTGAAGGCTTCAATCAGACCCTAAAAGGGACAATTAGGTGCTTCGTGGCCACAGACTTATGGCATTGGGAACTTCTTCTCCCACCCTTTTTGTTTGTGGTATGGGAAGCCCTACAGTCCTCTACAGGATTTTCACTCTTTCAGCTTCTATACAGTCATCAACCACAGGGCTTATTGCCATTACTGAAAGCAGGCTGGGAGGAGCAGGCTGATAAGGCAGTGAGTGTAGCATGCTAAACCTTGCATCAAAGGAAGCGGCTTAAAGCATTGGGACAGTATGCAAAATAGAAGCGCCAGACTGCCCAAGAAGGCCCAGGCTCATGAATACAATTGCAGGGCCAGAGCAAGAGAGTCAGGCAGGGGGTTGGGGGGTCGAGCGTCGGTACTAATTTTGATAATGATTAGTAATTCAAAGTTGTTTGGGGCAGGGCCCCTATGATGTCATCTGGAGGGCAGGCCCTGTTGACTATGTGGTCCAGCAGATGGGCACAAAAAAATTATCACATCTGCATACTGAAGACGTGGGTTCCTCCAAGACTGGTTCCTCAGAATGCCCTATCCTGACAAGCCAGAATTAGTCTCACTGGATCAGATAATGGAAGTGAGCATGGGGATAACCTTGCAGGGACAGTTAACACCACAACAACAGACACAGGTGAGAGACCTCATACAGAGGTTCACAACCGTTTTCTCAGAGGTCCTGGGATGGACTAATCTGGTATCTCACGAAATAGACACTACACCTGGTAACATAATTCTCTTACCTTGTCTAGGGCTGGCAGCTCGAGGGACAGAGTCTGGAGCCATGAGGAGTCTCTGTGGGGAGTTCCTGACAGAGAATTATCAGGAGGGTGCTCACCCTCTACCTATACAGTTATGAACAGAGGTGAAAGAGGATTTGAACAGAATAGAGCAGATAGGGGTGTGTGTCTCATTTTCGTTTTGTATAAAGCAAATTAAGTCAATTCATTTTAGTAACTAGGAAACGAAAACAGATGAATTAGGAAATGAATGAAAGTGAAAAGAATAACTTTTAAAAATGAATAAACAAATGGGGAAACAAAAAGAAATGAGATCCCTTCTGCACACTGCCTGCTGCTCCTCTGCCAACCTCATGGTGCTGCGTATCTCCTGTTACCTGAATGTCTCTCTCTCTCTCTCTCACGTATCTCCTGCCCCCTGGTGTGATCTTTGCAAGTTGTTGCCCTTCTACACTTTGGGGTGCCTGCCTATGCTGGAGACAGAGCCTGCTGCTCCTTTTCCCTTCTGTCGCTGTTGCTCCCAGTCTGTGTCTCTCTCTCATATCTCTCCCCCCACCCCAAGGCATTCTTTGTGAGTTGAAGCCCAAGATACTTTGGACAGCATGTCACCTTTACCCGTCCCTGCTACTTCTCAGTGCCTGCCTGCTGCCTGACAGTCTCTGTCTGATATCCTTCTTCCTGCATGCATTCTGTGCCATTTGAAGCCTTGTCAGACTTGGGGCACCACCATCTTCTCCTGTGCTAGTGCTTTAAGTGCCTGGTACCCACTGCCTGCCAGTGCCTACTCTGTCCTGCCTGCCTGCTGCATGCCAGTATTTCTCTGATATTTCTGCTCCATGGGGCAGTTTGTACGAGTTTTGGAGGAAGGTAAACTGTCATAGAAGGACAGTACCATAGGCCTCCATGGTTTTCGGAGGATCTGCGAGTGCTGAAGCGAGAAGGTTGGCAGTTGGAGTGACGGTGGCGTCGTTATCCTACTGAAGCCAACAGATTGCGGCATAGAGCAAGTTTACGAGCATATGCCAAGGCTATGAGGGCAGCAAAAAAAGCTATTTTTGCTGCTCTTATAGCATCTGCAAAATTGCGCCCAGCAGAGCTATTCCGGGTGGAGCGGCGGTTGTTGAGTCTGGCCTCTCTCAACCCTGGAGTGGAGTCATCTACAGTACGCTGTGATAGGTTTGTGAATTATTTTGTGGATAAAATTGCTCAGATTCATTATGATTTCGGTGTTGCTCTTATTACACTAGGAGAACCAGAGAATATGGAAGTCATGCCTTGTCTGGTTTTATGGGATCAATTTCAGTTGGTGACACCCGCTGATGTGGTCGAGACCATTGGGGCTGTTAGGGCAACCTCTTGTGAATTAGATCTGTGCCCATCTTAGCTAATTAAATCTTGCCGAGAGACAATGGGGCTGTTGCTGGTGGGGGTGGTCAAGGCCTCCCTTTGGGAGGGCAGAGTGCCGGGATGTCTCAATGAGGCAGTGGTGCAGCCTCTGCTCAAGAAACCATCACTTGACATTGACTCCCTTGCCAGCTATTGACCTGTCTCTAACCTTCCCTTTTTAGGGAAGTTTATTGAGCAGGTGGTGGCTCAGCAGTTGCAGGGTTTTTGATCTCTCACAGTTGGGATTTCATCCTGGTCATGGCACGGAGACTGCACTTGTTGCCTTTGTGGATGATCTGTGCCGAGAGATGGACTGGGGCCGCTCGACCCTATTCATCCTATTAGATCTGTCAGCTGCTTTTGATACGGTGGATCACAAGATGTTGGTTGTGCACCTGCGGGAATGTGCAGGGCTGGGTGGGACTGTTCTTGAATGGTTCTGCTCATTCCAGACCAGGAGAACCCAACAAGTGGTACTCGTGGAGTGTTTTTCTTTTCTTTTTTCTTTCTCTTTTTTTCTTTTTATATAACTTTTATTTTTGCAAAGTGGAGTGTTTTTCATCATACCGAGACCTCATGTGTGGTGTCCTGCAGGGTTCAGTGTTGTCCCCCCTCTTGTTCAACATATACATGCAGCCTCTCGCTGAGGTGATCAGGAGGTTTGGCGTACGATGTCACCAATATGCTGATGACACTCAGCAATACCTCTCTTTTTCAACTGATACAGACCCCGCAGTCTCCGTGATTACTCGATGTCTAATGGCTGTGGGGGAGTGGATGAGGGCTAATCAACTGAGGCTGAATCCCAACAAGATGGAGGTGGGGAAGGCGATTGAGTTAATGACCCCCATCATTGGTGGGGTCTGTCCTCCATTGGTTCCCCTGGTACAGAGTCTGGGGGTACTCCTCGATGCACAGCTCTGCCTGGATGTCCACATGGAGGCTGTGGTGAGGGGTGTCTTTCGCCAATTACATCTGGTACGTCGGCTTAGGCAGTACGTGTCAAACCCTGACCTGGCTACCATCATTCATGTTTTCATCACCTCTAGACTAGACTATAGTAACGTACTCTACATGGGGCTACCCATGGCGATGTCCTGGAAGCTGCAGCTGGTGCAGAATGCGGCCGCCCATCTCCTGGTGGGACTGGGCCACTGGGAGCACATTACGCCAGTGCTCCGCTCTCTGCACTGGTTGCCGATAGTCTTCTGAGCCTGATTCAAGGTGTTGGTTTTAACCTATAAACTCTAAATGGTCTGGCTCATGCCTATCTGTGAGACCGCCTCACCCTCTGGGTACTGGACCAGCCCCTGAGGTCATCGGGGGATGCCCTCCTTGTTGTCCCCTGAGTCTTCTGGGGGACCACACAGGGGAGGGTGTTCTCAGTGGCCCCGCAGAAACTGTGGAACTCCCTTCTGGTGGGAGTGCCATGTCTCCTGACCTCCCCTCCTTTCATAAAAGCTTCAAGACCTGGTTGTTCCACCAGGCATTTGGCGAGAGATATGGGCAGGGGTTGGGAGGGAGGAGTGGGATGAGGGTGTAGGGGTGTGCTTTATAGTTTTATTATTTTGGTTGTTAAGCTGTTGTGAGCTGCTCTGAGCTGCCTGTGGCAGGAGGGGTGGGATACTAAATTTATTTAAATAAATAAATAAATAAAAATTAAAACAAAACTTAGGGATGTGCGAACAGATCACGGTTCGGTTGGTCGATCATTTGGTTCAGGAGCCGAGCTCAGGTTTGGACGTTCGGTCTGGGGACTGAGTTCGGGTTTGGTCATTTAGTTCGGTAGAGTTCGGTTCGGTCATGTGTGGTGTGACTGGCTGGGTGTTTGGGTTTGTTTTGTGTGTTTTGGCTGTGTTTGGGTTGGTTGTGTTGGTTTGACTGTTGGTTTGACTGGCTGATGAGTTGGTGGGTGACTGTTATTTGGCTGTTTTTCGGTTGTTGTTTTTTTAAAATGAAGAGGGTGAAGCTCAACAGTGGGGAGTGGAAGAAGCAGACCAAGGTGGCGGAGCTGGTGGAGGAGGTTACTGACCCTGGACCTTCACTGGTGGAGGTCGGCTCCTCAGAGGAGCAAGAGCCAGGCACAGGAGGTGCTGCCAGCTTTGTAAACTTTATTTTTACTTTCAGGACAAGAAGTTAAGAATACTGTCCTTCAGAGCGAGCTCACTTGCATGCGGGTGGGTGCGTGGGTGATGGGCAGTCAGTCACAAACAGTGGGCATCAGCGGGTGGCAGTGGATGTCTGCCACAGAGAGAGAGGGTGTGTGGGGCTCTTCCAGCAGTCAGGCACGAGCTGAAGGAAGCACCCACCCGAACACGTGCCAGCCCATCCCTAGAAAGGGTCTCCCACTGCCATCCCTAGCACCCCAAGAAGGGCAGGATTTGCACGTGCCAGCCAGGGTCTCCATTGCCATCCATCCCTAGCACCCAATGAAGGGCAGGATTTGCACATGCCAGCCAGGGTCACCATCTCCCGTTGTCATCCCTAGCACCTCAAGGAGGGAGGACAAGTAGAGGCATCATCATAAATGCATGATATTACTTAGGTGTTGTTTATGTGTTCCTGTTTCAGAGAGGGTGAGGATGAGGAATCCAATGCCAGTGCCAGGCACAGGACACCAGGGCGGAGGTCACTAGTGTCACCCCCAGACATTGGGAGGACAAGGTGCGATGTCTGGCGGTGGTATGAGAAGAAGGGTGACAAATACACCATCTGCAAGGTAAGGCCTGGGGGCTGGAACAACAGGGAATGGATTGTCTTATGACCTATTAGGAACGAAAGTTCCCTGCAGAGAGAGGTCAAGAGGTCAAGAATTTTTATTGAATAGCCTCAAGGGCTGTTTCAAGATAAATAAATAGATAATTAAATACATACATAAAGTCTATACAAAATTATAAAATCAAGCCCTTAGGCAATTAAAACTTCAAACAAACAACACAGAAACTTATTAGGCCAAGAATATGGCTGCAACTGCTGCAATGGTCATGACTAAATCATTTTACAGCTTTAAACAAAAAAACCCTGAGGCAGAAAATTGCTGTTGGCTTGGCACAAGCACCACTCAGATCTATTAGTGCACGCATTATAACTTTATCCTTTTGTCCCATTAAATTAGAATCCATGTACGGGGCAATGTATTTCTCCCTTGACACCTGGTAGGCCATGCAGTGAAGCAGGATGGGTTCTACCGACTCAGGCAAGTCTGAGTCACAGAAGCCACGCACTCTCTGAGCATAGGGAGTTTGTTTGTACCTGCCCGCAAGTACAGCAGAGGGGAATACATTTAATCTCATTAGTAGAAAGGCCCTTCAAGGGGCCACGAGGGCCAATCTAATAAATAAGTCGCCGGAGCTTTGCCAATAAAGTACTCCAGAGCACTCTGTTGACTTGCTCGGGCTGAGGATTCCATCTGCATGGCCTGGTCACTAATACGTTGTGCAATCAAATGGCCTGCCCCCTTCCTGCCCAAAGGGAGCAGGATACTTCTAGATAGAACCAGATTGGCTATTTCCACTTCTGCCCTTAAGCACAATCCATCATCTGGGTGGTTGCTGTGGGTGGAGCTCAATAGCGAATTAGGGGGTGTGGGGAATACCTCTACCTTTAGTCAATATTTTAATATGTTGGTCAGCATGATGGAGCGAACCGGCACCATTCCCACTTCTGCTCTAAGCAGGACTTGTGAGACTGATTTCGGAGCACCTAGAATGGCTCTCAAGAAGGAATTCTGCACAGACTCAAGCTTTTCTAGGGCCGAAAAACCCCAAATGAGGACAACATAAAGGAGCTGGGCAAGCGCCTTGGCCCTAAAAAGAGTCTGCCCCCATGGGAATGAAAAATTCTGGTTATCGCATTAACTACTTCCCTGACCTGTTCTTTAGTGGCTAGGAACTGTGGGGGCCAACTGCACGATGCTGAGAGAATTACCCCCGAATATTAGAAAGTTTTGACCTGGTCCAGAACCTGGCCACCCATGATCCAACGATATTGGCGGTGGGTTTTGCCTAATATCAAATTTTTTGTTTTAGTATAATTTATTGACAAGTTTTCCATTTTGCAGAAAGGTTTGAATCTGAACATGCTGCGGTGAAGGCCCACCTGCGATAATGACAATAAAATTGCATCATCCACATATAAAAGAAGATGCAATCGGTGATTTCCCAATTTCGGAGAATGGTTGTTTGGTATTGCCATATATGGAATTAAATTATTTAAATGAGAGGGAGCCAAGACACATCCCTGGCGAACACCCTGAGCCAGTGATATATCTTTAGTGCACGGGCTAAGGGGATCGGGGCGCACTCGCAACAGATTGTCTTTATGCAAAAGAATTAACAAATACAATAAGCGGCCATCAATGGACGTGCCCTGGAGCTTGGTCCACAGGAGCTCCCTATCAACAGTGTCAAATGCTGCTCGTAAGTCCACGAAGCAGCAAAACAGGGCAATCTTAGCATGTCCCAGGGGGTACTTTGAAATTAAGTGGCTTAAGATCTAGCCATGATTGACCGTGGACTGTCCCAATCTAAAACCTGCCTGTTCAGGATGCAGGATGTGTTCCTCATCTAGCCACTTTTGTAATCTTCCCAGAAGGTACTTCGAGTACAACTTGCCCACTATCGAAAGCAGGCTTATGGGGTGGTAGTTGGAGGGATCATCTCTGCTACCCTTTTTAAAGATTGGTATCACCAGACTTTTCTTCCACGCCACCAGAATAACCCCTTCCTGGTTGATCGGAGAAAAAAGGGGAGCTAACCGCTCAACTCACCAGTCTGCCTTGCATTTTAATAATTCAGGGGAGATAAAGTCTATACCTGGCACCTTTCCATTCTTCAGGGACAGGATAAGCACCTCAACTTCTTGTGAGGTTACTGGAGGCCATTCTTGGAAATGATTTAATGGTTTCAGGACCAGCGGGTTGCCCAAGCCCACTGGTCTAGAAAACAATGCCTCAAAGTGTGCCTGCCACGCCTCTAAAGATACCGTATTTTCCCCTACCAAGTTACTCCTGGTGTTATATCATGCTATCAGGGACCAAAATCTTCCCAAGTCATTTGACATGGCCGCTTGCTGGAGTTGGCCCATTGTGCAGAGTAGAACATTTTTTCTTAGCTCTGAGCAGATGCCGGTAGCTTTTCCTTTCTATGGTCACCCTTAATCTATTATCCCTTGTTGGGAGGGACTGAAGAATATACACCTCCCTCCTTAGCCTTTGTCTAACTTCCTTACACTCTCTATCAAACCATCTAGGCAGGGAAATTTGACCAGGTGCTCCTATTTTAATAAAGGACAGCAAAGGTAACAAAAACTGACACAATAATTCAAAGGCATAAACCGACGCAGCCCTGGAGGCAGTTATCTGGTCACATAGAGTGGTAACCTGTGCCTCCTGGGTGAAACATACAAAAGTCGCCTCCAATTCGGGTGACCATCCTACTTGGGAGAGACATAAACTTGACTGCCCTTTCAGCTGATATTGAAGGTTTTCAGTTACAGTTAGCCCCTGCCCCCTCCCGCCGTGCCTAAAATTTAAGCGCCGTAACACCAAAGGAGAATGTTCTGTTTCTGTTGCCATGGGAATCCTAAGTTCCTGCACAGCAAATAGAGAATATACTGGGACCATAAAGTAATCAATAACACTCTGCCCTATGGCAGAATGATAGGTGAAATTACCCCCCAAGTCTCCAGGCAATAACCCATTAAGTATAGTTAATTCCAGGTCTTCTATTAGCTGGGAGAACAAGGGGGCCCTTGAGCACATGACCTGGTCCTTCGAGACCCGGACATTATTAAAAGGTGGGGCCAAGTTCTTGCTACCCTCGGGGCTACCCAGCTTAGCTGCTGGATTACCCAAACGGGTATTCATATCCGCCCCCATAATTAATAAAGCCATGGGATATTTAAGAGATGCTTCTTGCACGGTGACAGACATAAAGGCCCATATTGCCTCCGAGTAATAGGGAGAGGCCGCAGGTGGAACATAGGCATTTGCCAATAGCAATTTTAAATCGGGGGCGAGTATACAATGACATACTGCAAAGTAAGATTTGTAACTCGCTACTTCTGTAATAGCTGCCTGTAAAGAATTCCTTACTAATAGAACCAAACCTCCACTTAACCTACCGTATTTGCTAAAAGAGCAGGCACTTACATGATGTACTTCAAACCCACTTAAACTAACACCGTTTTTAGACTAGGCGCTGCAGAAGTGCCTCCCAAGCCGCGCGTTAAGACTGAAGCTGGTCGCGCTGCTGGAAGTGACGTTCTCCCCATTGCCAGCAATGGCGGTGGCTGGAGACACGGTGCTTTGCAGAGGCGCGTTCTAGAGACCTCAATTTTCAGGTCTCTAAAACACGCCTTTGCAAAGCGCCACATCTCCGACCACCACCGTTGCCAGCAATGGGGAGAACGTCACTTCCGGCAGCGCAGCTGGTTTCTGTCTTAACGCGTGGCTCCGGAGGCACTTCTGAAGCGCCTCTTCTAAAAACGGTGTAAGAGCCTTAGCCCCCCCATGTTTCCTGTAAAAGGAAAATATCGCAAATGCTCTGAAGCTTACCAAAGTCTAGATCCAAAATTCACTGTGACCAGTCTCCTATGTTCCAACAAGCTATTCTTAACTGGTTTCCCCCTTTAGCTTCATGGCACAGTCAATCTATTGAAGTAGAGGCCATTGGCCTCGGGCCCTTCTGTGTGCTAACATCACCTGGCTCTGCCCCTGCATGATAAGATAAATGATTTGTCAGAGGCAAAGCATCCCCTTGAGCTGAGGGCAATAAGCCTGTTTTGACATAGATCTCCTTCAGGGAGTTGGTTACCATCCCCGACTGTTCCCGATCTGCACTAAGCACCAACCCAGAATTGTTGTCAGCTGGTTCTAACAATGGCATACTGTCCTGGGGTATACCCTCAAAGATCCGTAGGGCAACAATATCTGAACATACTCCCTGGGGAGTATAAGTGGCTGGCCACTCCCCCACTGCAGCCAATTCTTCCCCAACGGAGACAAGGGTGCCTCGGGACTGGCCTCTGGGAACTCCAGGGCTGGCATACCCCCTGACCTCCCCCCGACGGCCAGAAGACCGGACAACAACTACAGCCCCTCTGGTATACCTCATCTTTGCCACTGACCCCTGGATCCTACGGGATAGCGATACTAATTTGTCAAGGTTATCCATTGGGTCTGACAGAAGCTCTGGGTCTGACTGGCCTGGTCCTTGAAGTACCACAGAGGGGGCAATAACAATAGAGGCTTGAGAAGAGATCTGAACCTCCATTGTCTCAGCCTGAGGAACTGCCACTTTTAGTTCAATTAGTGGCAAAGCCACCTCCACGGCCACACCTTTGTTCTCTATAGACATAGACCAAGTCTCCCCCCGGGGAGCAGGGGCTGCTGGGAGTCTATCATCCCCAGTGTTATCCTTTCCCCACTGTCCCATGCCCATGTAGACATTGGCCAATGAAATGCCCACTGATGGCATGGCCTTCTGCTTCTTCCAAATGGCAGGGATATATTTAGCAGTGGTAAAATGAAGGACAATACTCCTCTATTCTCTATTAATTCCCAACATATCAACCCTGTTGATATCTTTACTGACTATTGGTAGTCACAGGAGAGCCCTCAGATGCTCTGCAGTCTCCAAGGGAAAACTCCAACCTGGGAGGTTCCCTCGAGGGGTAGGTTTAATATTTAAAGGGATTTTAGTCAAAGTCCTACATAAGGGGCTAATGCCTTCTTATCCTGGGTGGGGCCAATATCCAAAACTGCCATGTCTAGCGGGTCAATCCTACCCCTCTCTTGCCCTACCTCCATGGGCACTGTGGGGTTGACTGTCTGGATTTGGCATACACCAGGGGCCGCTCTATCCTGGGCCACTAAATCTATAATTTTGGCTACCTTGGTATTTAATTTATCCATTTGCATCACCAACCTATTTGGTTAGTCAAGTCATCTACTTTTGCAGTGACTTTATCCAGGCAGACAGACATAGCACGAATCGTCTGTGCCATTAGGAGTGCATGTTCTGCAAAGCAGTCCATAAGAACCCCTTCGTGCGTGGATATATGATGGCTTATATGCTGAAACAGTGGAGCCTGGTCCACAGATAACTTCGGCACCATCATCTCCCCTCTAGACTGCATAGCCGAGGAAAACAGAAGCGCACCCTCCCCCTGTAAGTGTCCTTCTACATTTGGTGAATGAGACAGTGCCGAATGAGGGTCTGACTGCAATACTTCAAACTTGTTCGATATGGGAAAATAGCTGTGCATCTTCCTTTTCTTTGGGGGTGGTGAAGTGGGCAGCGTGGAGGGATGCCCACGTTTCCCTTTGCCCGTCATCTGGCTAGAACTAGCTACTACTATGATGGCATTATACAATAGGGTTCCAAGGAAAACACACCCAGGAATTCCTTATTACCCTTAACACCAATGCCACTGACCTGGGGCCCCCAATCCCCGCTTTGTCCTATGTCAGGGTAATTTACACTCGGGGGGGAACTCTACACACGCTGCCCCACACCCCCTCTCCTAACCACACACCAATTCTCTTCTCCCACAGAAAGATATACTTGACCAGCAGAACTACTCCCTCAGGCCCAAACTCCTTCCCAACACCAACCCCAGCAATAAGATAGCAGGTGGATAATCAGTCAAGCAGCAAAAAAGTTCCCCTGCTGCACCCCACCACAAGGTCTAATAGAGGCAGAGTTTCGGGCCCGCACTCCGGGGCACTCAGAAGGGCACTCAAAAGGGTGCACACCCTTGTGTGCACGGCCCTTGTGCGCTCAACCTAGGTGTGTAACTTGGGCACATGCCTATGGCGCAGCTGTAGGCTCACTCAAATCTCTTGTCCGCCAGCAGGGTTCCAGCTCCACCCCTGATCAGCGCCAGGCTCCACCCGCTCCCAGCCGCCAGGTAAGAAGTTTGTAATTGAAGCACAATGGGACCTCAGCAAGGTAGCTCTCTCCCCACACAACCATAGGCTCAATCAGATCTCTTGTCCTCCCGCAGGGTTCCAGCTCTACCCCCAACCAGCGCCAGGCTCCACCCGCTCCCAGCCTCCAGGTAAGAAGTTTGTAATTGAAGCACAATGGGACCTCGGCAAGGCAGCCCTTCCCCCCGCCCCCCGCTGCAGAGAGAGAAATGGCCACCCACCCACTTGTGGAGACAGAATGCTGGCAGGACTTGACAGATCATTGGTCTGACACAGTATGGCACTTCTTATGTTCCTGTCTTTTTATGTTCTTTAGATCTGCAGCAGAACCTTTAAAAGGCACAGTCAGGGGACCACATCAGAGCTGATAGCCCATATTGAGAAGCTCCATGGCAAGAAAGTGAGGCGGCATGACTCTTGCATGGCCGTGGAGCTGAAGCATCAGCACCAGAAGAAGGGGGGAAGGCATGCCAGAAGGGATGCCCTTAATGAATAGCAACCGCTCCATCAACTTGGTCCCCAGTCTCAGGCGGTGTGAGGAGCAAATGTCCCCTGCCATGGAGAACACCAGCTCTCTGGGGACATTGGTTGGTGGGCAGGAAAGTATACCCTTGGCCACTTTCGACAGGGCTGGCCACATGTTGGCCTTGCCAGCCCAGTAGACTAAGGGATCACTGCTGGGATCGATAGAGGACTCCTCCTCAAGGTAGGTCTCCACAGCTGATGAAGCGCCATTGTACTCCCTCTCATTGTTCTGCCTGGGAACCACCTCCACCACTACCCTCAAGCATGCTGCTTGCCCTATTGTGCATGGTGCCATGCTCCCCAGAGTGGCCTGCACATAGGCCGAGCAGCTTCTTCTGCTGCTGCTGCTGCCGCCAATCAGGGTGCTGCTGCTGGTGCTGCTATCACTAGGGCTGGGGGAAGGAATAGAGCCAGCTGGCATTAAGGGGTGGCTGCTCCCACTCCCACCATCCCCAGGGGCATTCTGCTGCATAGCCCGCTCTGCCTCCTGGACCCTGACCACCAGCACACCCTTCTGGAGGCCATAGAACACTGTCTGGCATGCCATGCTGCCCTTGACCCTGGGGTTCAGCATTGTTGCCAGGACATATTGCTCCTGCTGCAGGAGCTCATCAAAATGTGCCCTCAGCCCTGCCTTCAGCTTCCACACCAGGTCAAGTGCCTCATCGGACATCTTCCTGCCCTCACAGCCAGAATCCTGCCCATTGAGAATCTCATCCAGCATCCTATGGAGACTATGGACCAGAGGGGTCACCTGACTGAGGGTGGTGGTGGAGCGTCTCACGGTCTCCATCACAGCCAGCAATGGTCTCAGGATGAAGACTGTGTGAGCCAAGATCTCCCATTCCACCCCATCATACCCTGGAGGTGCCCCACTGTCCTGTTGGAAATACATTCCTTAGTTACTTCTCCCCTAAGCACCTTATCCTGCTTGTTTGCTAGAAACATCAAGAGAAGAGACAGTCAGATCAGGGAACCCCTCCCCCATCCACTTTGTTCTACTCCTGCTAGAACCTAATTGGTTAATCTCCTCTCCTCATGATATTTCTTATCTCTTTGTGTCTGAGAGATATTCAGAGAGCTTCTCCTACTTCCCTCCTGAACACACCCAGTATTAGGACTTAGTATAGATGTAGGCCTTTCCTATCCTACATGTATTTCTTAATAAAGCTACTTAAACTTAAGTATGCTTCCTGCCTGCTTATTGATGATTAGCTACACACACTCCTCTGTAAACTCTGTATTGGGCTAATCAATGCAATGATCTCACAGTCCTTGCATTCCAACATGTCCATCACCAATTGAACCTGATGCAGTGTGGCTTTCTGCTCAAGAAGCTGCTTGAGTATCAGGAAGGTGGCAATCCACCATGTGGAGACATTCTAGATGAGCTGGTGCACTGGGGAGCCTTGCTCAGCCTGCTTCTCCTGAAGGAGCTCGCTGTCCTTCATGCTCAGGTTAAAAACCCCACCAGCTTCCTCCCCCGCTCGATCAGGGAGCTAAGGATTCCTGCCCACATCCCCTTCTCCCCCAAGGCCAGAGCATCCCTGACCACCAGGTGAAGGGTATGTGTGGTGCAAGGGATGCTGGTGAAGCCCCCGTCACGGACTGCCTTCAGTATATTGGCCACGTTGTCTGGCACCACACACCCCCTGGTGAAGGGTACACCTGGCGTGACCCACTCCCTCACCTGAGGGTTCCCTCAATGTTCCTGGTGGTGTGGGGGTTGTCCATTACTTGTGCCTGAAGCAGGACCCACCTATACCCTGATTTGGGACTCATCCTGCCACTCCCCAAAGCTGCCTCTGGGTCCTGCCACCAGTGTGTTTTTACTTCTAGGTAGGCATCCTGGGCATTCCTGGTGGACCACAGGTCAGTGGTGAAGTGGACAGTAGCCCCTTAAGCCCCTGAGAGCTGCTCCCTCACCCGCTCCTTCAAAGTCCCGTACAGGTCTGGCACCACATTCCAACTCAGGGTGGTGCAGGACGGCAGCTTAAACTGGGGGGCCAGGAACCCAATCAGCCACTTGAAGCCCATGTCATCTACAATGGGGAAGGGCTGACATCACCTCAACAATAGGGGGCATTGGTGGCCCTGGAGGAACATTGGAAGCAGCACCTGCTCCTGCAGCAGCAGAGACAGCCACAGCCTCATGTACTGCAGGCCTTCCAGTGCCCTGCGTAGCACTGGAGGATGCTGGCAGGAGGCACCACTGAACCACCCCCAGACTAGTGCCACTGCTGGGGGGCCTCTGAACCCTGTCTCCCAAAATCATGCCTGCGAAGCTTGGGGTGTGGTGATGGGATCTGGCTGCTGCTGTTGCCTGCTGACACTCTGCTGGCACGGCCCCTACCTCTACCACCTCTGCCGTGTGCCCCATTGCCCACCTTACGGGCAGCAGACAGGCCTCTCCTACTTCCCTTCTCCATGTCTTCCAAACAAAATGCACACACCTCACATTTACATATATATATTGAATCCTTTCCCTCTCCCTCTATATATTCCATCCCTGATTCCCTTCCCCTGTTTTTGGATTTCTTTAGGGTAGGATTATTAGATTGATTTAGGTTTCATTTCAGTTTTGTACCCTCTCTGGGTTCTTTGTGTCCCTGCCCCCCCCATCCCTGTGTAATATTGTATAGATAGATGGATAGATATTAGATATAGTTACTATAGATAGATACATAGTTGTAGTAGGAGTTAGCTTAGTTATAGAGATAGATATAGTGCAGTTATTCAGTTTCCCATAGTGTTGGTACCCAAGCCAGACAGGTCTATCTGAGTCTGTATAGATTTCTAAAAGGTAAATACAATCTCCATGTTTGATACTTACCCTCTATTCCAGGATGAGCTCGTAGAGAGTAGGGCTGAAACTTTTTCTCTCCATGGTCAAAAATCTCAGTGAGAATAGGTTTCTTGCCAAGATTTTCTAGGTGGAGAATCTCATGAGAATCCGCATTCTCACCACCATTCTCATGAGATTCTTGAAAATGGCCACCAGGCAGTTGCACATGTGCAGAATGGCTGTGGTGGCCAATTTGTGCATGCTTAGAGAGTTGACTTTGTAATTTTTTAGATTCTTGTGGGATTTTTGAGAGAACTAAAAAAAATGCTCCCGTATGTGCAAAATGGCCTCTGAGTGGCCGTGCATGTGCAGAATGGGCACAGTGGCCATTTTGTGCATGCTCAGAGAGTTTTTTGAGGTTCTTGAGAATCACATGATTCTTGAAAACCCTTCTTATTCCAGCTGTACAGGTGTTTAAAGCCAAGTGCCTGGGGCAACTCCTTTTTGGGGCCTAGTTTTGGATGACTGGGAAGTTGCTGACCCTTGAAAGGATTCAGACTATGTTTCTAAGATCGCTGCTTGCATTGCCCAACCATGCCCCAGTGCTGCTGTTCGTAGGGAATGTGGGTCAATCCCTATTGAGGCCCTGGTGTGGCATAGGGCCATAGGGTATTATCTGAAGCTCCATTTTGGCCTTACAGCCCCTTTGGCTACTATGGTTCTCTCGGAGAACAACTTCTGGGTTGCCCAGGTGAGGAACAATCTGCAGGGCATGGGCCTTCCACTTGATAGTGTGTACTCTCTGAGTTATGGTGGTATTAGGAACTTTTGTAGCCAAAGGTTGATGGACATCACAGCCCAGGAGGGTCAGGAAGGCCATTCTTAGAGGGAAATGCTCACTGGCACCAGTGCTAGAGCTATTCGAGTTTTCACTGTTTCTGGCCCCATACTTGCAGTTCCAGCTGAGCCCACATGAGCGGAGGTGCTTTTCCATGGCAAGGATGAGTGTCCTCCCTTCAGGAGTCGTGGAAGGTCACTTTTGGGGGAAGCAGCCGTCTCTTTGCTTATGCGATTGCTCCTTGTGGCTGCCAGATACCCTTGAACATTTTTATTTTTATTGTGAATTCTATGCCAGTCCCCGCGATAAATGGATATTGCCCCATATTAAGGCCGGGCCACCCCAAACTGATCATAAGGCTCTTGTTGGGGCAGGACGGAAATGTTACAAAGGGTGTGGCTCAATTTCTCTTCCTGACACTCGTGCTTAGGAAGGCTAGGAACAATCCTTTACCTACTGAGGAGGAGTAGAGGGCCTCGTGAATTTTTGATCTTAATCTCTGTTTGATATGTTTTTAGTTTATTCTTTATATGATGCTACACTTTGTCTTGTTTTTATGTTGTGTGTTTTTCCTGTTTCTGTGTGATGGTTTTGCTATACACTAATTAAATAAATTACAATTATAATTAAAATGTGCAGAATGGTCAGAGTGGCCATTTTGTGCATGCTCAGAGAGTTTTTTTGAGGTTCTTGAGTATCACGAGATTCTTAAAAACCCTGGCAAAAATGTGTGATCTTGCAAGGATCGCAAGAATCTCAAGTGTTTTTGTGAGAATGCAAAAGCAGTCTTGTTTTAGCCCTAGTAGAGAGGCTAGGGACCTAGCCTCTTCCTCAGGACATCACCAGCTTAGATCTGATGAAGGGCTACTGGCAGATGCCTTTGACACTCCCCTCCATCTCAGGAGAAAACCACCTTCCCAATTCCAGGGGGGATTTTAGACTTTATGATTATGCCTTTTGGCCTCTACGGGATGGCTTCCATGGTTCAGCGACTAACAGATCGGGTTCTGCGAGCACATGTTGAGTATGAATATGCTTATATTGATGATGTGGTCTTTAGTGAGGGGTGGGAAGATCATCTTCAGAAGGTGACAGCAGTGTTGCAGACATTCTGTGCAGCCCAGCTGACAGCAAACCTGCTTAAATGCGTACCAAGGAAGGTAGAAACCCAACTGGTGGTGTAGTGGGGGGAGGCATAATCAGACTCCTGGTTTCTAAGGTGAAACCTTGCAGAGGTGCACTCATCCGACAACAAAATGACTTGTGCATCCGACAACAAAATGATTTTGTGGCATTAGCACGGTATTATCAAAAATGTATTCTCAATTTTTGGTCAGATCTCACCTGAGTCACATAACCCCAATGTGTGCGCTGGATGTCAAAGGCCTTCTGAACAATCAAATAACTATTCTTAAGGAGTTGGTCTTGCAAATGGCTGATCCTAATAAACCTTTTGCATTACAGATGGATGCCTCAAAAGTGGTACTGGAGGCCATGCTCACCCAAGAATTTGATGATGAGGAATACCCCATCCTGTACCTAAGCTGTAAGCTGCAGTCATTCGAAAGTCACTACACCATCATTGAGAAAGAAGTCCTCGCTATCAAGTGGGCAGGGTAAACTACAGGATGATACAGCCCCCTTCAGCCAATAGAATGCTTAAAAACTGTGTACAGATGCTACATCCCCCTCAGGTGTGGGGTGGTAGTGGTGAGAGATGTGGGTGGGACTTTTGGGAGTGGGCACAACCAACACACATTTATTTATTCATTTGTATTCATATAAAAGCTTATACCCCGCCCCTCCTGTCAAGGCAGCACAGGACGACTAACAATTCAAAACATATAATATAAAAACAATAATATAAATACAATATATCTAAAAAGTACATTGAAACCATACTAATACAAATTGGGGGAAGTCAAAGACAAAAATATACAAAACCCCAAGCACCCTAACCCTCCTCCCCTTCCTCCCATCACCTATCCACCTCACCAAAAGCCTGGTGGAACAGCTAGGTCTTGCACGGTTGTCAAAAGGAGGAGAGGTCTGGGGCCACCTCAGCCTCTACCAGAAGGGAGTTCCACAGTGTAGGTGCAGCCACTGAGAATGCCCTCTCTATAGTCACCCCCCGGAATACCTGGAGGACTTCAAGAAAGGTGCTCCTGGTTGACCGCAGGGATCAATCCAGAGCCTGGGGAGTGAGGCAGTTCTGCAGGTAGGTAGGGTCTAGGCTGTATAGGGCTTTAGGTAAGCACCAACACTTTGAAACAGACCTGGAAAGATATAGGCAGCCAGTGCAGAGAATGGAGCACTGGTGTAATGTGCTCACGGTGGTCCATCTCCCTAAGAAAGCGGGCCGCTGCATTCTGCAACAACTGCAGTCTCTGAACCATCACCATGGGGAGCCCCACATAGAGTGCATTACAATAGACCAGTCTAGAGATAATGAAAGCATGGATGAAAGTGGCCAGTTCGCAATCTGAGACATATGGCCGAAGCTGCTGCACCAGGTGTAACTGGCGAAATGCACTCCTCACCACCGCCCTCACCTGGGCATCCAGGCAGATTTGGGAATCAAAGAGAACTCGCAGACTCTGAACTTGAGGGACCAGCAGAGGGCAAACCCTATCAATGATGGGGGATGCCACTCCCTCCACCCTACCCAGCAGCATCATCTCCATATTGTCGGAATTCAGCTTCAATCAGCTCACCCTCATCCAGTCCCCCACAGCCAACAGACATCGTGTAAGCACTCATTTGGATGGGTGGTTTTCTTCTTGGGGTTCCAGGGATGTGAAGGGATGCATTGGGAATGATGTACCTTTGTGGGGGGAGGGGAGGCCAACTACACAGAGGTCATAAGTTCCCCCCCTCCCGTTTCTTTTCTCTTTGCTTTTCTTTTTTTGGGGGTGGGGCCTTCTGGTACCAGCTGGCCTGCGCAGCTCTGAGGGGGGAGGTATGTGATGAAGCCTCTGGCCTGTTAGATAGCTGTGTCATCACTGGGGCTCTTCCCAATAGGGGATTATAAGGACTCAATAAGATGAACCTGGGCAGTGAGAGCCAGGAAGCTGAGGAATGCAGATGGATAGGGCAATGTGGAGAGAGCTCTCAGATCTATGGTGTTTATTTATTTATTTATTTATTCATTCAGTCAGTCAATCAATCAATCTTTTACCTGCACTTCCCACCAATAAGCCCAGTGTGGCTTACATCAAAACATACAATACAAATTACAAACAACCAAAAATATAAAAACATAAAATACCCCATAGCCCTACACCACCTGCCAACCCATCTCCACCCCAACTCCCCAACCTCCTAACTCACCCCTATGCCCTCACGACGCCTCGTCCACAACACCCTCTTCAACTATGAGGTTGAAACCTTGTGGCTAGTTGGGATGTGGGGATGAATGTAAAACTACTACTGAAAACACCCTCCTTGGACAGAATAAAGTGACGATTAGCCTGCAAACTCATCGGAATTTTGTTTCTTTATCTGGAGTGGAGAGTCTGCAAATACTCTCCCCAGAAGGTCTGGGCCCCTTTACAATGGTACAGGCTACTTCCACTGGTCAGATCCAGGAACTGGAATGAGGCCAAATAAAAAAAAGCAACAGCTATCGACTGGATTTGGCTCATGGGTTCTGGTTTAAGAGAGGTCTTACTCCACTGAAATGAATTCTGCACTGCAGCAATTTAATATGTGGGGTCTTTGCTCAATAAAAATGATATTACCATGTATTATTATTTTTTTTTAAAGGATTTTCAGTTTTCTTCACTCTTGGTTTTCCATTAACTGTTGTAAATATGCTCATACTAGCATATTTTCTGAGGAAGCAACGTCCTAGTTTGCTTTTCCCTTCTCTGTCCCGCATGAAAAGAGGGTAAGGCAGTGCACTTACCTCAGCAAAGAAGTGGGGTTAAACCTGTGAAAGAAGGTTCTACTTCAGAGCAGAGCAGAAACAAATTGTAACAAAGTTATTTGTGGTTCATATTCTGGCTAACTCAGCAGCTTTTTACTGCAGACGTTATCCACCGAACAGGATTATCAGATATTACCATCAAAGTTAAGTGATTTGCAGAATTACCATTACCGCATTACTGTCTAACCAAATGTTACTGTTACTTCTCTAAAACCAGGTTCTGAGGGAGGGTGGGAATAAATAGGGAAGAAATAAGGGGCAAACTATAATGCAGCAAATGGTAATGTGGTATACAATAATATGCAGTATTGTGGTAAATTGGTAATCTGGTTAGATGGATAATCCGCCAAACACTAACCAGATATCATTTCGAATCCAGGCCTTTCCGGATACTGGCAGACCCGGTCCAGATATCAAATAATGGTGGTTATTAATTTCAGCTCTGCTCCAGAGGACAGGCTCGTCTGAACAAATCAAATGGATTCTACTTTGATTATTTACTTCCACTATCTCTCCTGTTTCCCTACATCCCTCAGTCTTCAATCCCTACATCCTTTGTTTGTCACCAACCTTTTGCAGCATGGCTATACTTTATGGCTGTATGGTTTCTCCAGTCCTCTTCTGCAACTTGAGGTTAGGCTGTGGAGAAACCATGGGATGTGTTCTCAGGCTTCACAGGAAGTGGCGTGCTGATGTCCAAGCATGGAATTCTGGTGAAGGTAGAAACTACTAAAACCTTGGGTGATTTCAGACGTTACGAGATCACAGTCAACCACAGTGAACCACATATAACCCCGTGGCGGGGCCAAAGCACCCTGAACGCCTGTTCGACGGGTGCCAGATGTTCACCACAGTCAATCCCCAGCAGGGATCAAAATCAACCACCCTTCTGGAGCTCCAGCCCAGACCATCTCCGAAAACGTGGTCAAAGCAATTCCCACCAGGAAAGAACAAAAAGTAACATCTGAACAGCAACCACTGGCTGGAATCAAGCAAAATGATTCCCAGCCAGGGACAAATCACGCAGCATCGTTGCCAGGCAACCATCAACAACACAGGCCGGGGAGGGAGATTTAAAGAGCACCCGGCAGCAGGGGAACGTGGTGGGATGGAGGGAGGCAGAAGGGAGAGAAGAGTGGAGGGCTAGAGAGCAAGGGAGCAGGAGGAGGAAGTGCAGGCGGAGGAGGTGGTCGTGATGCTCTTGGAGGCAGTGGAGGGACAGCAGCAGCAGCAGCAACAGCAGTTGGGGAAGGCCGCCCCAGCACCTGCAACCAGCCCCGGGGATGAGGCACCCTGGAAACGGGTAAGGGGAGAAAAGGGGGGGTGGGATGGAGGCACAGGGGCATCAAGGGTGCCGGGTGGGCTGTCAGGCAGGGGGGAAGGACTGCGGGGAAGAGACAACCCGGAAACCAACCACCCACCCCCCTGCCGACCCACAGACATGGAAACGGACCTGGGAGCCCGAGCCCCTGGAGGAGAGGTCCTGAGGGCATGTGGAGGAGGAGGACCAGGAGGAGGAGGACCAGGACCAGGAGGGCTCTCGGGGGAGATGGCCATACCACTGAGGGGGGGCAATGGGGGCACAGGAAAACCCAGGACTTCATCAGGATTTGGGGGAACCTGGGGCACCAGCTGGAGCTAGCTATCAACCAGCGGAATGAGCACGTCTACAGGGAGATCGTGCGGGACGTGGAGGCGGTGGTGCACCACAGGACGTGGCCCAGTGCTGCTCAAAGGTCAAGGAGATCAAGAGGGGGTACACAAGACCATAAAAGAGAACAACCAGCAGTCCGGCCACAGAGCCCGGACTGCCCCCTACTACGATGCCCTGGACCACATCCTTCACATGAAGGGATCCATTGTTGCCCTGCACCTCGTGGGGAACATCATGGTCCAGGGCAGGGAACAGGCTGAGGTACCCCCTCTCCTCACTGCCCCCCTAGAAGGCAATGGCTCCAGGGGACCCACCCCTCAAGAGGAAGGCCCCGGGACCTCAGGGACTGACAGGCCCCCCTTCCACACCACCTCTGAGAGCCCCCAGCCCCTGTCTGGACTGGGAGAATCTGAGACCAGCACAATGGTTACCCTCAGCCAGGGGACACAGGCAGACCCCAGTAATACAGAGGGACCGGCCTCAAAGGGCTCCGAGACAGACATCTTTGGGTAAACAAGCGGGTGGGTCAGGATACAGACTGGGAGGATGGGCTGAGGGGGCCACACCAGGGATGGGGCTTCCCCCAGCAAACCCGGGCACCCCAGACCATGGGGAGGGTGCCCAGGGGGCCTCCGGGGAACACGGTCAGACCACCCCCACCAAATCCCTCCCATATCCCCACAGTGCCTGGCACGCCCAGCACCTGTGACAGATGGGTGAGAAGGACGGAAGAGAGCAGCTCCGGGAGAAGCCGGAGGTCCTAAGTGAGGCACACCGGCAAGTGGGGGGTGGGAGAGGGTGCTGGGGGAGGTTGGGTGGGGGAACTGGGGCATGCGGTGCTGGGGAGGTGGGGCCTGGAGGCAGGGGAATGCTGGGGGAGGGCACATCTGCCAATCTGAGGGGGGGCCACAACCCCCCAGTCATGCCACGGAATAGGAGGTGGGCGGCTGGGGCACCTAACCAACCATACTGTGTACCCCAACAGGGTGACCTGACAGGTCCCAGGAAGCTGGCCCCGTGCCCCCAGCGCAACAGATGAGGAAGCACCGGGTACGGGTACGGTGCCGGAAGGAGGAGCAGGTGGAAGACATAGTCCGCTCAACCACCAAACAGGGCAAGCGGATGATCGCAGCCATCAATAGGATGGAGGTGGCCACAGAAAGGGCCATTCAACAAGCAGAGGCAAGGGACCGGAGGCTGCAAGCTGAGGTGTGAATGGAACAGAGGCGGGAGCGCTGGGAGCACAGCAGGCAGGTGGAGACGTTTGGACAGCTGGAACAGGCCATCAATAGGATGGTGAGGGAGCATTCATCCAAGATGGACCGCTCCCATGACATCAGCACATTGCTGCTACTGCACGCGGGGACCATGAGCACGTACATGATGCCAACCACCCTGCCAGGCAACCTGCTAGCCCTGGCCCCGATGTCGGGCCCCTCAGCACCCCCACTGCCTCTGACCCAGCCTCCGGCACACCCGCTGGATCTGCGCATCCACCTCCCAGCCCCTGTAGGCATCCAGAGGGAGCAGCCACCCAGGGGGACCCCTCCAGCCCTGGGTCCGCCCGCCCTCTCATCACCGCCTGCCCCTCAGGACACTGAGACCTCCCAGGACACTGTTGGGGACATGGACAGTGGGGGAGAGGGGAGCTTCCAGAGCTCCATGGTGCAGCTGAGTGGGAGGCCCAGGCAATGTGGAGGATGGGGGAAGGGGAGGAAAGGGGAGGGCGGCCTGAGGGGGGGCACAGCACAGGGAGGTGGGTGGTGGTGGTGGTGTGGGCACCTGTAGGTGGTGGTACCAATAAATGTACGGGCACCACAGTCACCTCTGTGGTTCTATTCATGGGCCTGGGGCTCGGGATGGGTGGGTGTCGAGGGGCGCGGCCAGGGTGCTGGTGGGGGCCCCGGGGTGGTGAAGATGGGGGTGTGCGCCCTCATGCCTCGGCCTCCCGGCTGATCCACCTGGCCAGGGCCGCACTGATGTGCTTTGTATACCGGTACTCCCACGGGTTCTCTGCGTTCACATAGAGGGGTACTGAGCCGGGAGGGCACCTGGGCATGGGGTAGTCAAGGGCAGCCCCATTGTTGTCGCACACATTGTGCAGCACACAGCAGGCTTGAATCACCAGGGCCGAGGTGTCCACCGTGTTGTCCAGCCAGCCCACAAGGCTCCTCCAGCGCTGCTTGAGAGCCCCGAAGGCCCTCTCGACCACGGTCCTTCTTGTGTACAGACGGGTAATGTAGACCGCCTCCACTGGATTATTGGCGACCGGGTACGACTTCATCAGGCAGCGGGTAAGTGGATAGGCCAGATCCCCCAGGATGCAGGGGGGAATCATCACCCCCTCTATCCGGGTCATCCCCATGTCCGCGAACTCCCCACGGTACATCTGGGCATAGAAGGGAGAGATTGTAATGATCCAGGCATCATGGCTGCAACCAGAGTGGCCAGTTTAAATGTCTATGAACCGCCCCTGCTGATCCACGACTGCCAGCAGCTTCAGGGAGTGGTACCCGTGTCTGTTGACATATTCCGAGGCCTCCACAGCGGATGGGCAGAGAATCTCTACCTGGGTGCTGTCCACAGTGCCCATGCAGTTGGGGAATCCTCCAGCTGCAAATCTGACCATCACAGTCTCCTGGTCCACCAAGTGGATTGCTTGGTCCAGGAGCACACACTCCACCGCCTCACAGATGTCTCACAGGATCCTGACGACGGTGCTCACCCCAATGCCAAAGTACTGCGTGATGGAGCAGCAGGAGTCGGGTGTCGCAAGGCCCCAGACCCCAATGCCCACCCACTGGACCATGGGAATGGGGGCCCACATGGGGGTGTCCCGTCTCTCCAGCCAGGGCGTTAACAGCTCAGAGAGTCGCAGGAGGACGCACCTGTCCATCCGAAAGTGCGCTCTCCAGGCGGCCTCATCCCATTGGGCCAGTGCCCAATGACCCCTGTGCCTTCTCTGTGACCCATACCCACTGATCAATGGGCATAGTGAGCAGGGCTGAGCACCCCATGGTCTCCCTCTGCCACTGGAGCTGGCTGGCCACCTTGCGGAGCCAGCAGCCCACCCCCGGATGTGAAGGAGGGCCTGGCGGGCCGCCCCGGCCACCTGCTGGGCCCTGAGGTGGGTCAGGGAGCGCCTGCATCCATGATGGGCTCTCTGGGCTCTGTCAGAGCTCCTGGCCATGCACATCTGCAGCCAGGTGGCCAGGTGCACTTCTGTGGTCTGGATATGCAGGAGGTCAATGTACAAGCAGTACCACTCCATGCAAATGGCTAGGTGCATCCCACAGGTGCCCAACCATCCCAGCTCCATGGTGAATGGTGGCCTGGGAGGGCAGGAGCTGCACCTGTTATAGGATGGGACCTGTGGCGCCCCACCCCCTGTTCATGCCCTACCACCCAGGCTTGGGGGCCCGTGTCACCCTGGCTACCCCCCATGCCGGCAAGCCCAGCTCCTGCAGGGCAAGCGGGGCGGGGAGGCCACGGGGGGGCTCAATATGTGTACCGGCGTGCCCTGCAGGGGGTCTGGCGAATGGTCCAGTCTGCGCTTGGGCGTGCGGGCAGCAGCTGCATTCCTGCTGTCATCACCTCCCACCTCTCTGTGTCAGCTGCCTGCTGTCCTGGGTGCCCTGATTAGTGTGTAGGCTTTTCTGTCTGTGTGCTCTGTTCCAGCAGCTGGGCTGGGTCCGCACCCCACGCCTCGCTCTGTAACCATGCAATGTTGTGGCCTGTGGCCTTATCGCTTGGCCTTGGAGCTCCCCTGATTCCCCTCCTGTCCCTCCAGGGTTTGTGCCACCCCTTCCTTGCAGTTAGTATCAGGCGCTTGTTAAACCATGACTGGCCATGCTTCCCCAGGGCTCGCAGGCCCCAGCACCCCAGTTGCCCCACATAGCTGGACCTTCCGCGATTCCATGGCCCTGTGTGACCTGTGGCATTCCCTGGCTGTGCAATTGCTCCTGAGCTGCCCGGACAGCCTCATAGGTGCCTATGAGAGTATGAGCTCAGGCCTGTGGTACTATGGCCATGTGGCGAGCGCCCGCGATTGCCGGCTGCATGCGGAGATGCTGGGCCTGTGTCCCTTTCTCGATGGGCGCATCCCAGAGATGAGGGGCTCACATTTGGGGTGGTATGTGGCGGACGCTGTGTCTCCCCTCTCTGTGTGCAGTCTGGCTGCCTACACGGCCTGTCTGGTGGAGGGGGGCCTGCCCTGGCTGTGTCCTTCTTTAGCTGTGTTCATGGGGCCTGATGTTACCAGCAGTCTCTCAGGCAGCCGCGGCTCCCCCTGCAGGGCACTATGGGTGGTGCCCCCCAAAGCCCTACAGGGGCCACCGTCACGGCTTTAACAGTTTTTTAAAAAACACACCGTGCCGCCGCTTATGACAGCTACAGCAGCCTCTGAGCTGCTGCAGAGGCTGCTGTAGCTGTCACTAAACTCGCTCTCCTTTTGGGGACCCACCCACTCTGCTGGGAGAGGGAGTGGATCCCCGAAGGGACAAAAAGGTTCAGCTGCTTAGCTGCCCAAAGCGTTTTCCTATGGAAAACGCGATTTGGGCGGCTGAACTCCTCTGTCCACAGCACATATGGGACGTACTGTGGAGGGAGGGACTACAGCCTTCCATTGCGCTCAATGGGCACAATGGAAGATCTCACCAGGGCGGTCGCGCTGACAGCCCTGGTGAGATAGCTTGGCTCGGGGGACTGAGGAAGGGGGAGCAGCGTGCATTCACGCTTCCTCCCTGCCTCAGTCCCCCAAGGGAGAGTCACGCCACGTGCAAGTTCCTGACGCTGCCACTCCTGCTGCCTGCCATATGCTGCTCAGCCCCCCATCCACCGCCAGGTAAGCTGACTGATCCTTCCCTCCCCCACCCTGTACCCAACCTCCCCACCCCTGGGGGGATGGGTGTGGAAGGGGCCCCCCTCCTCCACCCATCCCCCCCTCCACCCATCCCCCCCTAGGCTGAGCCTGTTCCCCCCCACCCTGCCTGCATCCTCCCTCACCCTACATCCTACCCCTAGGCTGTTCCCCCACCCTGCACCCACCCCCACCTTACATCCCCCCCTAGGCTGTCCCCCA
>QEPC01001819.1:394776-410982 GCA_003113815.1 Sphenodon punctatus
GGTCAATTCCCACATGGGGTCAATTTCAACCACGCTTCCAGGGCTCCCCACTGGACAATCCCTGAAAGCGTGGTCAAAGAGATCCCCGGCGGGAACCAACAGAAAGTAACGTCTGGCCGGGAACCAGGCGGGATTCCGGGCCATGGTCAAATCGGGCAGACGCTGCGGACGCATTGGCTGCGGCACCCGCCCATCTCCCCCAGAGGGTGGGAGGCGGGAGAGCATGGGGGCAGGGCCGTGCGGCTGCACATTGCACCACGCAGCCCTGCCCCCTCCCCGATTCCCCGCCGGGATCAGCTGGCACGTCTGTTGGACGTGTCGGAGTGATCCTGGCAGGGAATCATGTGGGTGATTCCGGGATGGGGCGAATGCCGCCCCATCTCGTCTGAAATCAACCTATGTTCCCTTCCGGTTCCCATACTGTCTGAGTTCAGCTTACTTATTTTGGTTTACTTTGGTGTTTGGGTACTTCTGTTCAGTCATTTTGGTATTTCATTTTGGCTGATGAGCATGCGCAATGGCCAAAATGAAGTAAATGAATGATCCAAAATGAAAGAAATAATGGAGTAACCGAACCAGAATAACTAAAATAACAGATCTACCATGAAAATGAAAATATGTCAGATTTCTGCATACCATTCTGAAAATGAGGATAATCTCTGGAGAAATGAAAAGGACAATTCATTGCAGCCCTACTGCTGGCTTTGTATATGTGCTGGAGTTTGGCATTTGTTTGGGTATTTTTTTACCCTCTGACTTGCAATCTGATTCTACGTCAGCTTCTCATTCTGGAGGGTTGCTCGGCTGCTCCTCCTCTGCCCCTGCTCTAGCCTCTTGGCAAGGCTGCCCACGCCGTGAGCATTACACCCACCTGGCAAGCACTTGCTCACCCATTTCCCTGTTAGGAACCTCTGAAACACCTCACATTATTTTGTCAGATTATGGCAGGAACCTCTTCCCTCAATTTCTAACTATGTATTTTTTTAAGAACGGAAACAGTTTAATTCTTCTGCCTGGTTTTTAAAGTAATTTCCATGAAACACAAAGAAACAGCATTAGAATAGTCCTGACAAGTTAAAGAAATGTCATGGGATGTGGCAGGCAGAGCCGCTGTATCCCAATGGCATTTCTGTAGTTCAGATGGTAATTTCTTGCACCTTGCCAGCTTTTGAGAAGAAGCTGCTTAATAGTCTGGCTAATCAAACCCAGAGTATATCATCAGAATTAATGGTGCACTAAAGCACATAAATGAATAATGGGAATTTTTTTCCAAAACTTGCACATGCATTTTATTTCATTTTATGCCTCTTCATGCAATAACTGCAGCTATTGCTGATAGGCAGATGGAAGGGTTTGTTCATGAGGTGTTTAGTTATATATCAGTAACTCACATAAGTGAACAGGGCTGCTAATAGCCTCATCTTCCTTCAACCTCCATGATCTCTGCTGCTTGCCTCTGACAACTCTCTCGATAGACCCCATTTCACTGCACAAACTCAGGAGGGTAGGCCAAAGGGTCTCTCGCTCCCACCTTGTTCCGACATGGGCATGCCTCCTTTGGAGTATGGTCATGCTATATAGGGGACAGAGTCACACTTGTAAAGGGGTGGGACAGAGACTATCCACTCTAATCCCTTCCTGGCAAGGCCCTGCTCCACATCCTGGCCCCCCAATCAACTGGAGAAATCAGGGTTTCCCCCGAAGTCCGGAGATAGTGGGTCAAACCAGGTGGGGTGACAACCCTATTCACAGTACACATAATGTCTTTTGTTTCCTTTTATCAGAAACTCTCTTAGTGCTGATTTCTGTACAAATCTCAACTGTTCATAGCATTCATGCAAGAAACAGGAATGCATTTAGAAAGTATTTAGAATCACAGTATCATAGATTTGGAAGAAACATCAGAGATCATCTAGTCCAACACCCTGCTCAATGCAGGAAATCCACAGCTACAGCATTCCCAACAGATGGCTGTTCAGCCTCTGTTTGAAAAACGTGAGAGAAGGAGAGCCCACCACTGCGCTAAGCAGTCCGCTCCACAGTCAAACAGCTCTTACCATTAGGAAATTCTTCCTAATGTTTAGCCAAAATCTGCTTTCTTGTAATTTGAGCCAATTTTTTCTAGTTCTGTCCTCAGGGGCAACAGAGAAGACGTCTGTGCCTTCTCCTGAGTGGAAGCCCTTCAGGTATTTGAAGACTGCTACCATGTTTCCTCTTAGGCTGCTTTCCAATATTACTTGTGGGGGGGAATTGCATAGTCGCGACCACAGTTCTGTAATTATGGGGAGTAGCACCTGTGAGAATACACTAATCCCTTTTTATCACACAAGAACACCTGTCTTTGCAACGGCTATATTTAGGGACCCAGAAATGTGCACGTGTTCTCACATGATAAAGGGGGATAAGTGAATTCTCATATGTGCTAATTCCTGTAATTACAGAGTCGTGGTCATGATAGTGCACGTTCCCCCTTCCAATGTAACAACGGAAAGCAGCCTTAGTCTTCTCTAGGCCAAACATAACCAGTTCCTTCAGCCTTTCCTCATAGGACTGACCATCTTTGTTGCCCTTCTCTGAACCCATTCCAACTTGCTGATGTCCTTCCTAAAGTGAGGCACCCATAACTGGACACAGTACTTCAGATGAGACCTGACCAGAACAGACTAGAGTGGAACTATTACTTCTCATGACTTGGAAACGATGCTTCTCTTAAAGCAGCCTAAAATTGCATTCCCTTTTTTGCAGCTGCATCACACTGCTGACTCATGCTCAGTTTGTGATCAACTACGTTCCCTAGATCCGATCCTTTTCACATGTACTGCTGCTGTGCCAAGCCAGGTATCACCCATCCTATACTTGTGGATTTGATTTTTCTTACCTAAATGCAGAACTTTACATTTCTCTCTGTTGAATTTCGTTTTGTTATATTAGGCCCAGTTTTCCAACCTATCAAGATTATTTTGAATTTTATTTCTGTCTTCTAAGGTGTTAGCTATCCCTCCCAGTTTTATGTCATCTGCAAATCTGAAAAGCATTCCCTCTGGTCCTTCATCCAAGTTATTAATAAAGATGTTGAACAGTACCAGGCTCAGGACAGAGCCCTATGACACCCCGCTCAGTACCTCCAGATTGATGAAATGCCATTGATAAACACTCTTTGAGTATGGTTCTTCAACCAGCGTTAAATCCACTTAATGGTAGTATCATCTAGCCCACATTTTACCAGCTTTTCAATAAGGATATAATGGGAGACTTTGTCAAATGCTTTGCTGAAATTAAGATATATATTATGTCCATGTCCATGACATTCCCATGATCCACTAAACTGGTAACTTCATCAAAATGGAGATAAGATTAGTCTGGCACGACTTATTCTTGACAAATTCATGCTGACTCCTAATAATCACTGCATTGTTTTCTAGATGCTTACACACTGAATGCTTTATTACACTGTTCTAGTATCTTTCAGGTATCAAGGTCAGGCTGACCGATCTATAGTTTTCCAGATCCTCCTTTTCCCCCCTCAGAGATAAAATTTGCCCATCTCCAGTCTTCCAGAACCTCACCTGTCCTCTAAGAGTTCTTAAAGTTGATACACAGAGGTTCTGTAGTACATCAGCAAGTTCCTTCAGTACCCTAGGATGTAATTCATCTGGCCCCAAAACTTGAACTCATTTAAAGTAGCTAAGTATTCTTTGACCATCTCTTTATCTATCTTGAACTGCAATACTTTCCCCCTAATTCATACCACTTTTGCCAGGTGGTTGCCAAGTTAGGCCCAAATATGGAAGAGACAAGAGACAAAATAGTTGATGTGTTTTATTGGCTCAACATCTGTTGATGAGTCTAAGATTTTCCACTTCACAGAACCTGTGTGAAGACTATCTCGGTGAAGCTGAAATCTGCACACTCTCACTCACAGATATTTATTTATTTATTACGTGCACTTATAACCCGCTCCCTCCTATACAACCGCAGCTCGGGGCGGCGTACACACAATTTTAAAACAACAATAATAATTAAAACATTTAAAACATTACAAAATATAAAATGGACATAACCGCTTCAAGAGTAACCCCACTCTCCCCTTACCCCCCCTTCCCGAAGGCCCGGCGGAACAGCCAGGTCTTACAACATCTATGGAAAGAGGGGAAGTCCGTGGACAAATGGGCCTCCAATGGGAGGGAGTTCCACAGATGAGGTGCAGCCATCGAGAATGCCCTTTCTGCTGTCACCACCCGACATACCCGGGGGACTTCAAGCGGGGCACCCCAGCTGATCGCAGGGGTTGCAAAATAACCCGGGGTCTGAGGCAGTCTCGCAGGTAATCAGGACCCAAACCATTTAGGGCTTTGTAGGTCATAACCAGCACCTTGGATTGAACCCGGAAGACAATAGGCAGCCAGTGCAGAGTATGGAGCACCAGTGTAATGTGCTCACTGTTTCAGACACAGTGTGCCGTGTGATAAGGAAGAGACAGGTTGTTATCAAACACAACCAAACTCTTTATTTAACTAAGTTTACTCCATGAGGCTGTGCCTAGCTCACGCACACTCTCCTTTACAAACTGTGCTGTGTTTCCTCTAAACAGTTCCCCCCATGCAACTCCAGTCCCAACCTGCAGGTTCCTGCAGGTTGTTACCTCTTTCCTTTTAACAAAGAAATGAAATAAGGAAATACAAAGAAAAGGAAAAAAAGTTGTTTTGTTGCTGTTGGATGTCATGGTTTACTTGCTGGGACCAGAGGTTGCAAGCACATAGCCCACCGTGGAAGCAAGGCCTTTACTGCCAGCTATCGGTAGTGTCCTAGGACCTTTAAGTTTTATAGTTGGTTAAATATGTGGGCCGCTGGACCAGTCATCCACTTCTTGTCTGAGTTACAGCTCCGGGTGCAGCACTTCTTTCTGCCCCGACATGACTCTGCTTTAGTGGACTTAAATCTCGGCAGCTGTTTCTATCGGTACTATTCCTGCTCATTTCTGATGGCTCTCCTTCCTCTGGCCAACTGTGTGTTGAGGCACGATCCAAATCCTCCTGGTAAGGAACTCATTGTTCTGTGCCTGCTGGCTCCCTTCTGCTGCTCCGCAGTTGCCTACGATTTCATCTTAATCTCTTCTCTGTATCTGTAATTACCTCATATGATCTTAGTCCTGCTTCTGCTTGTACTGTGGCCTTTTGCCATTCCTTTGTGTGGCTGTGGGGTGGTTGGACCTATACCTTCTTCCCTGCTTGAAGGGGCATGAGGTCCTTGGCTCCTCTGTTGTAGTATGTTGTCTGTCTGATTTGACGTTCTTGAATTTGTCTCTGTGTAGCCTCTACCCCACTGGGCTGCAACAGGCTCTCTCTCATAAGGAGTAGTGTCCTCGTTCTTCTGCCCATCAGTCGCTTTGCTGGGCTGCTATTGAGTCCTTGGGAGGGGGTATTGAGATGGTCAAGCAGAGCCAGGTAAGGATCCTGGCCTGTCTTCTTTGCCTTGAGTATCAGTTTCTTGGCCATATTTAATGTGGACTCTGCCCCCCTCCCCCCATTGCTTTGTGGGTACCTGGGAGACGAAGTCTTGTGCTCAAATTCCCATTTCTTGCTAAAATGTTTTAATTCTTCTGCTGTATATTGTGGTCCATTGTCTGAGCACAAGATTTGGGTATCCCATGCCTTGCAAAGTGTGCCTTCAGTTTCCTGATTATGGTTCTTGCTTGCATGTCCTCCAGGTAGTCTACTTCCCACAAGTTGGAGTAATAGTCTTCTGTGATTATGTAGTTCCTGTCATTGAGTGTGAACAGGTCAGTGCCCACCTTTTCCCATGGTTCTGCTGGGGCATCATAGGACTGTAGAGTTTCCTTTTGTTGTCTGTCTCCATATTCCTTACACACCTCACACTGCTCCATGCATGCTCTCATCTGAGAGTTCATACCTGGCCAATAGACGCACTCCCGGGCTCGTCTCAGGTATGCCTCGATCCCCAGGTGTGAAGCATGTATTCTTTCCATGATGTCCTGTCTTATTTCTGCTGGGATTACAGTTCTGTCTCCTTTGAACAAGATCCCATCTTGCATGCATAGTTCGTCCCTCACTGATCGATATGGGTTAACTTCCTTGGATAACTGATCCTTTTGTTCTGGCCAACCCTGGAGTACAGTTCGCATCACTGCTTGTAGACTTTCATCTCATTCTGTACTTTCTTGTATCTCCTGGAGACTCCCCTTGGAGATAGGGAGGTATTGTAGCAGGTTGATAGACTCTATCTCCTGTTCCACAGAGCCACACAGACTATACTCTGAGAGATATGCCCTGCTAAGCGTATCTGCCATTAGCACTGACTTTCCTGGACAATATTGTATGCTCACATCATAGCATTGGAGTGTCATTAACATGCGTTGTAGTCTCTTGGGTGCACTCAGGAGTGGCTTCCTCATTATATTGTCAAATGGTTTGTGGTCTGATTGCACCTCCACCTTTTGTCCAAAGGTGAACTGGTGGAAGCGCTCTGTTCCAAACAGCACTGCAAGGAGTTCCTTTTCAATCTGAGCATATCCTCGCTCTGTGTCTGGCAAGGTTCTGCTAAAAAAGGCTATGGGCTGCTGGTTTTGCATTAGTACTGCACCTAGGCCTCCTTTGGAGGCATCACATTAGAGTTGTAGCTGTTCTGCTGGGTTATAGTACTTTAGGACTGGTGCCTCACTGACCAGCTTCTTCACTCTTCCAAATACCTGTTCCTGATCTTCTGATCAGTCCCACATTGCATCCTCATGAGTTAGCAGTCAGAGAGGTTCACAAGCTTCTGATAGGTGTGCACAAAATCTGGCTAGATAGCTGGCCATTCCTATAAACTGTTGAACACCCTTCACATCTTCTGGTCTGGGCATTTCCATGATTGCTCTCACTTTTTCGGAGTCTGACTAGAGCCCTTCTGAGGTCAGAAGGGAACTGTAGGGAACTGTAGTTCTCCTCAATTTTAGTTTTTCCTTATTCATTTAAATGTTTGTTTTTTTCTGCACCTATTTAGGAGTTGCCTCATCTTAGTATTGTGATCTTGGGTAGCTTCTTCCTCACTATTCCCTTCACCTACAATTTGGATGTCATCTGCCACAATCTTGATGCCTGGAAGCCCCTCTAGGACCTGATTCAGTTTGCGCTGGAACACTTCTGGAGCGGGACTGATTCCCATGGGCATCCTTACCCAATGGTACCTGCCAAAGGGTGTTGAGAATGTTGTGAGATGGCTTGAGGGCTCATCTAGTTCAACATGCCCAAATCCATTTTTTACATCACACACGGTGAACACTTTTGCCCGGGACAGGCCAGGTAATATGTCTTCAATAGTGGGCAATGGGTAGTGACTTCTCTTTAGTCCCAGGTTAAGTGGCTTTGAATCTATGCAGATCCTCAGTTTGCCCATTGGTTTTCTTACTACCACCAGACTGCTGATCCACTCAGTACTAACTTCCACTGGGGCAATAATGCCTCTTGTTTCCAGGCTTGCTAGTTCCTTCTTCAGTGGTTCTACCAAGGTCAGAGGGATTCTGCGTTTGGGCAATCTAACAGGCTGTACCTGGTGGTCTATCTCCAATTTTAGCTTGCCTTCCAGATGTCCATCTCCTTGAAACACATCTTTATATTCTGTTAAGATGTCAGACAGCAACCATGGCAGCTTTTCCCTCTTTGGTCTTACATGGAGAATATTGTGATAAGAGATGGCTGGTGGGTTTTGAGGCTGGAGGGGCAGTAAGGCTGGTGAGCCTAGGGATGGAGCCAGGGCAACAGTAGGTGACGGTAGGCGGCATAACCCATCAGCAAGGAGTTCTGAGGGTTAACATACAAAACAGTCTACATGCACATCAAGCTTAAAATAAATAATTTATAAACCCAAAACACAGGCACTCATCCTTGTAAAGCACCCAAGTCACAGCCTGAGTCCAGTAGTTCATGATACTGAGGAGGACTGACAATGGCATACATTCTACATAACCATGCAAGATTATCATTGTTCCCATTTAAAACCACAGATTGAAACCCATCAGTCACCGTTTTTACACCAGATCAAGGATTGCAACAAAATACAGTTTGCATGTGGTTTCTGTGTGGTTTAAAAAAAAAAAGTGATTCATGGGGCTTTAAAATTCCTCCCCAACACACACACACACACACACACACACACACACACACACACACACACAGCAGAGGGAAAAAATACTGCTTCAGAAAGAAGGAACTTGCTGCATGTGTGTTGGAGGGACCCCAATCCCTGCTTCAGAAGTCCCTTCTGAAGCAGTATTCTTGCCCTCTGCTGCGTGGGTGTGTGGGTGGGGTGGCAGGGTGTGTGGAATGGATTTTAAGGCCCATGAATCACCAGACTAACAGTTACATCTCAGGATTTCAAAACTCAATTTTATTACAACCATCACATTTCCAGCATGCTAAAAACACCTAAAATCACGAGACTAACAGTTACATCTCAGGATTTCAAAACCTCAATTGAATCATGGGGCATTAAATACTAATTCCCCCTCATCCTCTGCTGCATGTGCATTGGGGGGGAATTAGTATTTAACACTCCACATCATCAAGTGAACAAAAACCATATAAAAACCAAAAAACCATAAACCAAACCATTCCCACAAGGCTGCAAAGGTATCCACAGATCCCCCAAATGCAGCAGAAATACAAAAACTCCACATCAAGTGAACAAAAAACACATTCCAACTCCCACACCATGTGCCCCCCCTCACCCCCATGTACCCCCCGCTCCCCCTATGTGCCCGCACTTACCCCCCACCATGTGCCCCCACTCTCCCCCAGACCCTGAAATTTACTCACCATGGGGCCAGCTCCTCTCCTCAGCACTACTGCAGATCCTTGCTGCATCCAGGGAGGGAGGGAGGAAGGGACTAGGAGAGACTAAGAGCTGCACACACGTCAACAGCTCCTAACCCCCTGCACAGGCTGGGACCCAGCCTGTGCAGGGGGCTGGGAGCTGCTGATGTACATGCAGCTCTTAGTTCATACCAGGGGCACCTCTATTGGGCGCCCGGGCATGAACTTTAGCCCTGCCCGGCCCCTGCAATTAAATAGTGCCCCCTGCAGCATTATTTCATTGCAGGGTCCCTTTATGCGGAATGGACAGTGCTTCAAGCCGCCCACTCCGCATAAAGGGAGAACGCTTCCCTTTTGTCCCTGAAGGCTTCCTTAGGAAGCCTTCAGGGGTGTGTGTGTGAATAGTCACCGGTTGTGTGCATGTGCACACACACAACCAGTGAGAATGTTAGGAGTCATCTCAAAGAGCTTTGTTTAGAGAGGCAGAAACCTTCAAAAGGTTCCTGTCTCTCTAAACAAGGTTCTTCAAGATGGCTCTGAATATTCACCGCGACGCGGCTGTTTTTTTTTTTTTTTTTCTTAAAGCCTCAGCCTCTGCCGGCTGGGGGAGTCCTAGAGGGTCAGGAGGGACATTGCCCCTGCCTCCCTAGGGGGCCCACCACCCCTGATTGTGATGCTGAACAGAGATCAGCTCCATGCCTTGCACTGCTCTACTGCCCAAGAGTGGCTGGTAGTCTTTCTCATCAACCACTATGAATTCTAGGCGACAGCGTTTTTTATTCTTTGGATTTTTTATGGACAGCTTGCACTTGCCCACTGTTTTCAGAGATGTTTTGTTGTACATCACCAGCACCTGACTGCATTCCTCCAATGCGGTATCGCTGCTTAACAGTTTTGCAGGAATTACATTGCAGCTAGTCCCACAATCTAGCTGAAATGTAACTGGTCTCTCGTCCAGTAACATATGTGCATATATGGAAGTTGAATGTGTGGTAGTTTTCTTTTGCAGTACATGCACGCTTAGTGTGCTGGGATCTGCTAGTGTAACTGAGAGGATTTCCTCCTCCCCAGAAATTTCAGCATCCTCCATCATTGAATGTACTCTTGCAGTCCTCCTCTTAGGGTGGGAGCTGCGACACTGAGACACAAAGTGATTCAGTCTCCCACATCCCTGGCAACATTGCCCATAGACTGGACATTTCTCTTTCTGTCTTTCATGTTGTTTTCCATGGTATTTGCACTGGACCTTGGGGACTGCATTCTCAGCTAGTCCTTTTTTATTATGCTTTCTGGCTTCCTTAAGGTAGACTTTATGCACTTGTTCTTGCTCTGTGGCAGTTGTAGTGATTGCTTTTATTCTTTCTTTGGATAATTTGGCTGCCCTTGCTATTTGGAGGGACTTCTCCAGAGTCAGTTCTGTTTCTCTCAGCAACCTCTCTCGCAGTTTAGAATCACAAGTCCCACAGACAATTCTGTCTCTAATAAGGGAATATTTTAAGTCCCCAAAGTTACATGTGGATGCCAGTGTTCTCAGCTCTGTGACATAGAGGTCCATTCCCTCCTCTTGACCCTGATTCCGGGTGAAGAAATGGTATCTCTCCACAATTTCATTCTTTTTGGGGTCACAGTACTCATCAAAGGTCTTTATCAGCTGCTCTAGGGTGTTGGGCTCGCCTGTTAAGGGAGTAGCACTCACTTCTCTGCCCTTTTCCCCAATAAGGTAGTAAAAAAGATTTACCTTGAATTTCTCATCCTTGTCTGACATGGTCAGCTCTGTGTATAAAGTCATTTCTTGCTTCCATTGTGTCCATGCCTGTGCCAGCTTTTTGGAGTGGAAATCCAACTTTGCAGAGGGTCTGAGGCTCTCCATGCTGTCTGTTCTTTCTGCCTATGTAGATTCTGCTTTAGGCCAAACTCTCCTTCTTGTGGGTCTCTGATAAATGACCTCTGCCACCGTGTTTCATGCGATAAGGAAGAGACAGGATGTTATCAAACACAACCAAACTCTTTATTTAACTAAGCTAATTCCATGAGGTTGTGCCTAGCTCATGCACACATGACCTACAGCTTCGCCCGAATTGTCAGCTGGAGGTTGTGGCGAAGGGAACATTTCACCAATTACATCTGGTGCAATGGTTTCAGATGTATGTCTCGTAGGGATGGGTGAACAGAACGCAGTTTGGATGTTCGGATGTTCGGTTGTTCGATTAGAAACTCGAGTTCAGGTTCGATGGTTCGGTTCAGCCGAGTTTGGTTTGGCCGAACTTGGCTGAACATTCAAAAATAGCGAAACCAAAATGAAATCGAAACCAAAACCTATTTTTTGGCCCTGGAAAGACGTTTTTCCTGCCCCCGAACTGATTCGAACATGACCGAACTGTTTGGTCGTTCGAGAGTTCGGTTCGGACGTTCGGTTTGGACGTCCGAACAGACCGAGCTCAGTCCAAACTCCGAACATTCGAACTGCATTTGCCCATCCCTAATTTTTCAGACTTGGATCTGGCCACCATTATCCATGCTTTTGTTACCTCTTGGACTACTGCAATGTGCTCTACGTGGGGCTGCCCCTGACAACAGTCTGGAATTTGCAGGTGGTGCAGAATCCGGCGGTCCATGTCCTGACAGGGATGGGCTGCCATGAGTGTAACAACCTGCAGGAACCTGCAGGTTGGGACTGGAGTTGCATGGGGGAAACTGTTTAGAGAAAACACAGCACAGTTTGTGAAGGGGGGCAGACCTCATCCATGATGGGAATCACCACCCCCTCGGCCCTGCCCATCAACATCATCTCCGTCTTATCAGGATTCAGTTTCAGATGGCTCGCCCTCATCCAATCCACCACAACTGCCAAGCACCGGGTAAGCACCAGGACTGCTGGACCTGAGTCATTCGAAAATAAGAGGTAAAGCTGTGCATCATCAGTGTACTGATGGCATCATACGCCAAACTCTCTCATGACTCCTCTAAAGTTTGCATATACATGTTGAACAGGAGAGGGGACAAAATCGAGCCCAGCGGGACTCCTCACATGAGATTCCGGGGAGATGATGTACCCAAGAACCACCCACTGCATTCTCCCTGCCAGGAATGAGGGGAACCATTCACTCACCCTGGCTCGGTTCCGCAGCCTTGTCACAAACAACTCTTGATCAACGGTATCAAATGCCGCCGACAGATCCAGTAAGATCAAAATTGTGGATCTGCCCTGATCTAATTCATGGCATAGATCATCAACCAAGGCCACAAGTGCAGTCTCCATGTCAAACCCAGGGCGAAAGTAAACCGACCCGGTCCAGGTGCTCCTGTAACTGCCAGGCCACCACCCCGTCCCTAAAAAGGGAAGGTTAGAGACCGACCAATAGCTGAATGGGGAGTCAACGCTCAAAGATGGTTTTGTGAGTAGAGGCCATACCACTGCCTCTTTAAGACAGCTTAGCACCCTTCCCTCCCTAAGGGAAGCATTGACCACCCCCGCCAGCAACGGCCCTAATGTCTCCTGGCTGGCCTTCACCAACTAGAACAGGCACAGATCTAATTCACAACAGGTGGCCCGAACTGTCCCAAGAACCTCTGCCACATCACCGGGGGGCGATACCCACTTAAAATGCTCCCACAACCACCAACAGGGTGGGGCTTCCTGTGCCTCTGCTTCATCCACTGTCATTAATGCAGCATCGAGATCGTGGTGAATCTGAGAGATTTTATCTGTGAAAAAATCAGCAAACATGTCAGCAAACAAGCCTGGAACTGGAAAATTCCAGTTCCAGGCAGAGAGAGGCCGGACTGACCAGCCTCTGCACACCCGGAAAATCTCAGCTGGATGTGACTTCGTAGATGCCATAAGGGCAGCAAAGAACTCCTTCTTTGCTGCCCGTATTGCAACAGCATAAGCTCTTAAACTGGCTTTATGCTGCAATCTGTCAGTTTCAGCACGAATCCATCGCCACCATTGCTCCAACCGCCATCCAGCCTGCTTCATTCTGTGGAGGTCCTCCATGTACCATGGCGACCCTCGTCATCGGCTTTCTGGAAACAGACGCTTGGAAGCCATTCAATCGATAGCCTCAGCCAACAAGTTGTCCCAGAAGGCAATGAGCTCATCGAGTGAATGATCATCAAGATCAGAAGGCATTTCCCCTAGAACATTCCGGAACCTCTCTGGTTCCATAAGTCTCCGGGGGTGGACCCAACAAATTGGCCCTGCACCTTTCCAGAGGCAGACATGCACCAGGAGACTGGACTGGAAGAGGTAATGATCCATCCATGACAGGGGTAAAACCATTACATCCCCCATCACCAGATCCCCCGCCTGAAGGCCAGTGCAGAACATCAGGTCAAGGGTGTGTCCCCCCTCATCTGTTTGGCCCCTAACCCTCTGAGACAGTCCCACGGTTGTCATGGCATCCATGAACTCATGCTCTGTTCCCCCTAACCCGACATCAGTGTGGATATTGAAATCCTCCAAGACCAAAGTCTTCAGGGATCTCAAGACCACCTTCGATACCAGTTCCGCTAGAGTGTATAGAGATGCTGCTGTACAGGTAAGTGCATGGTATACCCAAAACAGCCCTAATCTGTCTCCTGCCAAATCAATCACAAGGTGGACCCCCTCCATGCCCAAGATGTTCTGCATAGGATACCGCCTCACAGGCCAAATATCCTTAAAATAATGGCTACACCACCTCCCCGTCCCTCTGATCGGGGTTGGTGCTGTACAGAGTACCTGACTGGAACAACGTCAGTCAATATAGGCCCCAACTCATTGGGTAATTTCAGATGTAACAAGATCACAGTTAACCACAGTGAACTGCAGACAATCCCGCAGCGTGGCCAAAGAGCCCTGAATGTCTGATCAGCGACATCCAGATGTTCACCACAGACAATCACCCGCACGGGCCAAAGCCAACCACGCTTCTGTAGGTCAGGACAGGAACATCCCTGGAAGCATGGTGAAAGCTATTTCCACTGAGAAACTACCAAAAGTAATGATTGAATGCCAACCACCAGGCAGAATCAGAACGAATGATCCCCAGCTGTGGCGAGAGCACGCAGCATCGCTGCCAGGCAACGCGCAACACACAGACCAGGGAGGGAGATTTAAAGGGCACACATCAGCTGGCGAATGTGGTGGGACAGAGAAGGATGGAAGGGAGAGGAGAGAGGAGGGTGAGCGAGGCAGGAGGGAAGGGGGAGGGCACAAGGGGGCACTGTATGGACAATAAACATGAGGTGTTGTTACAGCAACAGCTTTATTGTCTGCTTCATGGTAACAGGAAGGGGGAAGGGGATCGGCTCACCTGCCTGCCTGTGTGTGCCTGCAGTTGGCGCCCTTCCCCTGGGTGCACCTATGCTCCTGTTCTGGGGGCTCGTGACCCAGACCCGCATGCGCCCATCAGTGTGGTCTGCAGCTGGTTGCATATTGTCATCACCTCCCTGCTATCAGTGCTTGCTGGACAGTCTGTGTGCTGGGTCCCTGCAGCTGTGCTGGGTCCTCTCCTCACGCATCGCTTGCTAGCCATGCCCTGTTGTGGCCTGCAGCCTTATCTCATGTCCTTGGGGCCCCCCTGCTTCCCTTCCCAGTCCACATGGCATCATGGGGCCCCTCTTTCCTTTCTTCTCAGTTCCTCTGCCTGAAGAACCATGACCGGCAATTCCCGGGGCTCCCGCGCCCCCCATAGCTGGACCTTCCAGGAGACCATGGCCCTATATGACCTGTGGCAGTCCCCGGCTGTGCAACTGCTCCTGTGCTGCCCGGACACCCTCTCTGGTGCCTATGTGAGTCTGACTGGGACTGTCCCTTTCCTGATGGGTGCATTCCAGAGATGCCGTGCTCGCATGTAGTGTGGTCCACAGCGGAGACCCTGTCCACCCTCTCGGTGTGTAGCCTGGCTGGGTTCACAATCTGTCTGGAGGAGGGGGGCCCTGCCCTGGCCATTTCCTTCTTCTGCTGCATCCACGAGGCCCATGGTTATCAGCAGTCCCATGGGGTGGCGTATTACCACCAATTGGAGCTTGGGCACCTGCTATGGCCTCCTGCTGTTGACTATACCTTGTCAGAGCCCACCGGACTGGACATCACCATGGCTGCTGTGGACATCAACATGGCTGCTGTGGACATCGTGCTGGCTGCTGTATGGTCCTGCGCTGATGTTCAGGTGGGGCTCGCCATGCCAGATCCGTTCGAGGTCTACCACCTCGTTGCCCACCACATGGTGCGGCTGGGCTACCGCCAGAGCATGCTTCAGTGGCCCCACTATGTGCCTCTGGTGGGTCAACCGGTCCCAGCCCCCTTCATGACCCCCTGCAGCTGGCTGTGAGGCCCCCTGTGTCTTCAGTGTCATGGATGACAGCCCCACCATGTGCTCCCAGCACCTCCCTTCTGGCTCGAGGCACTGGACGCTTGCTTCACGCCATTATGGTCTTGCGGCTGTTCTGCCTGGTTCACTTGCCTCCATTCCACTTGCCTGTGTCACTGTGCCCCCTCCATGAGTACCCCCTGGCCTTCACTCCTGTGGTGTTCCTCTCCATGCCTGGGCCTCCCTTTGGCTGGTTCCCGCTGCCTGACACTGTTACCAGCTCTCCCCTTGGTGTCTTCCTCCCTTGCCTGGCCGCCCATGTCCATTCCCTGCCCCCCCACCCCCTGGGTGCCTCTGTGACTGTGTGGGACTTGGGACCAATGGACAGCACCTCCTGACTTCCTCCAGGAGGGGGGGTTGCATGTGCTGCCCACAGGATCCAGCTTGCATCAGTCCCCAACCGTGCGTCTGCATTAGTGAGGGGGATCTTAGCTGTATGGACCTGCCTCAGACTGCACTGGTGATTTTCCCGGCTTAGTTGCCCTCCTCCTGTGGCCCTACTCCATCCCAGTGGGACCTCTGTGACTTATTTATTAATTATTATTATTATTATTATTATTATTAATAGCTTTTATATAGTGCCAGCAATGTATCTGGTGCTTTACAGAGATTAAGATAGACACGGTCCCTGCCTGAGAGCTTACAATCTAAAGACAGGGAGAGGGGAGAAAGCAGGGGCGGATTGGCCATTGAACTCACCAGGAGGATTCCCGGTGGGCCAGGCTGGGCTGGAGGGCTGGTCCTGCTGTCTTTTTTTAAAAATTAATTATTTATTTTTTAAAAAATTGTTGGTCCCGGCCCCTGTGGGGCCGGGTGGGGGGAGGCCTCACCTGCCTGAGTGCCTCTCCCTTCCAAGAGCAAAGCTGCAGCTGAAGATGCAGCAGCAGCGGGGACTCGGTCGGGCTGGAAGATAAGCAGGTAGGGCCTGCTGGGGGGGCTTGGGCCTGTGGTTTTGGTCCCTTTGGAGCTGGGTGGGCCTGGCTGGGGCCTGGGGGGGCCTGGCTGGGGCCTGGGGGGTTGGCTTGGGGCCTCGTGGGGGC
>QEPC01001819.1:443688-453902 GCA_003113815.1 Sphenodon punctatus
GGGGGGGGGGGGGAAGGGGTAACCCAAGTGTAGAAAGGAACTTAGAAACTCCTTCTACCACCCACCACCCCGTATCTGTCACTGAAGTTGTTTGGAGACTTGAAATCTTTCAGTTACATTATGGCCCTTTTCACACAGACACTCTAGCACTGATAAAATGGGTGTTACACTTTATTATACATGTTTCAGGGCTGCAGGTGTGGTCTAGTGGTGCCCTGAAACATGTATAATAAAAATGTAATACCCATTTTATCAGTGCTAGAGTGTCTGTGTGAAAAGGACCTAAGTTGTATCTAGCAAGAGTGTGAGCATTATGACACGTTCCCTGTCCTTTAAACGATTACAATTTAATCTTAAATCTGCATAAAGACTAGTTTATGCAAGGCTATCACATTAATCACAACATGCGCTATTGACTACAAACTATGATCCATTAACCAAGTAATTGTGTCCTTCAATTTGAGTCATGCTGGTGACTTTGGGGGTTATGCTTGTGTTAGAGCTCCTGGGTCTAGTCAAGTTTAATTAGTCAGACAAGAAACAATGGAAAACAGAGGTGACTCTGTTCGGCAGCTCATATAGAGTAAAATATGGGGGGGGGGGGGGGACAGTTGGCCTTTTTGTTAGCATAGGCCTAAAACTAAGGATGGTTGGAAAATCTATGTCAAAACATTATTTTCCCCAGTGAAGAACGATTGTTTTCTCAAGTTAGAAAAAAAGAAACTAGAAATTTTAATTTCTACTGAAATTTTGAAAATAAATAAATTGTCAGCAAATTCAGTATACTCCAGCTAAAATGTATTGTTTCAGATGCACTTTGTCTTGCTAAAGGCTATGATTTCAAAAACCAAACACACCATTGTTGCCCACAGCTCCTTCCACTCCCATGTGTGCTTGATATACAGAAGCAAACTCACACACTGGTCAGAAAATGGGAGGGTGTGGGATTTTTGTGGTTTTTTGGTCAGAGTGGAATGGTGGGTGGCAGACCATGCTGTGAGCTTTACAGTTTGCTGCTGGATCACAAGCTGCAGGAAGCTAAGCCGGATGCAGATGAGCACCTACACACAGAGCCCTTTGAGTTGGCAGACACCCATTAGATCTGGCCAAGTAGAATTGTAATGTGCATGCAGCTGGCTGCTACACGACACATCTTTGGAAAAATCCTTGGAAAAATACCCAGTTGGGGCAAGACTGCACAAGGCCAGGCAACCTGGGCCGCACTTACCCTGCCATGCAGGGAGCACAGTAACAGGGCCTTGAGCAGTGGGCTCTGTCACCAGTCACATGCGGCCATGTCATGACTGGGGGAGGGATCCTGGCCAGGTCAGGGGAGGGAGGAAGGGAGGCAGGGCAGGGCCACACCCACTCATGGGGCCAGCACTGCAGACCGCCCTGGCAGCAGCTCTGTCAGTGACCGGTTGGCCAGGCTTCCCAATGACCATCTGTCCAGCTCCCTGCACTGGCCCCACAGCATGGCGGCTTCACCTGCACACCACGGGACCGTGCAGGGATCAGGTCCTCACAGCTTGTGTAGCTGCACCCTCTGTCTCCTGAAGTGTCTGGAAAAGGAGGTTTCTCAAAACCTTATCTAAGACAGGAAATCAAAATGGTCCTTCCTGGCCTTACAATCTAGGGATCTGTCTTCGAAGTACTCTGCATGCAAGTACCTTTCTCTATATTCCCCATAATATCCAATACAGGGATGTGTAGAAGAATCTGCAAAATCAATTCAAAATCAAATTTTAATCTTTTTAGTTTCTCACACTGGAGTAATTTAGTACCAAAAAGATATTATTACTTAAAGTTCAGTGGATACTTACAACTTGAAATTTTTGCATGTATACATGTTAATTTATTAAGAATCTAAAATCTTTAGGGTCAAATTTTCTAATGGGCCTAATGCTCGATAGGTTAGGGCTTTTCAGCTAAGAGAAGAGATAACTTAAAGGTGGTATGATAAAATCATGGGTGGTAAGCAAGCAACAAGTAAACAGGGAGCTGTTATTTACTCTGTCAAATAATAACTAGAACTAGGGGACACTTTATGAAACTAACTGGTAGAAGTTTTAAAACAAACAAAATGATGTACTTTTTTCATTCAACAATTTACAATTAACTTGTGTAACTTGTTGCAAGAGGATGTTGTGATTGCGAAGGCCTGTAGCAAAGCTGGGTTTTAAAAGGTTTGGATAAGTTCTTGGTGCATAGGCCCACAAATGGCTATTAGTCAAGCAGATCAGGGGATGCTACTGCTAACGTTCAGGAGCTGAGTGTGAACATCAGGGAATGGATCACTCCATTATGACCTGCTCGATACTTCTCTTAAGCAACCAACGGTGTTTTGGAGGGAGGGTGCTGGGCTGGAAAGATAGTTGGTTTGATTCAGTGGGTGTTAAAAAAGTGATAGTGGTCTGCTTTGGCTCATGGAGACTTGATTTGGCCCATCAATTCGTTGTTGACACCCAACTGTACCTCTCTTTTTCAACAGACACAGGTCCAGCAGTCTCAGTTCTTACTCGGTGCCTGGCGGCTGTGAGGGATTGGATGAGGGCTAATTGACTGTGGCTGAATCCTGACAAGATGGAGTTAATGTTATTTATTTTTATTCATTTATTTATTTATTAGATTTATACCCCGCCCCTTCTGAGAACAGCTTGGGGCGGCTTCCAACCAAAAAATATACATAAAATACATATAAAATAATTTAAAACACATCAATAAAAATATTAAACAGGGCCCGGGCAATATTAAAACAGTAAATCGGGAAGGGGAGATAAAAGCCAAGTTAACCCACCCTCCCCGAAGGTCTGGGCGAACAGCCACGTTTTACAACTTCGCCGGAATGACAACAGGCTTGGGGCCAGGTGAGCTTCCTCTGGGAGGGAGTTCCAAAGGCGCGGCCCAACCACCTAGAATGCCCTCTGCATTGTGGCCCCCCACTTAACGCGGGGGACCTCCAGAAAGGCACCCTCGGCCGACCGAAGGAGTCGCTCTGGGACGTGGAGGATGAGGCACTCCCTGAGGTATGAGGGGCCCAGACCATGAAGGCCCTTATAAATCAACACCAAAACCTTGAAACTAGCTCGGCACGCTATTGGCAACCAGTGCAGAGGTGGGAGCACAGGTGTAATGTACTCCCGGCAAGCCGTCCCCAAAAGGAGACGGGCCGCTGCATTCTGCACTAGCTGCAACCTCCAAACCAGGACCAAGGGAAGCCCCACATAGAATGCATTGCAGTAGTCCAGCCTTGAGGTGATGAAAGCATGGATGAGGGAGGCCAGGTCTGGGCCAGAGACGAACAGACGCAGCCTCTGCACCAGATGCAACTGACGGAAAGCAGCCTTTGCGACTACCTCCACCTACCACTCCAGGCGGAGATCCGCATCCAATATCACCCCCAGACTTCGGACCTTCTGAGCTATAGGAGGGCGAATGCCCCCAATCAGGGGGGCCACTACCTCCCTCACTCTCCCCACCACCATACCTCCGTCTTATTAGGGTTGAGCTTCAGTCCGCTCTGCCACATCCATTCTGCCACGGCCTCCAGACACTGGGATAGCAATGAGACAACAGGGTCTGGGTCAGTTGAAAAAGAGAGGTACAGCTGAGTATCATCAGCATATTGGTAACACTGCAGCCCGAACCCTCTCACTACCTCCCCCAAGGACTGCATATATACATTAAACAATAATGGAGACAGAATGGAACCCTGCGGAACACCGCATGATAAGGCGCGGGGCAAGATGTTAGTGGGTAAGGTGATGGAATTGGCAGACCCCATCATTGCTGGGGTGTGTCCTCCATTAACCTCCCAGGTACGGAGTCTAGGGGTGCTCCTCGATGTGCAGCTCTACCTGGATGTCCAGGTGGAGGCTGTGGTGAGGAGTGCTTTCCGCCAGTTGCATCTGGTGCGACCGTTTCAGCTGTTTGTTTTGGACTCTGACCTGGCCACAGTCATCCATGCTTTCATCACCTTTCGACTTGACTACTGTAACGTGCTCTACGTGGGGCTACCCATGGTGATGGCTCGGAAATTGCAGCTGGTGCAGAATACAGCGGCCCATCTCCTAGTGGGACTGGACTACCAGGAGCATATTACACCAGTACTCCGCTCTCTGCATTGGCTGCCGGTGGTTTTCCAGGCCCGATTCAAGGTGTTGGTTTTAACCTATAGAGCCCTAAATGGTCTGGGCCCTGCCTATCTGTGAGACCGCCTCACTCCCCATGTCCTGGATCGGTCCCTGCAGTCATCCGGGGATGCCCTGCTCGAGGTCCCCCGAGTTTCTTGGGTGGCCACACAGGAGAGGGTGTTCTTGGTGGCCATGCCGCGCATATGGAGCTCATTTCCGGTGGGGGCCCGGCTGGCCCCAGACCTCCCCTCTTTTCGGAAACGTTGCAAGACCTGGCTGTTCCACCAGGCGTTTGGCAGGGGAGAGGGGTGTTGGGGGGGAGGGGACGGGGGTTTGTTTTCTCTGCTTTCTCCTTTTTATGATGTGTTTTAATTGTTTTAATTGTTTTTATTGTTGTAAGCCACCCCGAGCTGCCTGTGGCAGGAGGGGCGGGGTAATAAGTTTTTAAAATAAATAAATAAAATAATAAATGAGCCACCAGCATGTTTGTTGGTGCCCCACCAGATGTTCACCTGGGATTTTTTCTGGTCATGTCAGCAGCGAGCCCAGGCTGTGATTCCAGAGATCTCCTGGATTACAGCCCGTGCTACCAACTGCCTGATTGGGTCAAAGTGGGCCACAGCAGGCTATAACATTTGTTATGTCCCACCATGACATGTTCCAGATTGGGACCACCATGGCTAGATGTCATGGCAGCCGTCATTGGCCACCTTAGCTTCCTGTCATAGTGAGGGGTGGGGTGCGGGGCATAGGGCGGAGGCGAGGCCAGGCAGTGGTATGTTCATGCCACTTCCTGCTCTCCCCAGCAGTCTGGCCGCCAACACATTTTTTGGCCAGTCAGACCCAGTCAGGACCATGTTGTGCCACTGGGCTCCTGACCTGGGTCAGGTTGTGGTGGTGGCACTCTGCCATCATTTCTGCTAATGCCCAGTGTGGCACTTTCCATGAAAAGACAATAGGAATTAAGCTTCTTACTTCCTTAAGTACATTTGATAATCCTTATATACTAAGGTGTCATTTTCACCTTAGTATATAAGGCCTAAAGGAATTAAGCACCCATATTTCACTGAAAACAATCATAAGCATGTTTGAAAATCGTGCTCCTCAGATACAAAGGTGGTGAACACAGTATGGACAGAAAAAAACTCCAGCAACAAAAAAAATGGGCAAAATTTCAGTTGTGCCTCTAAATGTTCACATTTGTGTTTGCAAATTCAAGAAAACTTCCTTGCTGAAAGGAAGCAACGTAATGATGCAAGAGAAATGGGGATGTGCAATTTGTTTTGCTTTTATTCATAACTAAAATGAATGGACCTCCATTCAATATATATAAATATTAAAATAAATGAAAAAATAAATGAAAATGAATGGGTTTTTTTATGAAACCCTCAAAAATGTATGGGTTTTAACCCAGAAAATGATACAGAAAATGAAAACAAAAGAGGTAAGTGCTGAACACCCCTAAAGAGAAATCCAAGTAAGGTCCAAGGATACAAGAAGTAGGGTCCAAGGATAAATTGGGTGAAACTTCCCTCTATGGATATATCTAAAACACTGCCCCTCCCCTACATACCACAGTTCCTAAGGTCAACTGGGGGCACCCTCTTGCAAGTTCCAGCACTGCACCATGTCTGTATGGCAAGGGCACACACAGGGCACTTTTACACATAACGACAACAAGGGGCCCAATCTGTATTCTGGCCTTGATATAAACCCTTGAGTTGTCCTGCATTTCCCATGTTATGGTATTTAGACATACAGCCCTTCAGGGGGCTAATCTGGGTCCTACCTTCCAACCATTTCTAACGCACATGTGTAACCTCCAAAAGTCTCCTGGATGCAATCCCAACTTGTATCATGCCACCATTAATGTCAGTAATATTAATGTCATTAGTAATAATGAGATGGATCCATGGAAGCATAGATACTTAAGCAGAATGAATGTTTAAGTTCATTCCCCCTCCCTGAGCAGCTCTGGTGGTCAAGGAAATGTTTACCAGAAGGTGGCATAGAGTTGGACAGAAAGTAGACTGCCACGGTCAGGCCCCATCCTCAAAACACTGTACTCTAGGACCTTGGGACAGGAAACGGATGCAAACATGCCACATGCTGTGTTTAGACATAACATCAGAATGATGGGTGTTCAATGTAAACACAGAAACTAACTTCCCGATTAAAGCGTGTTCACTTTTTGTGTTCAAAACGGCTTCCACGGGCGGTCTTTGTCCATGACTACTGCTCATTGGTTCTTTTTCTACACACACAAGAACCATGCAGTATATATACCAGCAAATAAATGCAGTTGTTCTTTTCCAAAGCCTTTTAAAAAAATTGGCTCTCAATCCATTTCTTTTTTTTCTATCAATAAAATGAGGATAATAATGCTCTCCACATCACAGAGCATTGTAACGATGCATTCATTAGTGTGTACAAGGCTTCAAATGCTACCATGAGCACGACCATACAGTACTTACCTAGCTATTAAAAGCTTTTAATGCATCCTTAAAAGGTTTGTGGGAAAGTCTATTGCCAGTAAGTCCCCTTAAAATCTCATTGGTTTATATCTTGGCTCCACTGAAGGCAATTGCAAAACTCCCATTGATTTTTCTGGGGCTAGGATTTTACCCATTATATACACTTGCCAGCTCAGAATCTCTAGAAGTTTTCTTCAGGAATTTCCCCCCTTCCCCCTCCCCCAAATGTGTGCTATCAGGCCTGCTTCAACTAGCAGATCCATTGGGCAATAGAACAGCGGTTATACCAGTAGGAAGGTGTCTCCTTAAGAAACAAGGACTTGGGGTAGTTCGACCAAATGCTTGACTGGCACCAAGTCTGGCCACCTGTGAGTTCAGGTGAGAGGTCCAACCTGCTGTGCTTGCCTGATTGGCGGATCAGTGAAGACCTTGGCCTGTACTTCAGCCCCCAACTCGTGTGGCATCTGTTCTGGTTGGGAATCCCAGCATGGTAGCAATTTCCTCATAGAGAAGCTGTGGACCCAATGTGTGTGTGAGCTGGCTAGCTCGGTAAGCCCAGGAGTGGGTTATGTAAAGGCCAGGTTTCCCTGATACACTGTTCCCCTTTCCCTTGTCTCACCTCTTTTGTCTCTCCATAAGCACCTCGAGGAGTGGATCTGCATCTTTCTCTAGTAATTACTGATTATTCAGTGCTATGTACATTGCTGATATTATGAATACTTAATAATAACATTAGTGAATAAATTTGGTTGCATGTTAAGATGGGACTGCTGGGAATGCTCATATTTTGTGTTGGCATGCTTAGTTTTAATAAAGTTATGGCCCTTTCTTAAAATGCAGTAAACTCTCCAGTATCTTCTTTCTGCCAGCCTGTGACCATCCAAAGAACTATTGAAGTCATGGAACCCACATAAGTCGACCACCAGGGAAAATTTAAATTTCCTTTTCAGTCAAACCTCTCTTTTTTTCTCCACCCCAAGTCAGTTGAATATGCTAGACTTTGTAAGGGATAATCCCAGTTCCCCTTCTTCCTGAGATCTCCAACCTGTTGCCCCGAGAGCTCTAGCATTAAGAATCTGTTAACTAGGAATTAGTACATTTGTTTTCATCCTAAATACACAGCTTAGGGGTTCAAATTGAGACTTCCGTTCTAGGTGAAAAGTGTATTGGGTTTGTAGCTCAGCAGTATCCCCCTCTGCCAAGTACACTTTTGTTTAAAACTGAAGGCTGGATTGGAAACATTAAGCAATGATATGAAGGATTAAAAGGAGAGCTGAAATGGGTACTCCAAAAAATGGGTAAACCCATTAAATCTATATCACCCAACCTGAAAATGGTGCTTTGAGTAATAACAGATATCTTTTTGCTCTCCAGAGAAAATCTGTTTTGGTTGTTTCATTTTGGTGGTGGTGGTGGGGTTGGGGGGGCGGGGGGGCCTCCGCTTGGTTAATTTGGTAACATCATTTTGGTAATATTTGCACTATTATGCATGCACAGGTGCCAGAAATGATGCAACCAAAACTATTGAAATGACAATTTAAAAAATAAATAAATAGATATCCAAACCAAACAATTGGAAACTTGGAAAAACTAAAATGGAATATTCAAAAAGCCAGCTATGTGCATTCAGATACATGAAGGACTGTTGAAACTGCAAATAAGAACATAAGAACATAAAAAGTGCCATACTGAGTCAGACCAATGATCCATCAAGCCCAGCATCCTGTCCTCCAACATTGGTCAATCTTGATGACATGGGAGAAGAACCAACAGTCACAATGGGCAATCCATTCCCCATTGTTCACTCTCAGCTCCCAACAGTAAGAGGTTCATTCCATAAGCTACTTGGTTAATGGCCATTAATGGACCTACTCTCCAAGAAATTATCCAGTCCTTTTTTAAACTCAGCTATACTATCGGCCTTGACAATGTCCTCTGGCAACAAATTCCATAAGTTAATTATGCGTTGAGTGAAAAAAGTACTTAAAAAAAAATAAAAATCTGCCAGCAGCTAGTTTCACGGAGTGTCCTCTAGTTCTAGTACTATTTGAGAGCGTAAATAACTGTTCCCTATCTACTCGTTCCACACCACTCAAGATTTTATAAACCTCTATCATGTCCCCTCTCAGTCTTCTCTTCTCTAAGCTGAAGAGACCCAGCTTGTCAAGCCTCTCTTTGTATGGAAGCTGTTCCATACCCTTTATAATTCTCGTTGCCCTTTGCTGTACCTTTTCTAGTTCAGCTATGTCTTTTTTGAGATGGGGTGATCAGAACTGCATGCAATATTCCATGCGTGGTCACACCATCGATTTGTATAGAGGCATTATGACATCCTCAGTTTAATTCTCTATCCCTTTGCAAATAACTCCTAACATTCTGTTTGCTTTTTTGACTGCTGCTGCAGACTGGGCTGAGGATTTCAGTGTATTGTCCACAATCACTCCAAGATCCCTTAGGGGTGTGCATGTCATTTTGGTTATTACAATAATGATAATGAAAATTGTCATTTTAATTATTGTTATTGCAATAACGAAAAGGACAAATAATAATAACAAAAATAGTAATGAAAATGACATTTTATTTTTGAAATAAAGGGAAAAACCTGAAACATGTATTTCCGGCAATAACCTTTTTGTTTCTATTTCAATTCAGTTGAAGGTTGGGGAGAGTGTACCCCCAATGGAGGGCACTATGTGTACTAATTTTCAAAATGAATAGATAAAGGAAACCAATTTTAGAAGCCATTGAATGTTGTGATTTTAGCAAAAGCTCCATACATATTGATAGCTACAACTTCTTTATTTTCCATCTAATTTGCATGAAACCTGTGAATTATATGTCCCCCAACAAGCTTAATGGGCCTGCCAACTTTCAGAAAGATTTAATAAAGGGTCCTGATGGTATAAGACATTCACTTGAAAATACATTTCCTACTCTAACATTTGTATATTCCATTCTGTTTACAAGATATTTGGCAGGAAGGAATCAAATACCTTCCCTGTCATCTATACCAAACTACAGGACAATTTGATAAAGGGAACCAATTTTATAAGCAATTGATTTTCTTGCTGTGAAGACCATTATTCAGAAAAATAGCAGCACATTCAGTGCCAGTCAGAGGCAGGCACCCTGCATGGCAGGGGGAGAGAGACTGTAGGAGGGAGGATGTGGAGCAATCCAAAAGACTGACAAACACATTCACGGATCAAACACATTACTGCATGCTTCTAGCTTTACAGGACCAATTGGTAGTGGCTTCGAGGCGGGCATAGGGACTTGTCCTAAGGCAGGCATAAGGGACATAACTGGAACTTTGGGGATAGCATCCCAACAAACAGAAGACATAGTTTACACATCCAGGCCGGCCAGTTATCATCACAATCACATTCTGCAGCACTATGACAGAGAACATAAAATAATTTCTATTGACTCTTTCCTAAACAGATGCTTCTGACTTCCCAGTAACAAGTGGGGGAGAGATGTTGGGATGGTCACAGCACAGAATGAGGATATTTGGTTGTCCTTTCTGCTGGCCAATTGGCATCACAAACTGATCTTATACCACAGTGACATGTAAGAAAATCCCTGGCATAGGCTCCTTCTCTGC
>QEPC01001819.1:459383-483504 GCA_003113815.1 Sphenodon punctatus
CTCTCGACCCAGGGGGGGGGGGAGAAGCTGGCTGCTACGTGATGCATCCTCGGGGAAAATGGGATAAGGCTGCCCAAGGTGGGGCAACTTGTGTGGCTGGGCTGTGTCTGTCCTGTCACACAGCAAGATCCACTGTGGGTTTTTGAGCAGTGGGCACTGTCTCCCATTACGCGCAGACATGTCACAGCTGGGGGCAGGATGTTGCTCGGGCTAGGGGAGGGAGGTGGGTCAAGGCCAGGTGCCCGCTCATGTGGCTGGCACCATGGCCCACCATGGCCAAGGTGGGATCTCTGACAGCAGCCAGCTACCATGTCGGGGGAGGTGGCGACCCTCTGCCCAGCTCCCCGCAGTGCTTGCCCACCATGGGGCTGTGTGGGGCTCGGGTCCTCTGCAACCTGAGTAGCTGTACCCACCCAACCACACTTTGATAGGCTGGCAGCCCACTGAAAGTCTCTTGCAACAGCATAACTCTACATGGGGCTACCTATGGTGATGGCTCGGAAGCTGCAGCTGCTGCAGAATGTGGCGGCCCAGCTGTTGGTGGGACTGGGCAACCAGGAGCACATAACACCAGTGCTCCGATCTTTGCACTGGCTGCCAATAGTCTTCCGGGCCTGATTCAAAATGTTGGTTTTAACCTATAAAGTCTTACACGGTCTGGGTCCTGCCTATCTGTGAGACTGCCTCACTCCTCGGGTTCTGGATCAGCCCCTACAGTTGTCCAGGGGTGCGCTGCTGGAGGTCCCCCGGCTGTCCTGGGGGGCCACGCAGGGCAGGACATTCTCGGTGGCCGGGCCGCGCATTTGGAACTCCCTCCCCGTAGGGGCGCGTCTGGCCCCGGACCTTCCAGCCTTCCATAAGAACTGTAAAACCTGGCTGTTCCATCAGGCATTTGGGGAGGGATAGGAGTAGGGTTGGGTGAGGTTGGGGAGGGAGGAAGTGGGTGTTTGGTGCTTATTTTTAGGGCTAAGGGATTTTATGATGTTTAAATTGTTTTACATTTTATATTTTGTTGTTAGCCACTCTGAGCCACTGAGGCGGGGAGAGCAGGATATAACATTTTGTAAATAAATAAATAACTGAAAATAAAGACTGGAATTTCTCTTCAAAGACCCTCCCATTATACTCTTCACTATTTCCTTCTGCTTTACCCAGTGTGCTTTACAATTTTTCCAAGTGATGCAGCTTCCTCTTCTTCCATTGCTCTAATAGAACATCCTGCCAGAAATTTCCTTCCATAATTTAACTTAAATTTTAATTATCTTAATTTCATCTCATTACTTTTAATTACATCTCCTTGTACTATTGTAAATAACCCCTCTCCCTCCTTTGTGTTGACAGCCTTGAAATGCTTGCAGAGTTCTCCCCAAACACCTTAGTCCTCACTGAGTAAAACCTATTTATATTCATCCCCTACTACCAAAACCAATTGCTATCAGCATCCATTTTTTTCTTCTGTTCTGACCTACCTCCAGCCCACCTTGCTAGCTTTCTGATGCTCTGTGCTGATCACAGATCCAAATTAGCAACTGCATATTCCAGAATTAAAGTCACAGTGGAAGAGATGTAAACAGGAAATCTTTCAGTTTGAACAAGCAGAGTGAAGGTGTCAAAACACTGGGAACTAAAAAGAACTACTTCACAGTTCCAGAGACAAGAAACTGACAACAACAACATGGAAATTATTATTATTCAGGGCTAGAGTTCCCTTCAGTGGCATTAAGAATTTATTTAAAATGAGACTGTGGAGAAATGTGGTTGCTAAAGAAATGAAAATGTGTAAATGAACAGCATCCAAACAAATTTGGTGTTGTGCGTTAACGAGATAGGAAAGCCATTAATCACAGGAGTTCAAAATGTTGGAACTGAAGCCCCAGCATTATGGATTTCTGTTCAGTTGCTAAATACAAGCAGACCCATTCTCCATCAGTGAGGTTATTCATGCATACTGCTCTTGGAAAAAGCAAAACTAAGGCTGTTTTTACACGGATGGCGCAGCAGCGCCAATGGGTGGAGATGGGTGTGGATGGGTGGGTGAGCACACCCAGTGAACACCTGAAAGCGCCCAGCAGGGAGACTGTTACACGGACAGCACCACGGGGGGGAGGGACTGAAAACACCCACCTCGGGAAGCACCCAGCAAACACCTGTGGAAGTACACGGAGAGCCAGGAACACTGGTGAAGCCCCCCAGGCACAGCGATGGCACAACATGGCTGACCAAGGGCAAATGACACCACGCAATGTGGCCCCGCTCCCAAGCCGTCAGAACCCATGTGGGCGGGGCAGAAGGGAGCAGGGATGACAGCTGCTACAAAGGAGCCATCACCGCCCAGCCCCGGCACAGAGCCCAGACAGCCCAGTTCCATGGACACACACACACCCCCAGCAGAGGAACACACACACTAGGGGTGGGAATATCAGTATCGGATAAATCCAATAAACCCGATGATAGGGTATATAGGATTCATCCAATAATCCGGTATCAGCATACCGGATTTTTAACATTGGCCACTTTACCAGGTTTTTTTACATCGTGGCCATTGAAGTAAATGGTCGCAATGTTAAAAAAACAGTAAAGTGGCCAATGTTAAAAATCCAGTATGTCGATACTGGTAAACCCAATACCGGGGAGATCCGATACTGATAATTCCGGTATCCGGTATCCTCCCTGGTGTCCCATTCCTAACACACACACACACAGCAGGCAAGATAAGCACACAGGGACTGGCACACAGCCCACGGGGGAAAGGGAGGGAAAAGCAGCCACACCAACCGCGCAACACCCCTCAGAGGCAGTCGAACAAGGGAAGAAGTCAGAGCAAAGCAACACACACGGAGAAGGAACACAACAAAAAATATACTTTAATAAAAGCAGGAATCAGCAACAGGGGACAACAACAGGGAGGTGCAGGGGGACAGGGCAACAGAAGGGGGGCAAGTGCCAGCAGCAGCATGGCTAGGACAAGCTCCAGTTAATAGGGCCAGCAACCCCACGCACAGCACCAGCGCTCAGTCTGAGTGCAGTCGAGCGGCTGCAGACAGTTCAGAACGTGCAGGATCTCCAACAACTCCCCCTGCTCTCAGTTGGGCTCGGAGATCATGGCTTGCACTAAAAGGGACAGAGGGAGAGGAGACAGCCATCAGAGATGGCCCCGGGCTCCAAAAACAGCACTCCCCACGGAGCTACACAGGGACAGGCCCCAGCAAACAGGCAGCACACTCACGGATGGCATCAAACAGCCGGCTGGCTGCCCACAGGTCCCATGCCACCTGCTCCAGCTGCAGGACCATCCCTCCCAGGCACAAGATCGCCATCAGCACCACAACTGTAGCTGCAGGAGAGAAAGGACAGGGTGATGGGGAATGGCTGCACCAATGGGCCATGGGAGGGCCAGGGCCAGCAACAGCACCACGGGCACACTCCACAGACTGACAGCTAGTACCCGGAAGAACACCCTGCACCCAGGGGGATCAGAGGGGCAAAGGCCGGGGCCCACACAACCCCTACTCATGCTCAGCTGCCCAGCGCCGCTGTTGCTGCCACCCATCCATCTCCACAACCGCATATGGAGAGCACCAACAGGGAGCGGAAGCAGAGGGGTGCGAAGGGGAAGGGCAGGGCCGGGACTGCACCAACAGACAAGGGGGCCCCAGGGGTGCCCTCCTGACTGCCCACCACCAATACCTCCACAAGCGCATGGCCAGGCATAAGCACCCAGCGGGGACGCCACCAAGGGAACATACACATATACAACACAACCGCTTACCACCCCACAGGCCCGGTGCCCAGCAGTACACACCAAGCACACCCCCATCACACAATCACACATATGGGGGCAGGGGGCCACCAAGGGGAGGAGGCATCCAGGTGGCAATGCTGGCAGAGATGCAAGGCAGGACACAGCATCCAAAAGCAGCATTTTATTAGCGAGGGGTGAACAGGGTAGCTTAAGCAAAGAGAGGCAGTGCATGGGGGTGCAGAGGGACCCACAGCCGGGCAGGAGTACCACAACAGCAGGGCACAGGTACACCTGCAGCCAGTGGGCGAGGGTACAATGGAAGCCCCAGCAGGATGGAGCTGCAGTCACCCAGAGGAGGCAATGGTGCAGCCGGTGGCAGGGAAGCAGATGACAGCACAGAGGACGAGCAGAGGCACAGGGGGGTTGAGGCAATGCACAGGCATGGGCAACAGGGTGGCAGGGAGTGGCTGGCAGTGCAGCACATCTCGTGGTAGGTCCAGAGTGCTCTTGAGATGGAGTCCCCTGTGCGAGACCCTCCCAGGAAACAGGCCCCATCGGAAGCCCTGGGAGTGCATATGTGCATCCACTAGGAAGCAGTGTAGGAGCTGATCGGCAGTGGCGGCTGCATCCTGCACAGCTGGTAGGTCCCTCACCAATAGAAGGGCAGCGAGCTCCACAGTGGTAGGGGTCCCAGTGATGAGGGATCCAGCAACATCAGGGGACAGCAAGTCCAAATCCCATAGGAGGGCCCCCACATCCAAGGGTGCATGCAGGATGCTGTGGGCATGCAAGAGGGTGCCGGTATACATGGAAGCAACAGGGGGACCCCCAGACTGCAAAGCGAGGCTGAAACTGGGTCACACCATCAGCTGGCGAGAGGTCATCACCTCCTCAGCGGTCCACGGCACGACAATGGCGAGTGGGTGCCCCCATGGCAGGAGGGTGAAGCTGGAGGAGGGTGGAGGAGGAGGGTGAAGCTGAGCTCCAGGGCATGTCCCCAGCATGCAGGGGCCCCAACCTGTTGTCCCATCGGCCACATGTACTGAAACAGCCATCCGCTACTGACAGGGGGTTGCCCACCAACAGTTACAGCTTAGCCATAGGGTCCCCCAAAACATGTCCGCACAGGACAACCACCCCTCCCTGTCCCCATCCCCACCTGAGGGCCCCACACAATGACCAACCATGACCGCGGTGAGGTCCACTTCAGAGATGCAACAGACATGAGACAGAGGGCTGCAGCAACTGGGACGAACACGGGGTGAGTGTTCGTCCCATGTGTGACGAACACGTGCCCACGCCCACGTGTGACCTTGCATGCCTGAGATAGGTCAGCCTGCTGGGACCGGAACTCCGCAGCCCACACATTGGACTGATGGGATCCAGCACAGATGATGACAGATGAGTGAGGCCACAGCTGGGCAAAGCACCAGGCCAAGCAGCCGAACTAGTCACCGTATTCCCACCTAGCACAGCTGCAGCATGCAAAGGCAGCCCATGTCAGGAACGGATGTCGTGCAGGTGCAGATGCAGCAGTACTCCAGGGTGCGTGCAGTCTCAGCCCGCCCCCCCCAGCAGACAGGCGTCCGGCGTTAACTGAGGGATGATCAGCCGGGCCGGGCACCAATTGGCATCACCAACACACCCCTCATACAGCACCAATCTGTGGCCAGCTAACACGGGACTACACGGTACATAAGTGACCCCATGCAGGTGGTCAGTTGTGGTGTGTAGAGGCAGGTGCATGGGGTTGAGCAATGAACAGAGCATGGTAACACAGAGCTGGGAGGCCACAGAGGTGGAAGAGGGATACAGGAGGAGTGGGGGCCGGGGACACAGGCCACACACAGGTGTGCTGAGAGGCCAGGGTCCTCGCCATCGGAAAGTGACCGGGAGTGGGGAGCCGCACAACCATGCTGACAGAGGATGAGTCCCCACCAGCCCAGGGATGTGCTGCTTAGAATTCTGGGCACATCCTTTATGCTGCTGCGCATGGTATTCCAGTAGATGGCTCTGCTCCTCCTGCCAGGGCGAGGGTCTGGCCTCCAGGGGGCACAGTGTCGGTGGACAACGAACCTCAGGAGGGCAGTGACAGTGTGATGTGCATGGCGGGTAGCTGTTCGTTATCATGCCATGTCAGGCACTGTGGTTTCCAAGCAAGACCGGCTTCTCCTGGCCTGGTGGTCCCTCAGCATCTATGGCTGCCGCGTGACCCTACCGACCCTGCAAAAACACTGGACGTGTTCCCGCACCAATGACTGGTGGGAGAACATGCTGGCCACCTGGACAGATGCAGAACGAACGAACCACTTCCGGATGACCCGCTCCCTCCTGACCCAGTTAGGGGAGCTCCTGAACCCCCCATCTCTGGAGGTGGGAGACCAACATGCGCTTCCCGCTGCCACCAGGGATGCAAGTGGCCATGGTGGTGTGGTGGCTTGCCACCCATGATTCCTGCAGGAGCATGGGGGAGCAGTTCAGGGTGGGGACGGCCACAGTGAATAGGGCCCTCCATGACTTGTGCGACCTGATTGTGGAGCTCCTCCTTGAGTGGGGAGGAGGTGATCCCGAGGAGGTGATACGCAGATTTGAGGAGCTGGGTTCCCCCATTGCATTAGGGCCATCGACAGCACCAACATCCCCATCATACAGCCCCCTCATGCAAAGAGAGACTACATGAACAGGAAGCAGGCCTTCTCCATCAATCTGCAAGCCATCGTGGACCACAGGGGCATTTTCATTGATGTGTACACGGGCCAGTTGGGGCGGAGCCATGATGCACGTATACTGCGTGTGTCCCCATTCTATGCATGCATGTTCAATGAGGAGATCGCCCCCAACATGTACCGTGTGATAAAGGGCGTTCCCATGGCCCCTGTTGTGATAGGGGACCCCGCCTACCCACTCAGCCCCTGGGTCATGAGGTCCTATTTAGTGGAGCACAACCCTGACCACCGCCTGTTCAACAAGCGCCTGTTGTCAGCACGCAGCATAGTGGAATGGACCTTCGGGTTCCTGAAGATGTGCTGGTGCCTCTTGATGAACAGGAGCCAGTTTGACCTGGACCACACACCCATCCTGAAAGCATGCATCCTCCACAATGTATGTGAGACCGGAGGCACAGATCTGGACAACCCTCCACCTGTACAGATGGCAGGCCCCGTGCTCCTGTACCAACATGCCCAGGGCATGGAGTTATCGTGCATCTCCGAGGAGAACAGGGACACCCTCTGCCACTGCATTGTTGCCCAGGTAGCCGACAACAGAGCCGTAACCCACACCCACGTCCATAAACCTGTGCACCCCATCAATAAATCTGGGTAGTTCCCTGTACCTGCAACTTTGCCTCTGTGCCATGTGTGGGCTAGGGCATCCTGGGAATGGGTCCTGTGGGTTTCCCATGTAAATGAGCCCCCCCTTGCTGGTTGTTAGGGCTGCTCACTGTCCTGAACGCCACCACTTTCTGGCCCACCTGTGCAGGTCAGTGTGCACTTGTCGTGGGCACCCCCGACTGGCCGCAGCCTTGCTTGGATGGCCCCCGGCCCCATTGGCTGGCCAGGCAATGTACTGTGCCCTCACCCTACATATACCCCCTGCCGACGTCCCCCCCCCCGGCCACCCGTACCAGGATGGAGGATGCGAGACAGAAGTAACTGAACAAACTGTTTATTTATGGGGTTACTGTACAATGGGATGGGGGGGTTAGCGTCTAGAGTGCCCTCGCCCCCTCTTGGCCGCAACACCGGGACTCGCAGGCTGCCGAGCCCTTGCTGCCACCGATCGCAGCGATCGCCAAGCAGATGGTCCGGGCTCCCTGTCTTCCACGGACTGCTCCACACCAGCCTCCACTGCAGGTCCCTGTGAGGAGAACAAGCATTGGGTGAGCATTCCTTATGTGCACGTAACACCTTCCCACGCCAGGTCTCGGCCCACAGTGTGACGCAGGTGTATTCTGGGGGCCCCTAATCCCCACAGAAGCTGCACACTAGCCGTGGAGCAACCTCAACTGAATTGAGCACTTGTAAGGACCCAACAATGGTATCATGGACTGTGTATGTTCTACTACTGCATTCTTGTGCTGTTACACATGCTGTGGACAGTGACTGTTGCTACACATCCTGTGTATTGCGTGTGCTCAGTGTGGGTTGTACCAATGGGTTCCTTCCGGGATCCTGCCTGTCACTGTTCCCCCTCTTCCTGGTTCGGCCCCCCCTGGGATTGCGCCCCTACCCCCAGGGGCCAGGGGTGCTGCGGCCTTACCGGAGGGGATAGGGCAGCAGCCAGGGGCAGTTGGTTGTACTGGGGTGCCGGGTGGGGGCGTCACTTCCCGGTTGAGGGGTCAGGGTTGCAGCTGGCTGGGGACTGGGTAGGGTGCGAGTTGGAAGGGCGGCCCCACCGGCAGTTGGTAGTGCCCAATGTGGGGGAGGGGGACCCAATTGACCAGGCCGGGGAAGGTATGGTGCTGGGGGAACCACAGGTGGCCAAAGTTAAGGGGGGGCACCTGCACCGCTGGGTGGCCACCATGGTGTTGGTTGGCTGCCAACCCTCCACCCACGGCATGGCAGTTCCTGTCACACTGGGGGTCCTGCTGCAAGGCCTCCATTGCCTCCTCCATGAGGTCCATTAGCCTTGTAGCCTGACCCTCCATCTTATCACAGGCATGCCTCTGCTCACGTTGGAGGAAGGCAGCCTGGAGCCTGACCCAGAGGTGCTCGATGCGGGACCAGGCCATCATGGCCCTCAGGATCTCCCGGTCCCTTTCCCCCTCCCCTCTGATGAGCTCCCTGGTGAGCGCACGCTCCTGGGAGTGCACCTTGGCTATCCATCTCAATTCATCCAGCAGCTCCTGACCAAGGTCCTCCCTCCGCCGCCATTTCCTGGCCCGCATATCTCGATTCCTTTCCACGCTGCTGGCAGCTGTGCCCCTTGCACAAGCATATCGCTGTTCTGTGAATGAGAGTTTGCATCCCATGTTAGTACAGCCAGCCGGTGCACAACGGTGCCCCATACAGCTGGTCCCAGGGTGTCACGGGGGGAGGTCCCGTTATTGTGCCTGCTCCACCTATTCCCTCCCCTGTGGCACCTCCCTGCCCTGCCCTCTTGTGGGATCACCCCCCAGCCTCGGTTCCCTGCCGGTGGGGCCCGTATCTCTCTTGTGGAATGTGTTATCTGCTGTGGGACCACCCGCCCCACACACATGCCCCCTCTGCCCCAACCGCTCTGGGGCATGGGTGGGTGGGGGGCCTCCCTCCCCACCCTGTGCCTCTGACCACCTCCACGCAATGCCTCCCAAGGCCCCTTGGATGCCCCCCATGGCCCCCTGCCCTGGAAGTGTGCCTCACCAGGTAGCGGGGGTGCCGCTGGCCCCGCCTCGTCCACCTCCTCCTCTGCAACATCCACCTCATGTACCTCCAGGATACCATGGGCTGCAATGAGAAAGGGGAGCCATTAGTGTTTACCAGCACCCAGACCCTGGCCCCGGTCTCTGCAACTGTCAGGACCTCCCCCCTCAGCCGACAGGGCCGGTCGTACCTGGATCCTGTTCCTCCACCTCCTGGGGGCCATCCCAGATCTCCACTTGCTCCGTGTGCACCCCCCTTCCCCATGGCTGGGTCGCTTGTGGGTTTTGTGGGCACACACGGAGTGTGGTGGTACTGTGGTTGGATCCCCAGGGTGCCTCCTCCCCCTGTGAGATGGGGCTCTGCCCTCCATCTGCCCCTGGCGAAGGCGCTGCCATGTGTGTGGGAGACCACAATGTCCCCGTCCATACAGAGGAACTTGTCCAGCTCCTCCTGGAACTCGACTGTGTGCATGGCGCGGACAGACTTGAGATTGTTTTCCTTGATATGTTTATATCCGGACCTCAAGTCCTTTGCCTGCTGCATTCACGGAGTGGCATCCCTATTGTACCCCTGCCACTGCATCTCCTGGGTGATGGCTTCATAGACCTGTCTGGTAGGAGTGGGACACCGAGGAGAATACCAGATACTGGATTTCCTGGTATCGAATCTCCCTGGTGTCAGATTTACTGGTACTGGCATACTGGATTTTTAACATTGGCCACGTACCATTTTTTTTACGTTGCTGCCATTATTTCAATGGCACGTAATGCAAAAAAACTGGTGACGTGCCCAATGTACAAAATCTGGTATGCCGGTACCGGTGAATATCGGATTAATTCGATACAACCAATTATCGGGTGTATCAGATTTATTTATTTATTTATTTATTTATTTATTTATTTATTATTTATTACATTTTTACCCCGCCCCTCCTGAACACAGCTCGGGATGGCTTCTAACAATAAAATACAATTTAAAACAATCCAAACACTTAAAATACCATATAACCATTAAAATGACATATAAACAGGGTCTGGGATATAAATTGCTTGGGATACTGATATTCCTACCCCTACTGTCTGGTCTTGTAGCTACGCACCAGGTTGTGCTGGACCCTTTCAGACCCCCACACATGGATGAAGTCCCTGATCTCCTTCCTGGACCAGGGCTCCCCCTTTTGGGATTGGCATGTGGGGTGCCCTCCAGCTTGGTGGCATTGGGCCTGCCCTGTGGCTGTGGTAGCTGTGGAGATGGTCGTCTCATGTTGGGGGTATCGCATTGGGGTTACTCACAGTTCCACTGCCCCCATGGGGCCTCCTCTCTCCCCTCTTGGGTGCCCTTCAGCTCACCTGGCTGTTTGGGGGCCCCTCCTTGGCCATCTCCCCAGTGGTGCAGTGCTCAGTTGTCTGGGTGCTGTTCTGGGGGGAGGGGGACATGGGTTATGTGGCTGCTGCCTGCCCTGTGTTCCCTCAGTCATGCTGCCAGGGCTGGGGAATGGCCCTCCCATCCTGGGTTGGGGGTGGTTCCCTTGCTCTCACCACACTGTCACTGCTGCTCCTCTGCCCGTGCCTTGTGGAGGTGCTGGGCTGGGGGTCCTTGGTCGGTGCCGCAGCTGCTGTGTATCCTTGGTCCTGTGTTGGGAGGCATGCACTGTAGTTAGGATTGGCTCGTTCCCCCCTGTACCTCCTGGCCACCCCCCGTACACGTTGGCTTGTCCCCCCATATCTCCTGGCTGGGGCACCCCCCTATTCCTCCTTGCCCAGGCACCCCCCTGCATAGCCTGGCCGGGTCCCCCCTGTACTTCCTGGCTGGAGCACCCCCCTGTACCTCCTGGTGAGGGCACACACTCCACACCACCTGGCCGGTGCACACACGCCCTGCACCGTCAAGCCGGGCACACCCCCTGTACCTCCTGGCCAGACCACCCCGTTCCTCCTGCTCACGCCTCCCTGAACCTTCTGTCCGGGGCATCCCCTCTGCACCACCTGGTTGGACACCTCCCCCCCATACCTCCTGGCTGGGACACACTCCCCCTGCATCACCTGGCCGCCCACCCCTGCACTGCCTGGCCAGGACACACACACCCCGGCCGCTCCTGGGTCCCCGTTCTCACCTAGCCCCTTCCGGCACATGGGGCGGCATTGGCTTCCTTGGTCTTGTCAAGCGCTTTCCTCATGACCATCATGGGAGCCTGCGCACATGTGTCATGGTTCCGCCCTCCTTTATGGGCTCTCGGCCTGATGTCCGGCGTCACCCCAGTGGTTGTGTCTGCATGGGGACATGTGCATAACCCTTTGCGCTGGTGCACTGCAGTCCTGGAGGTCCCGTCCGCTTGGGTGTGGATGTTTTCTTTTTTACATGGACACTCAGGTGTTGAACATCCATCTCCACCCATCTCCACCCACGGATGGTGCCGGTTCCCTCCCGGCTGCTCTGTGGGTGTTGGCGGGTGGGTCAGGCACGTGCACCCACTCGTGGATGTTTACATGGATGCTCTCCCACCCATCCGATGGGTGTTTCTGGGTGTTCAGGAGTGGGTGGCGTCCATGTAAATGTGGCCTATGGGACATAAAGTATACTTCATACAAAAAGTATCGATAGGAGAAAGACACAAAATTGAGTATCAGTAGTGGTGAAACAATTAGGCAGTTCTGTATCCATGAATATCAGTCACTCCAAATAATATCCTCATCCAATGATTTAAACCTGGAGATCAACAGGGGAAGGCAAATTACCCTGCTGAACACGTAAGGTCATTCAGAAGCCTTATTGGTAGGTATACATTTTAGAAGAGTAGCTATGTTTATCTATAGCTCTAAAAACAACAAAAAAGAGTCTTGTGGGACCTTAAAGACCAACAAGAAAAATTTCTTTATTTTGGCATGAGCTTTCATCAGCTAGGGCTGACTTCCTCGGGAAGTCAGCTCTTGCTGACGAAAACTCATGCCAAAATAAAGAAATTTTCTTATTAGTCTTTAAGGTGCCACAAGCCTCTTTTTGCTGTTTGTTGATAGGTGTTATTGATAATGACTGTGCTGTTGATATGGCTGTGTGACATAACAGATTTGTGGGACTACGCTTGAGTGATTTTGTTCATTACTTTCAGGGAGCTTCAGAGAGTGGTGATGGACCATTAATTATTATTATTATTATTATTATTATTATTATTATTATTATTATTATTATTGTGTGTAACCCAGAACTCCCCTGTGCAGCGAGGCCCCTGCATGCACGGAGGACAGAGGAAACTGCACAGGAATGGCATGGAATGTCACATGTGTAAATGCAACCAAGGCCAAAAACACAACATGCAAATGATTTGTGTGCAGTTTACATACACACAGTTTGTGCATGCATGACCTGATCGCCATGCATAGTCCTGTGCAGCGACACCTCAGTCTTTTGGATCACAGCCACTGTTATAAGCAAGTTCATACAGCGATTTGGAGTGAGGTGCTATCAATCTTCTGATGACACTCAGCTCTATTTCTCTTTTTCATCTGACATGGGTCCTGCAATCTTGATAGTTATCCCATGCCTGGCTACCACTGAGAACTGGATGTGAGCAAGCCAATTGAAGCTGAATCCAGACAAGACTGAAGTGGTTCTGGCGGGTTGGCATTGTGACATGTGGGGTGGGGGCTTAGGGACACCTGTCATTGTTGAAGTCCAACCTCCTTTGGTCATTCAGGTTCACAGCCTTGGGATGTGCTTGGATCCATTGCTGTGTGTGGAACATCAGGCTGAATGCCAGAATGATTTTTCAGCACTTTTCCATCTGGTCTTTAGACTGCAACCTTGCCTTCATAACTGTGGCCCTTTTCAAATGGGCTGCAGTGGGTGTGGGGATGGGTGTGCACTCGCGGTGGGTGTGAGGCTGTTCACATGGGTGCACACCCATCTCCACCTACCTCTATGCACAGAGTATCTGGCATTGGAGTCCGTTTCTCCATGTGTGGGTGATGGTTGGAGGTGGGTGGAGATGAGTGTAGCGCCAGAGCACGCATTCACCCCCATTCACTGTGGGTGCCATTCCCACAGATGTCCCCCGACTGCACACCCACCATGGGCGGCATTCACATGGGTGCCCTCCCCACCCGCAGACGTGTCCGGTGGAGGGGGGGCACCCCTGTGAAAAGGGCCTGTGAGGTTAGCTAGACTACTGCAATGCACTCTACTAGGGATGGGTCTCCAGGGAAAAAAAATCTATTCTTTTTTTGTTGTTGCAGATTTGGTTCTCTTGGGCAAAGTAACAGCTTGTCTCAGAATCGCCATCGTACGGTAAATGACAAAGCAGTTTCGTTTAGGATTTCTCCGCTCCCAAATGGGGTATTTCCGCAGTGGAAAACGAAGGTGGGTATCCAGTAACATTTGTTCGCCCTTACAGGCTATTCATTTCCAGTGAGGCAAATTGGTTTTTTTCAAATCCTCCCAACCCCAGCCTATCTACAATGAGTCATTGTTTACTTTTGCACTCCAAGCCCTTTTTTTTGTCACAAGCTGATCTCTTTAGCTCCTGGAGGGTCCAGTTAGGAAAGCTTCTCCCATGATTTCCCGGTACAGGGTAGGCAGGAAAAGTGGAGGCAGGGTAGAATGCCTCAGTCCCCCAGTGCAAATAGTGGGTAGGTCATGATAGTAATCCCAGGATGCGGCAAAGGACAAGAGCGAAGGTGCCAATAAATGAGAGGTCGCTAACTTTGGCAATGGAGGTAGAAGACCCGATGGTTTCTCAGTCCTCTGAAGTTAACATGCGGGATGTGACTATCCTTCCCATACCTATTATCCCCCTGATATCCGTTGATAAACTTGCGACATTTCCAGGGTCTGTAGTCCAAGAATGCCATTTGAATCTAACAAATGATTGCTTAGCTCAAGTGATATGCAACGATAATCCATCAGCTCAGACTCCCTCTCAGATAATAACTCCCGCAACAAGAGAATCTTCATTAGGTGTTGCATGACACCAACCACATGAGGAAATGGACCAACTATCAGTATGCTCATGGAATATTTCTGGGTGGAATTGCACAAGGGGGCAATGTAAATTTTATAGCCCATATTAAGACATTTCAGGTTATTATTCTTCAAGAAACCTGGGGCAAAGCTGATTTGGAATTAGAACAGTATAAATCCTTCTGCCTTCCAGAAACTTCAGTGAGTACCAGGGACAGATCTAGAGGGGGTCTGGCTTGTTTCATATCTGAGAAGCTGGAGGCAGATTTGGTAACATCAATTAATTTTGATTCTTTTGCTATTTGGGTGGTTTTAAGGGTTGGGAGGTATCAGATTATTTTTCTTACGGTGTATGTTCCACCATGCAATGCAGGCTCTTTTAATCTGGTCTAGTCTAGAAAGTGAAATAACTGAGTTGCTGGTGAAATTCCCCAAAGCATTATTTATTATGATGGGAGATTTTAACGCCAGACTGGGACCGGATGACAACTTACTTTTGATGCACTGTAATTTATCATCTTCCACACCATTAGCTAATCTTAAATCAAGGGCTTCTAAGGATAGCAAAATAAATTCTTCTGGTATAAGATTTGCTAAGCTTATAGCTGGATTAAATTTGCATATCTTAAATGGGGCAGGTTTAAATGATCCCTTTGGGGAATTCACTTTTGTGGGTCATCAAGGAACTAGCATTGTAGATTACGCTGTAGTCTCAACTAATGTTGCAAAGTTGATAGGGGACTTTATTCTAACCCCCTGCCCAGTAACAGATCATCTGCCGTTATCTCTCTCCCTTGACTTTGTTGGTAGGGCTCAGACTGTTTCTGTAGCATCTGCCTTAACCTCAGGAACTCTGGAGTGTTATAGACCATGCAGATGGAATAACAATTTGGACCAATCTATAGAGGTTTTATTAGAGGGAGAGCGATGGGCCAGCTATGTTAAGATACTTTTGGGGAGGAAGGAGGATCAGGAGGTATAAGATTCATATAACGTGCTTAGCCTGCTCTTCCAACACCACATAGCTGTGGCTGCATCAAAGGGATCAAAGCAGGATAAAGAAAATTCTTCAAATCAGCCTTGGTATGATTTTGATTGTAGATTAGCAAGAAGGAAAGTTATAACCATGTACCAGGAATACCGCTTAACCACTAGTTCTCACCTTCCCATGCAATATTTTGTACTTAAACGTGAGTACAGAGATTTGATTAGAAGAAAGAAACGTTTATTTGTGGAGTAAAGATGGTTGGACATCCTGGAAGCCAGCAAAGCTAATGACACTAGGACTTTGAGCAACAGTTCAATAAAAAAGGAGAGGGGTTTCTGGTTTTGCCCGATCCCCCCTCATTCCGGGGAAGAATATTTCACTCCCAAGTATTCTGATCCTGATGAATTAGGACAGATTCCTCCCTCTACATTAGATTGTGGACAACTTCCAGTTTGGCCTCCTGTTGATAAGGCTGAACTAGCTGCCTTAATAAGGTCCTTTAGAAATAATAAATCACCTGGGCTAGACCTTGTCCAAATAGAATTTATTAAAGCTAATCTGAATTGGTGGGTTCCAGTATTAGCCACTTTATTTTCTGATATTAATAAGTCTGGAATATTCCCACCTGGTTAGAATAAAGCAGTAGTTATTCCAATCTATAAAAAGGGCTCACGTTCCAACCCTGCAAATTATAGGTTAATTAACCTTTTGAGTATTGTTAGCAAACTTTACCCTAAATTTCTTGCTAATAGACTAATGAATGGGATGAAGCAGAATTCTATTCTCTGTCCGGAACAGGCAAGATTTCAGACAGGCCGTACCACTGTCGACCAGTGTTTAATTTTAGCCCATCTGATTAAAAAATATAGAGGTTTAAATGAGAAATTATATGTTGCATTTTTAGATCTAAAAGCAGCACTTGATTCGGTAAATAGACCGTTGCTTTGGGGGAAATTGGGAAAGTCAACAATGGATAGAAGACTACTTCTATTAATGTGGAACCTTTATAGGATTCCACGGTAGTGGTGAAAATAGATTGTGAAGGTTATATTACAAAAGAAATGGAGGTAGCTTAAGGAATGAGGCAGGGTTGCGTGTTAGCACCATATCTGTTTAATCTGTTCATTAATTATGTTATTCCTTTAATGGCCAACTCAATTTCCCCCCCCAAAAAACTGGCTTCAAAAGCAATAGGTGCACTTATGTACGCAGATGATTTAGCTCTTATATCGCAAACCCGCACGGGGTTATCTAGGCAGTTAAAGGCCTTATCGGCTTATTGTGTCAATAATAAATTGGAAATTAATTATGAGAAATCCAAAGTAGTAGTCTTCTCTCATAGTCGGAAGAGTTATAATTGGGTCATTGATGGACACCAGTTACAGCAGCTGAAGAGTTTCAAGTATTTGGGAGTGAATTTTCATGCTTCAGGAAAGTGGACAGATCGTTACCAGAGAGCCGTGATGACAGCTAAGGGCACCTTGTATTCTATTCTAAGGTGTTTTAAAGGTATGGGGAGGAAGGATATAGATCTCGCGGTGGAGGGTTTAAATTGTAGGGTAAAAACCTCCTTTCTGTATGGGGTGGAATTGTGGGCCCCCCTTGTGGATAGGAATTTGAATAGCTTGCAGTCAACCTTTCTGAAATAGTTGGATAAAATCTCAAATAGCACTCCGGCAGCAGCCATTAGGTTGAAATTTGGGTTAAAAAGCTGGCTAACAGTTGCTTGGGAGTTGTCCTTAAATCTGTGGCTGAGGATGACGAAAACAGGTAGTGAGGGTTGGTGAAGTTTATGTTAGAGGATTCTTTTCTTAGCCCATGGTCCAAAGCCATAGAAAATCAATTGGGTCAACTAGGGTTTTCAGGCAGTTATTTTATAAACAAATGCATAGAGTCGGCTAGCGCAGAAATCAAATGAGATTGGGGGATATAGATAGGCAGGAGGCCCTAGCTACAGTAGGTAGTTCCCCCCACCTGTCTGGTTACATAGCTTGGATGCCGGAGAAGGGGAAAAGGGCAAAGTATTTATATCTACCTGTTACATTTAGAGAGAAATATTTGATTTTGTGTGCCCGTTTAAATGCGTTACCCACCAAAGTGCTAGAGGCATGGCATTAAGTATGAGGATCGTTAATGCCCTTTTGATAGGGCAACAACGCAGTCCACTCAGCATTTATTTTTTAGTTGCCACCTTTATGATTCTCTACGTTATAGTAATTTTGCCCCATTGTTAGAAAAATTCCCAGGAAGAACTAACCTGGGGTAGCTGCAAATAGCCCTAAGTGATGTTTCTCCTGAGACTACTCAAGCGGTTATGAAATTCCTGACGTTTGCTCTCAAGAGGAGACTTCAATTTTTACAGATGAAGGGGTATGGGACTCCATGACCAGGGGGGAAAGGAATAATTGATTTCTTAGTTTGAGCTGATTCTGATAGTTGCTACTTGGTCAGGTAGAGAACCATATAGTTTGATTTCTTCTGTAAGTTTATAGTTTTGGTGCTGAGTGTAAAAATTAAATTTTATAGTTATTTTAACTATGGCACAAATTTATATGGTATGTATTTGTGTTGTATTTGTGTTGTAAATATTGGCAATGGCCTACAGCTACTCTTAATAAATTTTGATTTGATTTGATTCTCTGAGAATTTAGATTCTCAATTCGGTTTTGGATTTGAGTTTTTTACATTGAATTTTTTTGGTTTTGTGTTTTCATTGGGGAAAATAGGGAGGGAATCAGTGCAAAAAATCTCAGAGAATTTAGATTCTCAATTTGGTTTTGGATTTGGTTGTTTTGCAATGAATTGTTTTGGTTTTGGTTTTGCATTGGGGAAAAAATGGGGGGGGGGGGATCAGTGGAAAAAAATCTGAATCACCCAAAACTGAATCAAGAACCAAAATTTCAGGAGAACCAAATGGGTCGTTTTTGGGACAATTCAGTTCTAACCCAATCTGAAATTCCCATCCCTGCACTCTACATAGGGTTGCCCTTGATGACTGTTTGGAAGCTGCAGCAGGTGTAGAAGCCTTCTTCTGGGGGTGGGTTATTGACAGCACTTTACACCAGTGCTTTGGAGTTTCCATTGGTTCCTGCTCGCTTTCTGGATACAATTAAAGTGCTGTTTTTGACCTGTAAAGCCCTAAACAGCCTGGGTTCCACATATCTGAGAAATTGCCTTCTCCCGCATGTCCCATCACGGCTCCTGAGGTCAGCCTGAAGCACTCTCTTTGTGTGCAACATCGGTGCATCAAGTAAATGCACCAAGGATGCACACAGAGAGAAGTTCTCAGTGGCTGCTCCACAGTTATGTATCCCCTTCCCTTGAAGATCCACCAAAGTCCAAGACTGTGTATTTTCCAGAGGCAATGTAAGACTATTTTATCCAGTCAAGCATTTGGCAAGTGGAAATAAGGATTAGGGAGGTTGGGGTTAGTTGATTTTAAAATTGTTTTATACAAATACATCTATTTTCTATGTTATATGTTGTAACCAGTGTCTGCTGGTGATTCAAACTTTTGGTGTGGCTGGAGGAGTAGTGCATGAAACAAAAATACATCCCCTCATCCCCTTTCATTATACCTTCCGGCTACCTCCTCCCCCCCCCTTCCCACCATACTCTCTCTCACACACACACTCACCCCTCCAAACCTATCTGCTTCCTCCAGCTAGAACCTCCCTTCCCCAAACACAGGTTCCAAGACCACCCCCTACAGACAAGTTCCCCCTCCCCAGGGTTCACAAGACCACACCTCCCTGCATCCCAGATGCTGCAAAGACCTCCTGGCCCAGCCCAGCAGTCCTGACAAAGTACCAGAACTGGACTGCCAGCATGCATGCCATCTCCCTTTACCAGCAAGTGAGCCAGAGGTGGAAGGCAGTGAGTGATCAGTCGTGTGGAGGAAGACAACCAGTGGACCAAAACAGTTGGAGAGCCAGTAGAATGTGCATGAGGCATCGGACTGAAACAGCAAGCCAGTAGTCGTTTCCAACAGAAAGAGCTCTTCTGTAATGAGCAGTATGGTGTGAGTGAGACATTCATTCCACTACTTTTGTCTGCGATCTTCCGCAATTTCCACCGGCACCTTCTGACATGCAGTCAAGGTACAAAAGTAGCGGAATAATGTTTCTTCTGACTCTTTCCGAGATTATTCCGACACTTTTCGATAATTCCAATAATTCCGATGTCTTAAATCAAAGGGTGCACAGTTAGCGAAATGCCAGTGGAAAAGCTGCAGAAAGTTGCAGGCAATTCCAAAATGGCAGAAGGAAATATCAGTGCAGAAAAAGGAGTTGCCACTTCAGCCCACATTGAGGCAGCACAGTGAGTGAGAGACTGAACCAGGGCCACCTGCTTGTGTAGTCTAGTAATACACTTTAGAGCTAGCTCCATCTGCATGCATAAGCATCTCTATAGTTCCTCTCTCGGGGAGGAGTGTCTGCAGCTGTGGGGGAAGGGAGGAGAGAGAGATACACACTCTGTGTTTGCTTGTGCCTGGAACTCATTGGCTGTTTCTCCCCTCTTACAGGTACTAATACAAGGGCTGGGGCACCCTTTGGGCATCAGCCCTTGGGTGCCAGCCGAAGGGCGACACCAAAGGGTGTTGCCCATTGGTGGGCCCGTTCGTGGGGTCGGGAGTGAGCGTGGGTGCCACCCCTGAAGATTGGGATTGAGAAGGTCGGGGGAACGTGCTTTGCAGCATCGCTTACCTGGTGAAGAGGGAGCAGCAGTAAGGAGCGGGACTTGGAGTAGCTCAGAGACACCTCCGGCACGATTGCAGCCTGTATACTTACCTGTCAGCTGAGCAGGACAGGAGCGAGGCGATAACAGCACCTGGAACATATGCGCTCCCTTCGGCGCGAGTCGGAGTAGGAGCCGGTCCGCTATCAGGGTCAGGGGACGAAGAGCGGGGAGAAACGGCCGCGCGCCGCTCGGGGAGGCCGAAGGGCAGCCAAACGCCCCCGTCACGGGGAGCCCCGAGCAGCCTTCCCCGAAGGGGCCCGAAGCCCCAGCAAACCAGGCCGAGCCCAGGACAAGCCCCGCCCCCGTAGAAACGCCGAGTCCCTCGTCGGGACAGGGGGCGGGGCTAGAACAAGCACCACGCCGCTCTGCACGCTTGCAGGCGCGTAAAGGGGGCGGGGCTTAGCACTTATCAGGCCGCCGGCGTAGCTCCTCAGTGCCGGCGATCAGTGCAACTGTGAGGCTGGCCCTGGGAGCGAAGGCGTGCGCAGAGTGTTTAGAGCACCATTTCTGAACAAAGAGTATTCGGAGCGACTGGAGAGTGAACGGAGAGTGCTTGGTGCGAGACTGAGTGAGTGAGTGGGCCAGTGGGCGGGGTGGAGCGTGGGAGGGGTCGGGGTGTGGGTGTGAGCACTAGTCCCTGTTGTCTACGGATCCCCCGCCCTCGCAGCACTTCATTTCCTGCCCCCTTGTGTATGTGTGGAGTTCTCCCCCTGACCCCACAATCGCCCTTGGGTACTTTCCCCTTACCTACCACCATCTTCCTACCACTTGGTGTGTTAACCCCTGCACGACTGATTGGAGAAGCGAGTGAGAACAAGCAGGGGCAGTGCCCCCTTGGGGGGCTTGTAGAAGGGCTGCACACACAGCTTGCAACGTGCCTTACCCCTGTGATGATACGGTCCCTTTCCTTAATAGGATATTGGCCACACCGAGACCTGAGGGGTACTTTTTCCACGTGCAAGTCTGTGTGCACCGTTCTCCCCCGGGAGTCTCGTTCAGTGCGAGTGCAGAGTGTGGGATTGGCTGGGTCTGTGTTTCCCTTAAAACCCCATCCCCGTCACATCCTCTCTGGTTGGGGGGGGGATATATAGGGGGTGGGACAGGGAGCCCCGATGGCTTCAGCTGGCCAGAGAGGGGTGGAGTTTGATGAAGGGAAGTTAATGCCGACAAGGCAACTTATACAGGGGCAGTTGGATTCCTTTTTGCGCAGGCCAGCCCCGGGGGGTGGGGAAATGGGGTTCCTCCCCTCTGCTCCATGACCAAAGATTGTACCTCCGACAGATGGGGGTCATAATTCCCATTGGGGAGGTCAGATGGGCTCCGTCCCTCCTAGGAACTTGACAAGATCTGAACTGAGAGCTGGTCTAGGCCCAGAGGGGGAGACCCCAATGGTGGGGGAAAGATTAGCCATGTTTTTAACAGAACACATCATGCTCACCGCTGAAACAGTACAGTACATGTTCTGCAAACTCTCCCACATGCAGCTGAAAGTCGACTCAGTGGAAGGGTTGCTTCAGGAGGTAGTGGCTGTAGGGGTGGGGGCAGGAGAGGTGAGGGGATTAAGAGTCTCATCTCAGCCCTTTGTAACAGGCCCCTCGAGTAAAGATGGCCCTGATACAGTTAGACCCCCCCTGCCTGCCAGCTTTTGCTGATCAGCAACCAGGTGTCCCCCAGCCTTCCTGGGGATCTGGCCGGCAGACTCCAATACTGCCCATGATCTGCTCAGAGTCTGCTGAATCATTTGTACTTTTTCCAGAAGCCCTGATCTTTACCATTTGCCTGAAAGGTGGTCACCCCGCCCCAGTATGGGGCACTCCCTTAGATATTGCTGACCACCTGAGGTCCCTTCTGTGGATAGTAGGGATCACTAGTAAAGATATAATTTCATGCAACCATCTTTTGGTTTCTGAGGAGAAGCAAATTATTTTGGTCATTTTTGCTTCATCTGAGCTGTCAAATTTTATTCTGACGAGTAAGACCTTTCTAGGACACCAGGTGGTTACTGTAGCCCGAGCTTACCAGATTTTACCTCCTGCCCAGGAGAGGCATATAAGGGCACCCCAAGGTGGAAGGCCCACACGTAGAGCAGAAGGGGGTCCTCATATTGTACCTCCAGGGGTGGGGAGCCCTAGTTCATGGGTGGCTGACCCCACCGGGGAAACCTGCCCCCCTATCCTGCTGAGGAGAAGTTTGGGGGGGCTGCCCTTAGGCAGTTGGATCTCCCCTGTGGAGGTTCAAAATTTGGGCATACAGCATCAGCCCCCGGCAGGTGTGGGTAGGGTTCCAACTCTTCCCCAGCCCCGGAACAGTATAGTGGAAGTTCCACCATCTCCCTCAGCGACTATGCAGGTTCGCTGTTTTCAGAGACTTGAATCCCTATACTTGCAGCTAGGGGATCTTAAAACAGACCTAATCAAGGAGGAGAAAGGATTGGGTTCCCAGGGCATAGTGGAGAGGTCAATGAGTAACCTTGTCCCACCGACCCCACTCCAATCCCTGGTATCTACCCCAGTCAAATCCTCAACCTGGCTCCCGCCACTGGTAGGGTGTCAGATGGAGAGGGGGATGGAGGGAGATGCTAGCCCTCTGATGATATCATTCATCACAAGCCCGAAGGGACATTCGTCACTAGGAGGGCAGGGGGGTCGGAGTGAAAGATCCCCCAGCCCCTCCCTCCCCCACCCCCCGGAATATAAGGGATGGGCAACTTCATTACTCCCCCTGTTACCACACTCAGCCCCAGGGCCTTCTCAGGGGGCACTTTCACCTGCAGCGAAGGACTGAAGCCAGCTGAGACCAATCAGCTAACGTTCATGTAGCCCATCAGTCGAAGAAGGTATACTAAGAGGTTGTTGACCCCCCCTGCTACGAACCCTCCAGGCCGTGTCCTTAGGCAGCGGCCCAAAATTTCAGCTCGCACCCCAAAACAATGACTAGCAAGTAGTCACGGCTCCTCCTCTTTATCATTTATTTCCTGGAATGTATCTGGATGGAGGGCTCATCAATCTGATCCTGATTTTTCTAACTGTTTATCTTTACATGATATGATTTTAATCCAAGAAACTTGGCTGACAGAGCCCCCCATACAGAAGGTCTGGAGAGGGTTTGACACCTACTGGCTAGATGCGAATCTGTCAGAATCACATGGCCGGCCCAGTGGGGGTCTCGCTTTTTTTATTTCTACTAAGCTTAATACCCAGGTACAGTGCCTTAGCTCTATTAAAGCTTATTTTTATCTCTTGTACTGTGTTTTTCCCTCTGGATTAGAGTTGATTGTTGGCAATGTATACATCCCGCCAGTTCGTTCTGCTTATTATAATCCCAATATATGGGACATCCTTTTAGACCAAATTCAAGCGGCAGTTATGAGATATCCAGCAGCGGTTCTGTTAACAGGAGGAGATTTTAACGCATGGATGGGTAATTCGGCAGATACACAGGTTGCCCCAAGTATGGAGGACATATCCGACCCCTTGTATATACCACCACGGCAATCTAGGGACCTGGTAGTGGGTCCTAGGAAAACCCAAATGGATCATCTGTTGGGTGAGTTGGATTTGGTTATTATTAATGGGCGGGTGGAGGGGGATCTGGAGGGAGAGTTCACCTTTCACTCCCCCCAAGTCTCCAGCCTAATAGATCTTTTTCTGATAACATCAGTCTTCCTCCCTATGATTGTTAGATTGGAGGTTGTCCCTTCACCTGTGTCCAGCCACCTACCATTGGTTCTGCTAATAGATGATTCCAATTCCAGAAGGGATAGGACTCCCTCGGAGATGACCCCAGAAGGGGTGCAGTAAGGTACTTGGGTTGTGCGAGCCAAATGGTCGGAGGAATTGGCAGCAGCTATAGACCTTTTTACATCCTCCCCCTCAGTCCTAAGCCTGCTCAGGCTGGCTGGGGATGGCGAAATGGATTAGGCATGGGCGAACAGATCGCGGTTCATGTTCGGCCGTTTGGTTCGGCCGCGGTCGGTTCGTGTGTTTGTGTTCGGCGGTTCGGTTCGGCCGCGTTCGGTTCGTGTGTTCGTGTTCGGTCGTTCGGTCATACCTCGCGTTCGTTTTCGCCCGTTCGGTTCGGTGGCATTCGTGTTCGGCCGTTCGTGTTCGGTTGTTCGGGCAGGTCGTACGTTCGTGTTCGGCCATTCGGTTCGTTCACCATCGGGTTGTGCGTTCGTGTTCGGTCGTTCGGTGTTCGGGTGGTTCGCGCGTTTGCGTTCGGCCGTTCGGCCGGAAATATCGCGGGAAGCCGTAAAATCGGCGTCGCGCCGGAAATTCGTGTGCGTGTGCGTGAGTGAGGCGAGAGGGTGTGTGTTTGTTTCGGTGGCTGCTTGTGTAGTGTGTTTTGGTGATTGTT
>QEPC01001819.1:484614-523293 GCA_003113815.1 Sphenodon punctatus
GTCCTCGGCTGAGGTACCTTATGGGGTACATCAAGGGGCCGGTTCTATCCAAAGAGGCAATCCGAAGTCTCCTAAGCCCAGTATATTCAGGACAGTCTAGGGCGGTAGCGGGTTTTGCCCAAGTCATTCTACTTATGCGGCGGGCACTCAACCCCTGAACGTAGGTGGTCAGAGATATATATTGACTACCGTGGTAGGCAGGGGATGTGTGAACTTCAGCAAACGAGAAATAAATTATACAAACGAGAAATAAATTAAGGCAAGGTAGTGAAGGGTGTGTATCCCTTCTTTGTGCCAAGAGGCAGAAGATAGGCTGGGGCAGCGTTATACTATAAGGAGGAGGTGGGAATAGGGAATGGATCTAATAGGAGCTACCTTTATAGGGGGAGATGACTCACCAGTATCCCGTGACAGGCTACCAGATAGCAAAGGATGGTAGGCAGTACGGGGAATACCAGAGGGGATGGCGGGGATGTATACATACCTTTTTTAAGTAATCAAATGTTTATAAAAGATTGTATATAGCTTTATGGCAAATTGCATATTTCTATTTTTAATTGATGTTCTGACTGAGTTATGTTCTGTTTTGATTGTAAAAGCCCATGGCTAAACAATAAAATTTTGATTTGATATGCACCCCCACATCCAATTTCTATGTGACCCTCAGAGCTTGTACTAACTTTCAAAATGGCCACTGCTCATGGGGGGAGAGAGGAGGTTTCCCACCCCTGTTTTAGAGGATTAATAATGTGATCAAGAATTGTAAATCATGTACAACACTGATGCCTAGGGTTTGCCACAGGGTAAAGGAAAAGTTGGAAGACATGGAACAAAGGAAGGAAGGAATCCACAAAATATTAGTTTAATCCCCCATCTCATATAAACATTTTTTTTGCTCAAATAGCTTATATTTATAGGTATAAAATCTATAAATAAACTGTGTAGAAAAGAATGTCAAGCAGACAAGCCTCCTTACCAGCAGTGGTTTATTTATTTGAAGTGGGAGAAAATTAGACACAGAAGTTTTTTCACAGTGAGATACTTTGACAAAAGCAGGACACATTTTAGAGGATTCTTAATTATAGACCCAGATCCTGTGTTCATTTGAAACCTGATGACAAAGAAAAAACATTGTTCCAGATCAATCTGCTCTTGATGTAAGTACCAGTTAGAAACAGCTAATACTGCTCCTGATACTCATAAATAGATCTGTATCAGGCATGTAAAATCAGTGCTTTTAATATTTCATAAAATCATACATAATGTGTACTATATCAACCCTTTCCCATGTTTTCAAAATTAAGCAAAGATCAATAAAACAATTGGCCAGTTTTCATTGTCCACAATATTCCAGAGTTCTAGGGGTATGAAGAACTTACCTCTTTTATTTTTGTTTTTGATTTCTGGTTTTTTTAAAAAGTATCCTTTTTCAGGTTTTCATTAAAAAACTTCGGTTTTTTGTTTGTTTTAAAAATATTTTTTTTAAAAAAATCATTGTAAAAAAATCATTGTGTATATGCAAAATGACCATTGGTTTGTTCTGTGCATGCACACCCTTTAAAAAATGGCAGTGGCAGTGTTACTGCCATTTTGGAAAAGGACTGCATATACTCAGAATGGCCCCAGTAGCCATTTTGTACATGCACAGTTCTTTTTAAAAAACAAACAACTTTTCTTTTTATTTTTTTAACAAAAATGAATGAAAACAAGTGTATGTTTGATTATTCATTTGTTTGGGGGGCTTAAGTTGCTAAACCAAATGGAACTCTTTTTGTTTTAGTAACTAATGGTGTGGGGAGTGGGATGGTTGTGCAGGAGTTGCTGCCGCTGTTTCCTGCAGGGAGGTTTGGAGTGCTGTTCCCCCCTCCCCCGCTGGAGTTTTACCTGAGGACCCTCCTACTTCTGGCCAGTGGACAGTTAAAGGGGAGAAGCGACCTATTGCCACGCCATAGGCACACACCAAAGGGCTGCGCGCACAAGGGCGTGACCCTTATGTGTAGTCCTTAATAGATGGTCCGGTGAAGGTGCAGCCGGACTTCGACGTTGACTCTGCCCTAACTCCCTTTTACTATTTCTAATCCCCAAGTTACCTGCTGGAGATTGGATTGTGTTTGCTGAAGGCCTCACTGAGAAGACAGGCCTGTATATGGATTTTAGGAAATGGGACTATTTGATAAAATGCTGTATATAGGAGAAAGTTGTAATCAGTTAGGACAGGGGATTGTTCTCCCCTGTGTTTGCTTAGGGGAAGAATTNTAATCCCCAAGTTACCTGCTGGAGATTGGATTGTGTTTGCTGAAGGCCTCACTGAGAAGACAGGCCTGTATATGGATTTTAGGAAATGGGACTATTTGATAAAATGCTGTATATAGGAGAAAGTTGTAATCAGTTAGGACAGGGGATTGTTCTCCCCTGTGTTTGCTTAGGGGAAGAATTTCCCTTTTGGGGGTCTGTTTTGTTGAACCCGTTGATCTCACATACTGTAAAAGTTGTGCCCTCCTTGGAGGTGGGCCTGCCCACTCTAGTGCTCCGTAGAGGAGCAAGGGTTATTTTGAGGTGTTTGTATTGTTTCAGGGGTCTGGATACTCAATCCTGAACTACGTTTAGGAGCAAGGGTTATTTTGAGGTGTTTGTTTTGTTTTTAGGGGTCTGGATTACCCGATTCTCTAATTTGGAGATGCCACACACCCTTGTGGGTGGTGTGGTTTGTTTTAAGTCTGCTGGTTCTGAGGATAAGACTTGCAGGTAATTATAATGACACCCTTGAGAAACAAGAAAAGGGGAAGGTTAACTCGCTTATCTCCAGATTTATCTCTGAGGTGTTTGTTTTGTTTTTAGGGATCTGGACTACCCAATTCTGAGCTCCGTTTAGGAACAAGGGTTATCTCTGAGGTTTCTCTCTTGTTTTCCGGGGTTTGGACTGCCCAATCCCAGAGCTTCGTTTAGGAACAAGGGTTATTTTTGAGGTGTTCTTCACCTTGCTTTCAGGGGCCTGGACCACCCAATCCTGAGCTCCATTTAGGAGTAAGGGTTCTTCCTGAGGTGTTTGTCTTGCTTTTGGGAAGCTTCAAGCTGGACTGCCCAATCTAGAGCTCCACTTAAGAGCAATGGTTTTCTTCTCTTCCAAGGGGATGGTGTGCTCATTCCAGTGCTCCATGTAGGAATAAAAGCTCTTCTCCCCTGTAGGAGTGGATTGGATTTTTAGGGCTGAGTAAAGGTGACCCTGGGAAGGACTGTTGGACTAATCGGGTGGGGGCCACTTAGTAATTTTAGACTAATTTGGAGATGCCACACACCCTTGTGGGTGGTGTGGTTTGTTTTAAGTCTGCTGGTTCTGAGGATAAGACATGCAGGTAATTATAATGACACCCTTGAGAAACAAGAAAAGGGGGAGGTTAACTCCCTTACCTCCAGATTTAGAGTCACAAAATCTTAAGCTGCTTAAATTGTTTGACCTGGGTTTTGAGGACAAAACTGTGCGTAACTGGTACTTTTGCCTCTCAGTGGTTGAGGGTTTACTTCTGGTAGTCACTTCACCTGACTTGCAACCCTCACAGACCCTGGTGGATGGGGTGACTAGTGAAGATTTGCAGGAAATTCTCCCCCTTCCCCATACCTCCTCGTTGGTGGGAGATGTCAGTAATCTGGAAGCGTCCCTTTTGGCTCAGGGTACTCAGAATCAACCTTCACTTCGCTGAAGTGCTTGGTGAACATTGCATCCTTGTGGGCAATTTGGTAACAATGTTTTTTAGGAGTTTGGATGGGGGTGAAGGGAGGGGATCCAGGACCAGCTCAGGCAGGTCTCCTCCGATACTAGGTCAATAGCTTCCCATATTACCAGAGTATTTCCATGCTGACAAGATCTTGTTGCTACGCATGGACACTCAATTACTGTGAGGGAGGTTCAGCCCTCTAGTGCTAATGTTTCTCAGAAGCCAAGAGAAGTACTGTATTCTCCCCCTCAGATGTCCTTAGACCAGCTATCTTTGGCATTTAATATCTTTCCTTTACCCAATGGCCTGCACCCTGAATGGCATTTGAGATCTCTGGTTAGGAATCACTTCAACTGGCTTCTTAAAGTCAACTGTAGGTATTCTGATATAAGGAAGTTTCAGGCATTACCCCCCCCCCCCCTTAGAAGGTGGAAGAAGAATAGTGGTTCATTTTGCCGCTAGAAGGATAGCGGATCAGATTATTTCTGATAAAAAAATATTATGGTCTTGGGATATCATTACCTCTAGGGTTTTTGTATTCTCTTCCTCCCTTAATTCACAAAAAGAAGTGCCTGGTGCAGTGGAATCAGGTGGGGTCCAGTCTTTTTTTTCCCCACAGAACCTTCCTGCCTCCCTGCTAAAGGCATCCCCAAAGGCAACTCTTGTTAACTCTCCTCTGCCGGTGGTTCTGGAGGGTCTTGAGAACTCAGAGTGCCTTCCTCTATTGGATAGAGGCACAAGGGAGATATTGGATTCTGTTCCACTTAAGGATTTTGGTTCTACAGACTTGGGGCAGGGGGGACAACCAACAGAGGTTAAATTTATTGGAGAACCTGACTTGGAGAGCTTTTAGATGATCACGCTGTGCACTCTCACAGGGTTTCAAAAACCCGACGAGTAGAGATTACACATGACGCCACCAGCAATCTAGCGCCTGATATGGTCCTGCGTATTCTTTTCAAGCCGTGAATGACCTACCTCGATCAGGCTCCTAGTCAGTTCACAGCTTGAAAAGAATGTGCGGCATGTATCAGGCGCGTGATTGCCGGCGGCGTCATGTGTAATCTCTCCTCACAGGGTTTTTGAAACCTCGCACGAGCGCACAGCGTGATTGTCTAAAAGTGGCCTGAGATGGAACAGAGTGAAATCCTGCCAAAAGGGATCCTGCCAACAAGGGCAATATAGCTGAGGGACATATACAGACAGTGGGTGCTGGTAATCTTCACAATTCTCATTGGCAGGAAGCCTCTAGCCATTTGTTTCATTCCGCCCTTGAGAAAACATCTGGCAGACAGGATTCTTTCTGAGCAACGACCTAATGTACAGCTGTTGGACGAGCCCCCAAACCTAGCTGATATGACGGATGTTAATTTACCCCAGTTCCAAAATGGAGCCATTCCCGGTGAAGCCCAGACTTTGGCTGGAAATTCTTTCGCTAACCAATGACTTGCCTCCTTACCTGATTTCAATCTTAAAATTCTATCATGGAATATTTAAGGCTGGAGGAGTAGGATTTCAGACTCCAACTTTTTGGACCTTTCCTCTCATTTGAAGTTAATTTTTTGCAGGAGTGGGGGATGATGACTGAAGTCTTGTGGAGAAACTTTCAAGTTTATAGTTCACCTGCTGTCTCCGAGTTAAATTGGGGAAGACCAAGCGGTGGATTAATATTGTTGGTGGCTGACTCCCTTGGACCCTCTGCCTGTTTAGTAGGACAGTGTGCTCTATATCCAACCTCATGGTTGCTAGTGTTCCCAGGGAACTTTAAGCTTATCTTGATGAACATTTACATCCCTCCATCTACCTCCCCCTATTATAAAAACTAAGTGTGGACTTATTTGATTGATCTACTCTCAGGATTGGTGGAAAGCTTTCCTGCCACGGGATTTATTGTTCTTGGGGACTTTAATGCTCATTTGGAGCATTCAAGGAGTGAGCCTACACTGGAATCTGTGGAGGATATTGGTGTTTGCCCTCTGACTTGTAGATCCTTCAAGAATAAATGCTGTAATGCCCAAGCTTCCCAGTTTAGGAATTTGGTTAACTCTTTAAATCTTTCCATTATGAATGGTGCCTTGCCGGGTGACAGTGAGGAGGAGTTTACTTTTCTTTCAACCATTAGATCAAGTATAGTCGATTACGTATTAGTTTTGGAGCTGGTATCGACCTTGGTCTTAGATTTTGCTGTCTTATTGACTAATGAAATGGAACATCAACCATTGGCTTTAGTTATCTCTCTACCCTCATCAGAGTGGATTCTGCTGGTAACCTTGATTCTATTGGGGATCCTTTGGAGCCTTGGGTGCTAGGAGAGTTAAATGGTAGGGATGTACGAACGTGGTTCAGATGTTGGGTGTTCGGTCTGAACTCGGACCATTTGGACGACTGAACTGAATGGTCGAACTGAACAACCGAATCGAATGCCCAGAGCCCCAAATGTTAGGGGTGGGACATCAGGTCAATTACCGGGTACCGAATTTACTGGTTACCGGATTTTTAAAAACTGGATTTCTGGATTTGTGTACCAGTACCGGATTTTTTCCATTGATTTCAATGGGGAACTGTTAAACCACCACCACCACCCCAGGGATCACCCTAGTACAACAACCTACCTACTGGTGCGGGCTCTGGGTCGCCGGAGCCCGCACTAGCAGGGACTTCAGAGGAATTTTTTTTTTAAAGCCAGGCTGCGCAGGGTGGGTGGGTGGTGTCCCCCCTTCCATGCGCAGCCTGGACTGGGGAGGGAAAGTGGGGGGGGGTTTGTTTGTTTTTTTACATTGCGGCCATTCATTTGAATGGCTGCAATGTAAAAAATCCAGTAGGGGAATCCGGTAAATTACACCAGATTACCGGGTTTAATCTGATACTGCTGGTACACCAAATACCAGCAGTATCGGATACCGGATGATCTGGTAGTCCCACCCCTACCAATCAGTTCGGCCACCTTCAGATTTGTTCGGATGCGTTCGGGCAGGTAAAACAGGGCTGGCAGGCCCAGGGAGAGGGGGGACGACTGAGGAGCAGACTTCCTGGCACCAGGGGTGAAGAGGCTTGGACTAGCAGCCAGCCTGCCCAATCACCATCCCTCTTTTCCTCAGACCACTGGCTTCACATTCTGCGATTGGCCATGGGCTAGGCTGCACAGAGCCAATGGGGCTTGTGGTAAGGCGGGCACAGCAAGTAACAAAAGTAATTGCCCTCCCCCTTTCCAATTCCTTCTGAGCTAGCCACTGATCCTGTCAGCAGGCGTTTTCAGAAGTCTCCCTCTCCCAGCAGTTTGTGTTCCTCCCAATCCATTGGCATTCTCCTCCTACTTCACCCATTTCCACACATTTGCCTCCATAGTTTCATTTATTTAGATTAGATTAGATAAATTTAGGTGGTATTTTTTATTTTTTACGCCCCTCCCATGTTCTTTCTCCCGACCCTCCATTAAATCCTTCCCTCCTCCCTGTAGATATTCCATCCCTGATTCCCTTCCCCTGTTTTTGGATTTATTTAGAGTAGCATTAGATTGATTTAGGTTTCATTTCAATTTAGTACCCATCCCTGTGTTGTTTGTTGTGAACTGTTTGGGTTCCCTCCATCACTGTAGATAGATAGATAGATAGATAGATAGATAGATATTTGTAGAAGTTAGCTTAGTTATAGAGATAGATAGAGATAGTGTGTAGTGATTCAGTTTTGATATTTTAGAGTGTGTTTGTAGGACTAGGCCTTTGTAGATATTAGATAATATTCCATTTAGTTCCATAGGTTTTTGAATAGTTAATAGCAGTTAGAGTTAGTGTAGATATATATAATATTAGATTACAAATTTGAATAAATAAATAAAAAAATAAAAAAATCTTCCTGTGCATTCTTTAGGTGGTAGAAATAGAAAAGGGAAGCAGGAGCGGCTGGTCTTCTGCCCGTAAGGCAGGCAATGGGGCATGTGGCAGAGTTGGCAGGGACCATGCCAGCGGAGTGGCATCAGTCATCAGCAGCAGCCTGAGCCCATCACCACACCCCAAACTTCAAAGGCCTGGTTTTGGCAGTTAGGCTTCAGAGGTTCCAAGCAGTGGCACTAGGGGTTTGGTTCGGCAGCACATCCTGGCAGCATCCTCCACTGCCACACAGGGCACTGGAAGGCCTGCACTCCAGGAGGCTGTGGCTGTCTCTGCTGTAGCTGCAGGAGCAGATGCATATGCTTCGGGGTCAGATGTTCCTCCAGGGCCACCAATGTCCCCGACCCCCAATATTGAGGTGATCCCCAGCAGTCCAAGGCTGGTGGATCCCACCCAGGCTGCTAGAGGCAGGGCCCGATCCCTGGGCAATGGCAGCAGGGAGAGACGCAGCAGTAGTAACAGCAGCAGCAGCAGCTATATGGGGTACAGGGAGAGTGGCAGCAGCATGGTAGGCAGTCGATCAGCCTCAGGGTCCCAATACTCCCCTTCACAGGACATCACTCTGATTGGGGACAGCAAGGCAGACACTAGTGCTGCAAAGGAGGTGTCTGGTGCTGAGGCGATGGCTGTCCCTCCGAGAGCTGTGTTGCCACCATGTTCTTCCCCTCCCAGAAGCACTGTCAGTGGTGCATCATCCGGTGCAGGCCAGAAGGCAGGAGGGGGCAAAAAAAATCCTCCGTCTGGCTGCATTTTCAGTTGGTGCAGGTGGATGATCCCAGAGAGGTGCAGTGCACTTTGTGCCAGAAGGTGGTGAAGCGTGGGCAGATGCTCACCAACCTTGGCACAACTGCCACAGTGAGACACCTGAAGGGATGCCACAGCACTGTGCTGTTAAGCAGGCAGGCAGGGGCAGTGGATGCCAGTGGGTTCCCGACTGCAGTGGCCAGTCGTCCACCTCCATCAGCGGGCAAGCATCTTGCTCTAACAGTTGCCTCTAGCAGCAGGAATGGTATCACTGCTAAGGGGGAGCAGCAGCAACAGCAGCATCAGTGCACCATGGAGGAGCTGGGGTGGGGCAGCTGCCACGTCCCTTGGCAGCTGCAGGATGTGGAGAGCGGCGTGGCTTTCAACTGAAAGCCATATGCATGTTGGGAGAAAGGAACGAGTTGGATGGGCAGCCCTTCTCGGTGGTCGGGGACATGGAGTTTAGGCGCTTGATTGGCTTCCTGGCCCCCCAGCTTAAGCTGTCCTCGCACACCATCCTGAGTTGGCAGGTGGTGCCAAACCTGTACCGAGCTTTAAAGGAGTGGGTGGGGGAGCAGCTGGCAAGGGCTGGGGGTGCTACCATCTACTTCACCACACATCTCTGGTCGAGGAGGAAGGAGCAGCATGCCTACCTGGCAGTGATGGCGCACTGGTGGCAGGACCCAGAGGCAGTGTTTGGCAGTGGCAGGATTGGCCCCGAAGCAGGGTATAGGTGGGACCTGCTTCAGGGAGAAGTAATGGATGCCCCCCCCAACACATCTCGGAACATCGAGGAAGCCCTGACCACCATGGTGAGGGAGTGAGTCACGCCAGGCGAGCCCTTCACCAAGGGGTGCGTGGTGACAGACAACGTGGCCAAAATATGGAGGGAAGTCCACGAAGGGGGCTTCACCAGCATCCCTTGCACTGCACACAGCTTTCACCTGGTGTTCAGGGATGCTCTGGGCTTGGGGCAGAAGGGGATTGGGGCATGCGCCCTTAGGTCCCTGATCAAGCGGGAGAGGAAGCTGGCCAGTTTCTTTAACTGGAGCATGAAGGGCAGGGACCTCCTCCAATTGAAGCAGGCAGAGCAAGACTCCGCAGTGCACCAGCTGGAGCAGGATGTGTCAACCGGGTGGAATTAGACGTTCCTGATGCTCGAGCAGCTTCTCGAGCAAAAAGCCACCTTGCATCAGGTTCAACTGGTGACAGACAGTGGGGCACCTCCAGGGTACGATGGGGCAGAATGGGAGATCCTGGCTCACATGGTCTTCGTGCTCAGATCATTCCTGGCCGTGATGGAGACTATCAGCTCCTCCATGGCCACCATCAGCCAGGTGACCCCTCTGGTCCAGAGTCTATTCCTGCCCCCAGCACTACCAGTAGCAGCACAAGCAGCAGGCTGAGCAGCAGCAGCACCCCTACTCCCAGAAGCAGCTCATATAGGCATGGCACTCTGGTGAGCATGGGCTCGTGCACATCAGGGCAGGCAGCATGGCTGAGGGCAGTGGTGGAGGTGGTTCCCAGGCAGAGTTACATGAGGGAGCATGACAGCGACTCAGCAGCAATGGAGAACTACCTGGAGGAGGAGCCATGCATCGAACCCAGAAGTGATCCCTTGGTCTACTGGGACGGCAAGATCAACGTGTGACTGGCCCTGTGCAAAGTGGCCAAGGGTCTCTTGTCCTGCCCACCAACCAGTGTCCCCAGTGAGTAGNCACCAATGTCCCCGACCCCCAATATTGAGGTGATCCCCAGCAGTCCAAGGCTGGTGGATCCCACCCAGGCTGCTAGAGGCAGGGCCCGATCCCTGGGCAATGGCAGCAGGGAGAGACGCAGCAGTAGTAACAGCAGCAGCAGCAGCTATATGGGGTACAGGGAGAGTGGCAGCAGCATGGTAGGCAGTCGATCAGCCTCAGGGTCCCAATACTCCCCTTCACAGGACATCACTCTGATTGGGGACAGCAAGGCAGACACTAGTGCTGCAAAGGAGGTGTCTGGTGCTGAGGCGATGGCTGTCCCTCCGAGAGCTGTGTTGCCACCATGTTCTTCCCCTCCCAGAAGCACTGTCAGTGGTGCATCATCCGGTGCAGGCCAGAAGGCAGGAGGGGGCAAAAAAAATCCTCCGTCTGGCTGCATTTTCAGTTGGTGCAGGTGGATGATCCCAGAGAGGTGCAGTGCACTTTGTGCCAGAAGGTGGTGAAGCGTGGGCAGATGCTCACCAACCTTGGCACAACTGCCACAGTGAGACACCTGAAGGGATGCCACAGCACTGTGCTGTTAAGCAGGCAGGCAGGGGCAGTGGATGCCAGTGGGTTCCCGACTGCAGTGGCCAGTCGTCCACCTCCATCAGCGGGCAAGCATCTTGCTCTAACAGTTGCCTCTAGCAGCAGGAATGGTATCACTGCTAAGGGGGAGCAGCAGCAACAGCAGCATCGGTGCACCATGGAGGAGCTGGGGTGGGGCAGCTGCCACGTCCCTTGGCAGCTGCAGGATGTGGAGAGCGGCGTGGCTTTCAACTGAAAGCCATATGCATGTTGGGAGAAAGGAACGAGTTGGATGGGCAGCCCTTCTCGGTGGTCGGGGACATGGAGTTTAGGCGCTTGATTGGCTTCCTGGCCCCCCAGCTTAAGCTGTCCTCGCACACCATCCTGAGTTGGCAGGTGGTGCCAAACCTGTACCGAGCTTTAAAGGAGTGGGTGGGGGAGCAGCTGGCAAGGGCTGGGGGTGCTACCATCTACTTCACCACACATCTCTGGTCGAGGAGGAAGGAGCAGCATGCCTACCTGGCAGTGATGGCGCACTGGTGGCAGGACCCAGAGGCAGTGTTTGGCAGTGGCAGGATTGGCCCCGAAGCAGGGTATAGGTGGGACCTGCTTCAGGGAGAAGTAATGGATGCCCCCCCCAACACATCTCGGAACATCGAGGAAGCCCTGACCACCATGGTGAGGGAGTGAGTCACGCCAGGCGAGCCCTTCACCAAGGGGTGCGTGGTGACAGACAACGTGGCCAAAATATGGAGGGAAGTCCACGAAGGGGGCTTCACCAGCATCCCTTGCACTGCACACAGCTTTCACCTGGTGTTCAGGGATGCTCTGGGCTTGGGGCAGAAGGGGATTGGGGCATGCGCCCTTAGGTCCCTGATCAAGCGGGAGAGGAAGCTGGCCAGTTTCTTTAACTGGAGCATGAAGGGCAGGGACCTCCTCCAATTGAAGCAGGCAGAGCAAGACTCCGCAGTGCACCAGCTGGAGCAGGATGTGTCAACCGGGTGGAATTAGACGTTCCTGATGCTCGAGCAGCTTCTCGAGCAAAAAGCCACCTTGCATCAGGTTCAACTGGTGACAGACAGTGGGGCACCTCCAGGGTACGATGGGGCAGAATGGGAGATCCTGGCTCACATGGTCTTCGTGCTCAGATCATTCCTGGCCGTGATGGAGACTATCAGCTCCTCCATGGCCACCATCAGCCAGGTGACCCCTCTGGTCCAGAGTCTATTCCTGCCCCCAGCACTACCAGTAGCAGCACCAGCAGCAGGCTGAGCAGCAGCAGCACCCCTACTCCCAGAAGCAGCTCATATAGGCATGGCACTCTGGTGAGCATGGGCTCGTGCACATCAGGGCAGGCAGCATGGCTGAGGGCAGTGGTGGAGGTGGTTCCCAGGCAGAGTTACATGAGGGAGCATGACAGCGACTCAGCAGCAATGGAGAACTACCTGGAGGAGGAGCCATGCATCGAACCCAGAAGTGATCCCTTGGTCTACTGGGACGGCAAGATCAACGTGTGACTGGCCCTGTGCAAAGTGGCCAAGGGTCTCTTGTCCTGCCCACCAACCAGTGTCCCCAGTGAGTAGGTGTTCTCCATGGCAGGGGACATTTGCTTGCCACACCACCTGAGACTGGGGGCCAAGTTGGTGGAGCAGCTGCTGTCCATCAAGGTGAACCTTTCGCTGATGGGATTCCCTGAGCTGCCCCTGGACATGGATTGATAATGCAGTGGCTTACGCCATCCCATGCCAGGGGCAGTTGTGGGATGGGGCTCCTCCTCAATCTGGGCTGCTGTTGCTGAGGTTCTGTCCCTCCCTCCCAATGCCAGGTTCCCACCCTGCCTCTCTCTTTCTCTGACTAGACTGCCTCGGCTGGTCTATCTGACTGACCTCATGATGCAGGGTGGCATTGGAAAGATGTAAGCCTGCCAGCTGGCCTCTGGCTAGATGATCTTAGCCCACTTAACTCACTGGCTCACTCTCTCGCGCACCGCACAGTCTTCACCAGCCTATCTGAGTGCCCTGTCAAGGTCCCAGCCTGCCTTCCTTACTGCCTCTCATGCCACACGCCTGTCTGCCTGCCCTCCCAGGTTGCCAAGATCAAAGCCTGCCTCAGTCTGCCTCCTGCTTATGCCACACTGCCTGTCTGCCCGCCCGCCCAGGTTGTCAAGATCAAAGCCTACCTCAGTCTGCCTTCCGATGCTCATGCCACAAAGCCTGAGTCAACTTTTTGACTAAGATCAATTCTTAGTCTTTAGGGACAAAATTATAGAAGGGGGTGAAAAGATCCTGGATGTTTTCTTCCACGTTACTTCAACTTTGTTACCTCATTTGTTTTCCTTCCAAGCTTTGCCATCAAAGACTCAGCACTCCTTGGGGGGCTGGTTTGATAAAGAATGCCTCTTAGCTAAGTCTAAGTTAAGGAGGAAGGCATGGGCAGTTAGAAATAACCAGCTTGATGTTGAGGCCCTCATTGCGAGAAGATAATATAGATCGCTCCTGAAGGTTAAGAAACTAAATTCACAAAGAAAAGCTTGGGCGAACTTAGAAGTAGCAGCCATTGGGAAGGACTGGAAATTAATTAGGGAAGCCTGGTCATTTGGTAAATTACCCTCTCAGTCAGTAATATCAGGTGAGGTTTGGGTTGATCATTTTCGGCATTTGTTTACCGGGCCAATTACTATTGATTTAGATTTGCCCCTTCATGGGCTGGATAATTTCCCCTAATGGTCGCCAGCTGAGATAGAGGAAGTGGTGTCACTAATAACCCAACTGAAATCTAATAAGGCTCCAGGGAGTGATTTTATCCCAGCCGAACTTCTTAAATCTAATCTGGCCGGGGGAGGGGGGCGGGGTGTGTGTGTTTGTTAGCAGCTCTTTTCACCTCCATCAACAATACAGGATTGTTTCCCTCTGACTGGTTACAGAGTATAGTGGTCCCTATATTTAAGAGTGGAGATCCCAAGAAGCCTGGGAATTACCACCCAAAGTCTACTAAGTACTGTTGGCAAATTGTATTCTAAGCTTTTACTGCACAGACTTCAGATATGGGTTAAGTGAGAGGGCATTTTAGGACTCGAACAGGCAGGGTTTTTTGAAGGTGTTTCTACAGTTGACCACATCAATCACTTTAAACCAATTAGTGACCAAATATGTCCATTAGGGATGGGCGAACAGAACGCCATTCAGATGTTCGGTTGTTAGGTTCGAAACCCAAGTTTGGGTTCTGCTGTTCGGTTTGGCGGAGTTCGGTTTGGCTGAACTCTGCCGAACATTTTAAAAAGTGCTATCGGTACCGAAACCAAAATGTTTTCAGTATCGGTATTTTGGGCCCTGAAACCACCCCTGGTGTCCACCCCTGGTGCCAGGAAGTCTGCTCCTCAGCTGCCTTCCCCTTCCAGTCATGTTTTTCCCATCCAAAGTCACATTTTTCCCGACCCCAAACTCATCCGAACTTTTCATAACTGTTTGTTTGTTCTAATGTTTGGTTCGGAAGTTTGGTTCAGTCGTCCGAACAGGCTGAGTTCGGGCCAACCTCCAAACTTCTGAACCGCGTTCGCCCATCCCTAATGTCCATCAGAGATCGGGCGCAACCATGTTTTTATGTTTGTAGATTTTAGGACTGCCTTCGACTGCTTTCATAGAGAGCGGCTTTGGATGAAGTTATTGCGTTCAATAGTGACCCAAGACTTTTAAAAATAAATAGTTTCCATCCACCAGGGTTCTATGCTGTGGGTTAGGATAAATAATCAGGGCCTCCTGTCTGATCCAGTGCCTTTAGAGAGGGGAGTACGGCACGGGTGTACGCTCACACCGCTTCTCTTTAACATCTATATAAATGGAGCTGTTGAGGCCCTGAAAGACCTCTATTACCATCCACCAAGTCTGGGAAGGCATCAAATTTCTTTATTATTGTATGCTGATGATACCATCCTTTTGTTCCAGATGCAGATCGGCCTTAGGAGGCTGATGAGTGAGTTCTATAGGTTCTGTTGCTCAGAATCTCTTTTAGTCAACTTCTCAAAAACTAAAGTTATGGTGGTGGGGCCTCCTGTGTCCATCACCTTTGGATGATGGATTTGCATCTAATTGAACAGACTTCTTGGTATAAATATTTGGGACAGATTTTCTCTAGAGCAACTACCTGGAGGGAACACTTTAAGGCCTCACTAGTCCAAGCCAGAGCCACCTCCAGAGGTATAATTGGTTTCTATCTTTCTAAGGGTGGTAAACTTTGTGATCCCTGCAATCAGATTATTTAGAGCTAAAGTGGTCTCCCAGTTCTTATATGCTGTAGCAGTGTAGGGACCCCAATTTTTGAATAATCTTGAGTTGCTCCAAAATGGGTTTCTTTGATCTGTCTTGCATACACCCAGATATACGCCTTCTCTTTTTTGGAGGACTGAAACTGAGTCACAATCCTGTATGGCCAAACTTGCAATTCTTAAATTATGGCTGAGGCTAAAATTGAGGCTGCCAGAGTCCTTTTCTGCAGTGGCATTATCCCCAGATATTAAAGGCCCCTGGGGGGACCATGAAGTGAAAACCCTCGTTTTTTCATTGGGGTTTTCAAGTGAATATTTTGCAAATATTTTGCGAGAATTCTCAGACTTTACATATTATTACGGCTAGGATTAGTGATTAGGAGCTCCAACTATCGGAGGCAGTTATTGGTGTTCAGAGAATTTCCAGAATTTATATCTCCCTGGCAGTTCCTCCCATGGGTGCTACTTATTTATCTTCACTTTTGAAGTGGCAGTTTAGGTTTGCTTTTTCCCTTGCCAGAATGGATTTACTCTCCTCAGATGTAGTTGAGGACAGATTCAAGAATGTGCTATATGAACAAAGTTTTTGTCCTTTTTGCTGTGACAGGGTCATAGAAACTTTAAAACATGTTTTATTTGATTGTGCTTTGTTTGATGTTGAGCAAAACCATTTGTTGAGTCCAATTATGAACTCCTTGTAACCAGGGAGAAGCCTTAAGGTGGCTGCTAGCCTTATATAAAACTCTGGTGGTTGGAAAATTCTGTGCTGCTGCATTCAGAATCAGGGAAGCTGCTCTGTCTTCCAAAGTTTGCCCTGCTTTGGAGTTTTGATTCTTTACTGTTGTGGGATTTTTTTTTGGTTGTTGTGTCTGATTATGATCATGGGAAGGAAATTCTGCCCCCAAAATTGGGTAGTGCAGGGCTACTCCTTTGAGGTAATGAAGGCTTTCTTTTATTTGGGGATTCTTTTCACCCCAAAGGGCACATGGCTGCAACATACTAACGTTAGAGCTCGGGCAGCCAAGGCTGCAGCAAAGGCGCTGTTGAAAGCTTATAACGTCTCATTTGGATTAGCTATTACAGCCTCCAGGCCAAAGTGCATCCCATGTTATCATTTGGTGCAGAAATAGCTGTAAATTCAGAGTGCTTGGTTCTGGAACGGGTCCAAAACTTCTTTCTTAGATGGATCCTTAGGGTGGGGACCGGTATGCCGGGTGCAGCTGTCCGGGCAGAGCTGGGAGTGCTATCAATCAAGCACTACTGCAGGATGGTGTTCCTTAGATATTGGCTCAGGACCCTGGAATCTTCTCCTGATTCCCTACAGGCCCTGTGCCTGTGGGAAAAGCTGAAGCATGAGGGAGCCCAGGTGTATCCATGGCTAGGGCAGTTGGCGGGATTGCTACACTATTTGAGCTTTTCACTCCAGGGCTTTCAGGGCCAGTCGATCCCCTCTATGAAAAGAGCTATTGAACAGCGGTCAAAGGATGTGGCAATGCAGGAAGATCTTGCGGCTCTCGGGAGATGGAAGGTAGCCCCCCTTTTGACTGTCAGTAAGGTTCAGTTCAAAAGAGAACCTTATCTGGACATTTTGAGCAACAAACAACTAAGACATTACTAAACCTTACTACATTTTGACCTGGTCCAATCTGCACTTGTTGAGGGCAGGTACGCTAAGGTCCCCTATGAGGATCGCAAATGTTTGTGCTCCATCTCAGAAATTGAATCAGGGGAGCACATTCTATTTAGGTGTCCCTACTATACCTACTCGAGGGAGACCTGGTTGGCTCCAGTCTTGGGGGATAAGAAGTTTAGTGACTTGGACTCCTATATATATTTGACTAACCTGTCTTAGCCTGAAGGTCTTTGCTCGGTCGCAACGTTCCTCCTGCTGGTAGGCAAAAGGTGGGCAAAAATTCATAATCATCTTCTTAACCTAGGAAATCCCAGAACTCATTAGATTTGAGTGGATGCTGTGGAAGCACACAGGAGAGTTGGGCTATTAGGGAGCTGTCTCTTATACACATCTAGATGTGTATAAGAGACAGAACCTGTCTTAGCCTGAAGGTCTTTGCTCGGTCGCAACGTTCCTCCTGCTGGTAGGCAAAAGGTGGGCAAAAATTCATAATCATCTTCTTAACCTAGGAAATCCCAGAACTCATTAGATTTGAGTGGATGCTGTGGAAGCACACAGGAGAGTTGGGCTATTAGGGAGAGGATTGTTTTTTACCTCGTAGGATGTTTCTCTGGGAATGCCAAGGTCAACTACAGGTTCTGTTTAGTCACCCTGAGTATACGAGTGGTATTCCACTCATCTAAGACCTGATATTTATTTCTGATCTCTGACTCTGATAGGATGCTGTGCTGTATTTTGTGCTATGTTTATTTATTATTATTATTATTAACAAACATTTATATAGCGCCAGCAGTGTACCTGGCACCTGTCTCTTATACACATCTAGATGTGTATAAGAGACAGGCTTAGGGGAGCAGGGAAGGCGTGGAAGGGTGAGAGCAGGGACAGAGGAGGAGCGAAGTGCACGGGCTGGAGTATGGAGGGTGATAAGTGCAGAGAGGTAGGGGGGAGCGAGGTTGTGAAGAGCTTTATAGATGAAGACTAGGAGCTTGTGCAGGATTCGTTCAGGATTCGTTTATGTTTACTATTTGTCTGTAAGTTACCATTTGTGTATCTGTGTCTTTGTCTGGCCATGGCGAAAGCCAGTGCTGAATAAACTGATTTGATTTTGTGTCTGATTTTGTTTATTGTACGGCTTGTTTTTGTGATGACTTTGCAAACACAATAAACTTGGATCGAATACTAACTAATACAAATGAAACAAATTGCACACACCTAAAAGAGACCAAATATCTTGAGATATGGCATACACTTAACTGATGGACATTTAAACTTCTGCCATTTCCTAGCATGTTTTATTTCTCCCTGCCAGTAAAGAGCTAGAGAAATCTAATCTTTAACTGGTTCTCATCACTCCTGGTCTCACTGGGCTTCCATTGTGTGACAACGTTGGCTGATCTTTTCGTTCACCCAGAGATTGCCATTGGAAGGTCTTGGCCACAAACAGCTGAGATCCTACGCAAGGACTATCAATTTAGGGAATACAAATCATATTCTCATCCTAGACTGACTCATTTTTTCATTATACTGTTGCCACCAGTCCTGGCAGTCCTTCCCTTGTTATAGATCAAGTTCAATAATAATCCATTGCATATCTGATTAAAAAATAATCATAGAATCATAGAACTGTGGGATAGGAAAGGACCTCAGTGATCATCTAGCCCAATCCCCTGGTCCAAGACAAGGTTCCCTTTCCCTATAGCCCTGAAAACAGATGTTTGTCCAGATAATTTTTGTAAAACATCCAAGGAAAGAGATTTCAAACCCTCTCTTAGTAAAATATTTCATTGCTGAACAGTTCTTACAGTTAGGAAGTTTCCCCCAATATTTAATCAGAATTTACCTTGCAGCCATTCCCTCTTGGTCTGTCTTCTGTGATAATGGAGACACTAGAGAACAAACATTAACCATCATTTTGTGGCCTCCTTTTAGAACTTTTAAACCTGCTATCACGTCCTCTCTTAGGCTGCTTTTAAATGAGCGCGGTGCACTGACACCTGAAAATCATATGCCTTTGAAAAAGACTGCAGGCGGGTTTAGACGTGCGGGGATGTGTGTTATCATGCGTGCACATTTTTAAAGGTGCAAATGAAAGACGTCAATGATTGAGGTCTTTCATTCGCTCCTTTAAAAAAAATGCCCAAGCATGATAACATGCGTCCCCACACATCTAAACCCCACCCGTGCTATTTTTCAAAGGCACATGATTTTCAGGCATGGGTGTGCCGTGCTCATGTAAAAGTGGCCTTAGTCCTCTTCTCTATGATAAACATATGGAATTCTTTCAGCTTCTCATATAGCTGGCATTCTATCCATTTACCATTTTGGTTGTCCTCCTCTGAATCCTCTCCAAATTGTCAACATCCTTCTGCCCCAGACAGCTGCCCCAAATTAAGCACAATATTCCAGGTGGGGTCACACCAGTGCTGAGTAAAGGTGCCCATTACTTCCTGTGTCTTAGACACAAAGTATCTGTTAATGCCCAAAATGGCATTTTCCTTTTTTGCAGCATTGTCACATTGTTGACTCATGTTCAGCGTATGAAATTATGATCCACCATAATTCTCAGATCCTTCTCAGCAATGTTACTGCCTTGCCAGTTCCCTGAAACACACCCAAAAACCCTTTCCTTTTGTATCCTCTGTACACATTAATCCCCTTTTCTTAAACCCCCCTGTGGGGAACAACACAGATGTGAGTCCTCAAAGTAGTCCTTGCCAGTAATATGATCATGGTAGGAACTGACCATTGACATAGAATGAAACTAACTACACATAAACTGCTGTCATATGTCAAAAGCAAAGCAACTAAAAACCAGATGAAGTATTTTATCTGCTCTCTTTCAGTTATATTAATTCCAGGTTTTATTAGGCACAACATATTTAGATGTGATTTTCAAGCTGCCGGTAAGCCTTTAAGGATCAAATAAAGTTCACTGAACTTCTGCTTTGGTGGAAAAATAAATTGGCTTCTTTCAAGGTAATAAGGAAAACAAGAAGAAAATCAGCTGAAAATTTTACTGCTGCTTGGTTACCAGTGCATTTTTAAAAGCAGAAGTCTTTAATATGATAAAATGTTTTCCAATTTTTTGTCTGTCAGATTACACTTTCCTGTCCAGGATCATCTACTGGAAATCAGTATGAAGAGAAATAGCCCATTGCCATAGTACAACAAAATCTAGAGGAGGATGAGGATTCAACATTTGCCTCAAATGTTTTGATTGGAAAGACAAAAGAAGTCAGGAGCATAGCTTCAAGAAGTGTAAGCGTTTCATGAAGAGGAAATAGATGTTTTCCTTGTATAACCCCCCCCCCCCCAATGTACTGTAAATGAGAATACTTAAAATTCAAAGCAGTTCAGTCTCTAATCCTACCGTTGTACTTGTCAGATGTATTTCTTGGGTATGAAATTTACTTGGCAGGCACAGTTTAAATATTTTTAAATAAACTATTGCACCCAGAACAGATGCAGTTTAGCAATACAACTTTAAGTTATATTAGCCTTTTAAATACAACCAGCATACTAGGGTGAAATTATTAGGAATGACCCCTAAAGCCAGTCTGGAGAAGGTGCCATTTAAAATTACTTTTCCTCATAGAGCCATTAAAAACTCCTGCATTATTCATATGCAAACAGTAAACACTCCAGTAATATATTATCTATATATGCTGGTGATATAGCTACAGTTCACATAGTTAATGTGCCCTGTGATTGACCACTACTGAAGAAGCGTCTCTGGAAAGCTTGCCTTGATAACATTTTAGACAAAATGATTAAGACATTTGATAATTTTTGCAAAACTTAGATTTTTTTTGTCATATTGTTCCTACTCTTCAGAACCTGATTTATTTTCCCCATACCTGAAGACACAAGCTATCTGTTTTAGTCTGCTACCCATGACAAATAGGTGCATGAACGTATTTATCTATGGCAAGTTGGCAATGGTATACACTGAATGGTATAGAAGGTGGTAAGATAACTAATCAGCATACTTTCCAACATTTGACAGAGAGAAATATAATAGCCCAGTGACTAATTTTGAGGCTGAGCTGGAAAAAACAGGATGTCCGTGTGAGACACACATATTGTTTGTATGTTCAGGAGGACTGATGGTTCAAATTGAAAAGGCAAAATTCTCAAATGTGTGCACTGACTTTGACTCTAAAGTTTTAGTTTTAAAGACCCTCAGAGGATTACAGATGGAAAGAGTGGGCATTTTTACACACACCTTAAAGTTCCGGATTTTTCAATCTTCTGGGTTTACAAGTCCACAAGTAAGTTCTGGATGCATTTTTCACACACAAATTGCCCTGAGGCAGTTCCTGAATGCATTCTTCACACACACACACTGCCCTGAGGCAGCCTAAAGTAGCCACAGCTGTAGACGTGACAGGCTGCCAGGGAAAGCAAGTGATCACAGGTGCCTGGAACAAAGCAATTTACCAGGAGAACTTTTTACACACAAATGTTCTGGGAGAAGTTCTATGAAGAAGTTCAAAGAGCCAGATATTTAAGATCTGTGTGAGTGATTTAGACACACAGAAAGTTCAGGATGTAACAGCAAACATGGAGGAGAAGTGTGTGTGAAAAACACCCAATGACAATCTCTTTTATCATTCTAAAGAATCATCTCTCACAAACTCACTCACACCTTTCCTACTTTTTTTTTTAGTTTTCAGCTTGATCCCAGGCACACAGCTCCTTTCTTACTGCCTGTTCTCTTACTTTATTCTTTGATAACAGTACTTATTCCAAGCATGTAAAAGTGAGAAAAGGTGTTCCACTCCCAGCGATATCCCCAGCAATGAATAAACAATGAGCAAGGGAATCACAGCTCTTTCTCCTATTGGATTAATTAAGTGTTAAAATGACCCACTTTGTTTTCTTAACACAGTACAAACCCTAAACTTCTGGGAGACCAGCACAAGACAAAACCTGTTACTGACAGGGGAAAAGGTACTGTTGGAGGGTATGAGTCAGGTGTTCATCTTTCCCAGACATTAAGGACCATGCTTTCAGGTAAAGGCTGGAAAGTTCATGCACTCTCTATGACTAAAACAAATTAGACCCTAAATCAATTTCTTCTTAGGGTGATTTCAGACATTACGGGAGCCCGGTTCACCTCAGTGGATTCCCAGTGGGGGTGAATCCAACAACCACCCCCCAGGGTCAATAAAAGCCCCAAACAGACATGACGGTACCGGGACCACAGCAGGGAATCGGGCCTGCAGATCAGAGGCTGGGGCAGTGCAGCAGACATGACACCGATTCCTGGCTATGGTCAAAATACCCAGAATCCACCGAGCAGGGGCAGAACACAGACATGGCTGCCTGAGGGCAAACGAAGCCAACAGGCACACAAGGGAATGCCCACACAAGGGAAATGGGAAGGGAAGGGGAGAGGGAGAGGGAGAAGAGCCGGACAGGTACCACACACAACAGGCACACAGACAGCGGGGGCACAGTGGAACACACAGCCCAAGCACACACCCGGGGACACACACACACACACACAAACACACACAGAAGGGAAAGGAAGGAAGGGGGGACACGGGCGCCCAAACAACACACAAGGCACACCGGGCACGGGGGGGGGGGGGGGAACAGGGAGATGGGGGGGAAACCGCAAAGGGGCAGGGCAAGACACAGGCAATGGCAACCACAACCCCCACAGCAGAACTGTCTGCACGGGCACTCCCACAGCAACACAGGCAGTCCCGGAGTGGAGGAACCCCAGGAGCTCAGGACCAAGGCACAGCAGGAGCCCACACAGCACAGCGAGCAGGCCGAGAACAGTCCAGGAGGCACACGCAGACCCCACACCCTGGCGAGGGGCCAATGGAGTGCAGGCAGGAGAGCCGGTGCAGCGCAGCAGGTCCAAGCATGCATACACACACCCGGAGGAAGGCAGGAGGGGCAGTCCAGGGGCCCCAGAACCCCGAGGTCACACAGGCACCAGAGGGGGCAGGGCCACAGGTGGCAGTGCTGGTGGGTGGGGACACTCCGCTGGACACAGGCGGGTCAGTGAGGCCATGGAGAGTGCCAGACCCAGGCACCAGGAAAGGCAACCACAGAGGGGAACACCGGGTGTGGAGGCAGATGGGGGGCGGGGACCAGAGGGGGCCTGGAGCCACAGGCAGGGGCAGCAACACCCCAGGAATCAGGCAGCACAGCATCATGGCAGAGACATCAAGGAGGGAGCAGTCAAAGGAAACTGGTCCCCGGTCCAGAGCCCACACAGAGGCAGGCAACCGGGGGACTGGGAGGCACATTGGGGACTTACAGCCAGCTGCTGGGAGCCACAACGGGCCCAGGGGCTGGGTGCCCCACCCGATGAACCAGGTGGGGCCAATGGATCATGCCCCGGTGGTACCCCAACAGGGACACGTGGTGGGTGATCAGGTAGTAGACCTCGAAGGGATCCTGCATGGACAGCCCCAACTGCACCTCCGAATGGGACCACATGCCCGACAGCGCCAACAGCTCCACCATGGTAGGCTCAGACACGCATCAGTCAACAGCAGGGGCCATGGAAGCTGTCCCAGCTCCAACAGCCGGTGGTACACCACCCCACAGGAGTGCTGGTACCCACGGGCCACGTGAACACAGCCAAAGTAGGACACGACCAAGGCAGGGCCTCCTTTCGCAAGGCAGAGCATGTAGGCATCCAGGCTGCACACAGACAGTGTGGACACGGTCTCAGCTGCAGACCAGGCCACATGAGAGCACCTCATCTCCGGGATGCACCCATTGGGGAAGGGAACCAGCCCCAGGGTCTCCGCATGCAGCCGGCAATCAAGAGCGCTCGCCTTATAGCCGAAGTAGTGAAGACCAGAGCTCAGGCTTGCATAAGCACCCGAATGGCTGTCTGGGCAGCCCAGGAGCATCTGCACTGCCGGGGTATGCCACAGGTCACACAGGGACATGGTCTCATGGAAGGTCCAGCTATGCGGGGCCCCATGGGAGCCGGGAAGCGGGAGCCTGGTGGATGCACAACCAGCCATAGTCCAGCTAGACAGGGAGAATAACACCATGGACAAGGGGGAACACATACCCTCCAAGGCCATGGGGGGGGCCTCCGATGGGTACCAAGGACAGAACAGTTGGCCACGGGCTGCAACATTGTATTGCAACAGAGCGAGGCATGGGGTGCGGACCCAGCACAGCTGCAGAAAACAAGCACATACACAGGATGGCTAATCAGGCAGGCAGGCACGAGGTCCCATGCGAGGACAGCAGGTGCACCCAACAGCATGCCCATGGACAACAGCACTGCATTGGGGGCCTGCCCAGCTGGGGGCGGGACCCCAGCCCACCCAGGCCATCACAGGCCCATCATAACCATCCCCCAACCCGCAGGGCCCCAACCACCATGGAGCGGGACAGGACAGCTGCCTACTGGATGTACCTCACGCTCGCAGTCGAGTGGTACCACGACTACACTGAGCAGCTGTACCTCCTTACCATGGAGGTGTACCTGGGGGCCTTCCTGCAGGTTACCCTGGCCTGAAGAGCTTCAAGGGCCCACAGGGCCCACCATGGGTGCAGGAGAGCCCTTGCCCTTCTCATGGCACAGAGGCTCTCCAGGGCAGACTGGCAGGCTGTGAGCCGGGGCCGCACCCAGCCCGCGGCACTCCGCAAGGTGGCAGGGCGCCTCCAATGGGGGAGGGAGACCATGCGCTGGGCATCCCTGCTCGCTATGCCCATCAACAGGAGGATATAGGTCACTGAGAGGGCACAGGGTTGGTGGGACAGGACGCTGGCCCAGTGGGACAAGGCAGCCTGGAAGGTCCACTTTAGGATGGACAAGCTCACCCTGCTCTGGCTTGCTGAGCTCCTTACGCCCTGACTGGAGCGACAGCACACCCCCATGAGGACCTCCATCCCCATGGTCCAGCAGGTGGCAATAGGGGTCTGGGCCCTAGCAACGCCCGATTCCTGCCGGTCCGTCTCCCAGCACTTTGGGGTAGGTCTAAGCACCGTTGCCTGTATCCTCCAGGATGTGTGCAAAGCTGTGGAGGGCGTGCTCCTGGACAGAATGATCCAGCTGGTGGACCAGGGGGCCATGATGCCAGGATTCGCGACCGGAGGCTTCCCCAACTGCTTGGGAGCTCTGGACGGCACCCACATAGAGATCCTCCACCCCTCCGCTGGGGAGGCTGCAGAGTATGGGAACAGGCACAGGTATCACTCCCTGCAGCTGCAGGCAGTTGTGGATCACTGGGGCCAGTTTATAGACATCTTCACGGCCTGGTCCTCCCTCCACCAGTGGACCCATGCCCGGTGCTCCCTCATGCGCTGTGCTGGGGGCATGGGCCCTGGAGACGCTGGCTGCTGGAGTGCCCTGTAGGGTACAGTAATGTGAGTCGGATGATGCCCTGGGCATCCACCCCAAACCCCGGGCGTGTCACCCACACCCTTCCCACCCACCCCTCCCGAGCCCCTCCCACCACCTCCGACTGTCTGGGGACCCCCTCTCTGCATTCCGGTGGGCCCTCCCACCCAGACTGCGTGCCTCACCTGGTTCCTCTGCCTGCTTCCCAGACTCCTCGGCGCCTGCCTGCTCACCTGCCTGGGTCTGGTGCCGGGATGTTCCGTGCCCTGTGAGTGAAGAGGGGGGGTTGTTGGTGTAGGGGTGTGTGGTTGGGTGACTGGGCCCCAGGCCCCCTTACCACCTTGCTTTTGGGGGGCTGGGGCTGGCCCCGGTCCATCCATCCCCCCTGCCCCTGGGGGCCCAGTCCCTCTCCCCTCCCAATCGTCCACTTACGTTCGATGTCGGTCTCCGATTCTTCTGAGGCTGGCCTCTCGGTGTGGAACTGCTCCCCCATAGACCACTGGCTGAGGGTGATGAGGGTGCCGGCCTCAGACTCCACCTGTCCGGCCTGGGGGTAGGTGCTCTCCGGGTTGCTGTCGGGGGGGGCTGCAGGTGCCGGAGGTCCCAGGCCGTTCCTCCTGGGGGTCTGGGGCCCTTGAGCTTGTGTCTACCAGGGGGGCAGCAAGGGGAGGGGGTACCTCATCCCTTTCCCTGCCCTGGACCACAGCACTCCCTACAAGCCATGGGGTGACTATCGACTCCTTTATGTGCAGTATTCGGTCCAGGGCATCATAGAAGGGGGCAGTCCAGACTCCGTGTCCAGACTGCCTATTGTTGTCCCTGATGGCCTTATACCCCCTCTTCAGCTCCTTGGCCTTGGAGCAGCACTATGCCACAGTCCGATGGTGCCCCGCCACCTTCATGTCCCCCACTATGTCCTGGTAGACATGCTCATTGCGCTGGTTGAGCGCGATCTCCAGCTGGTACTCCAGGGTCCCCCAGATCCGTATGAAGTCCCGGGTCTCCTGAAGCCCCCACTGGCCCCCTTTGTGGTAGGTCTTCCTCCCTTGTCTCCCCTGTGGGTCCTCCTCCTCCTCCACCTGCTCCTCTTCCGCTCTGGCTGGGCCGGTGTCCTCCAGGGGCTCGTCCACCTGGGCCCTTTTCCATGTCTGCGGGACGCAAGGGGGGGGGTTATGGTTGGGTGCGGTTCTGGCCCCTCTCACGGACCTGCCCCCTTTTCCCCACTCCCTGCTGGGGGTCCGGGCTGGCCCCCTTCCCCCCTTGTTGCCCCTGTGCCCCCGTTCCCCTCCCCTTGTTTCCCCTTACCCGTTTCTGGGGTGCCTCCTCCCCCAGTCCGGCTGCTGTCCCCGGGGCATCCTGCCCCGGCTGCTGCGGGTATTGTCCCTCTGCCTCCTCCATCCTCCCGCCTCCCCCTCCCCTACCTGTGCTCCCTCCACCGCTCCCTTTGCCCCCCGTTCCCCTCCCCTTGTTTCCCCTTACCCGTTTCCGGGGTGCCTCCTCCCCCGGTCCGGCTGCTGTCCCCGGGGCATCCTGCCCCGGCTGCTGCGGGTATTGTCCCTCTGCCTCCTCCATCCTCAGCACGACCCCCGCCTCCCCCTCCCCTACCTGTGCTCCCTCCACCGCTGCCACTGCCTCCTCCACCCTCGCTTTCTCTTCCACCGCTCTCTTCCACCTCCCTCCGCGCTCCATCCCACCACGCTTCCCTGCTGCAGATTTCCCTTTAAATCTCCCTCCAGTAGCTGTGCTGTTGCTGGTTGCATAGCACTGACGCTGAATGCTTTGTCCCCAGCTGGGGATCATTTTATTTGGTTCCGGCTGGTGATTGCCGTCCAGATGTTACATTTTGTTGTTTCCCGGTGGGAATCTCTTTGACCACGCTTCCAGAGATTGTCCGGTGGGGAGCCCCGGAAGCATGGTTCAAATTGACCCCATGTGGGTATTGACCGTGGTGAACATCTGGCGGCCACCGAACAGACGTTCAGGGTGCTTTGGCCCCACTGCGGGACTGACCGTGGTTCACTGTGGTTGAGCGTGATCTCGTAACATCTGAAAATACCCTTAGTTCAGACTAGGGGTGTGCAGCAAGAACCAACTTTGTTTTCATTTTAAATTAGTTTTCATTATTTCATACACACAAGTCTTAGAATTGTATTATCTTTTTGAATCTCATTTCTTTCTAATCTCACCTCAGTTCTAAGTCATACGTGGTAGGGACTAGACGTTGTTAATAAGTGACCAAATGTTCTTTCACATGCTTCTGACATTGGAAAGAATAGGAAATTATTCCTAGCAGGAAGTTGGAGAACCTTACTATTTCTTTCAAAAGTCAGTATCTTTATTGAGATGAACATTAATTAAGATGAATTGAGTGTCCTTACTAATAATTTTAATTATATGAAACGATGATGACTGATTTCCTCCTTTCCCATGCTGTCTTCAATAATGAGAAATTTAATATTATTGAAAAGAAAAATGAGTGGGAAACCTCATACACCTGTGTTTGCAATAGCATTAAGTGCATAATGAAGGTGGAAGTCTCATTATTGATAAATCTCAACCAATTGTATTTCATAAAACACTTTTGTTGTGTAGCATAACTGCAGCCATAATAACTTTTTTGAATAGTGTTATCTATATCTACTGCTCTCAAGAAGCAACAAATTGGGAACTCCAGAACATGACCCTTCTCAAGGCTAAGTTCTTCAGAGAATTATCCCTAAGCGCTTTCTCTCTCTGCTTCATTGCAGATCTTCTGCCTAGAATCTATTTCCATCCTACCTGGTTCATCACTTTTTCTTTAAAGAAAAATTAGTGTACATGCTAGTACAAGCTTTGAACTCATCAAGGCAACTTATCTGCCCTCCTATGTTACTGAATATTATTATAAGCTGCTTCAATTTAGGTCAGAGACCACATTCAATGGGCTCAATCCCATGGTGTATGGATTCATGTGCGCATGCGCAGCTGCACACAAACTGCATGCAAACTGCATGGATCCACACTGCAGGCACATTGTGCCCTACGGAAATTGTGTGCATGTGTGTGCGCAATCAACAGAGCATGGGATTGCAGCCAATAGATTTCCCCTGCTGTAGAGGTCTGAGCTGGGTCCAACAGACCCCAATCTGGGTCCAAGAGATCCCAATCAGTCCTGTTAGGCCAGTATCAGGTCTGTTTAATCCCTGAACCTCTTGTGAGCTGGGTCAGGTTCTTCAAATGAAGAGACTCCCTCTCCCACACTGAGCACAATGATGTCACTACACTCCAGAGAGGGTGGGGTCACATAGGAAAGAGAACAAACAGTCCCGTTGTTCTACCTCTTTCTGACATGGCCATGACCCCTTCGGAGCATTGTAACAAAACAGCACTCTGAAGGGGGCAGAGTCAGCCCCATCTGGAGAAAGGCCACGTTCGACCAGGTCCAGAAATGCCCAGCTACATTACGGACCTGTTTTGGTTAAGGCTTGATGTGGCCACATCAGCTTCAGACCCAATTCACACCAGAATTTCTGGCCTAAGCGAGGCTCTACTCTGATGCACACAATGTACTCAGAAGGGAGAACATAAGTAGTTCTGTACTGGTCAGACCAATGGTCCATCAAGCCCAGCATCTTGTCTCCAACAGTGGCCAATCTTGGTCTCTTGGGAGAAGTACCCAACAGGTCACAATGGACAATCCATTCCCTGTTGTTTCAGCCCACAGCAGTAAGAGGTTACATTCCCAACACCTATTTGGCTAATAGCCATTAATGGACCTATCCTCCAAGAACTTATCCAATCCCTTTTTAAAGCTAGCTACTCTTGACCTATTCCGCTGGCAGTAAATCTGTGCTGAGTGAAAATAATACTTTTTCTTATTTGTTTTAAATCTGCTGCCAATTAATTTCATGTAGTGTCCCCTTGTTATAGTACTGTTGGAGAGGAAACCACTCCCTATTTACATGTTCCACACCACTCATGATTTTATAAATGTTTATCATATCCCCTCGCAGTCGTCTCTTCTCCACGCTGAAGAGCCCTAACTTATCAAGCCTTTCTTCACACGGGAGTCGTTCCATACCCTTGATCATTTTTGTTGCCCTTCTCTGTACTTTTTCTAGTTCTACTATGTCTTTGTGAGGTGGGGTGATTAGAACTGCACACAATACACCAAGTGTGGTTGTACCATAGATTTATATAGAGTCATTGTGATATTTTCAGTTTTATTCTCTATCCCTTTCTGAAGGATTCCTAACATTCTGCTTGCCTTTTTGAACAAAAAGTCATGGGATAAGGATTTGAATGTATTGTTCATAATGATTCCAAGATCCTTTTTCTGAGTGGTAACTCCTAATTTAGAACCCAGCATTTTATACATATAGTTTGGGTTATTTTCCCCTATGTGCATCACATTGCAATTGTCCACATTAAATTTCATCTGCCATTTAGATGACCAGTCATCCAGTCTTGTAAGATCCTCCTGCAATTTTTCACAGTCAGCTCAGGTTTTAATGACCTTGAATAGTTTTGTGTCATTTGCAAATTTGATGACCTCACTCTTTACTCCCTTCTCCAAATCATTAATGAATAATATATTAAACAACACTGGTCACAGTATAGATCCCTGGGGCAGTCTACTAGTTACTTCTCTCCACTGTAAAAACTGACCATTTAGTCCTACTCTTTGCTTCCTATCTTTTAACCAGTTGTCAGCTCATAATAGGACACTGCCTCTCATCCCAGGTCTCTTTAATTTCCTCCAGAGTGTTTCATGAGGGACCTTACCAAACACATTCTAAAAGTCCAGCTACACTATAACATTGACCTGCTAACCCGTATCAACATGCTTATTTACACCATCAAAATTACAATAGATTAATGAGGCATGACTGCCCTTTCCTAATTCCATGTTGACTATTCTTCATTAAGCCATGTTTATCAATATGTTCATTAATTCTATTCTTAACAACTGTTTTCACCAGTTGCGGGGACAAATGTCAGGCTCACCGCTCTGTAGTTTCCAGGATCACCAGGAGAGCCTGGCTGCTGGGGTTGCTACTATAGCTATGAGGATGTGGTGGTTCAGAGCTAGGGGTATTACTGGTTTGGAAGTGCTGGGGCTTGTCATGTAGTATAAAGGAGCCAGAGACCATTCCATTACTACTTACCCAGCTTATGCTTTTCATTTGATCCTGAGCCTGCTCATCTCCCGGAGGCAATATAAGACCTTCTTATTTGGCCAGGCATTTGAGTGGTGGTATTGTGGGCTGGGGGATTTATTTTTACTTAATTTACTTGGGTATGTTAATATTTGAATTTATCTATGTATTGTCATAAATGTTTTTGTGTGTTGTAACCCACTCTGAACCTTAAGGGAATGGGCAGAAAAACAGTAAGCAAGTAAATAAATTCTAAACACCTTCCACTCCACCCCAGGATGTGTCTGCCATATGTTAACATAGTCAGTCAGTTTATTTCAATATCACAACCATTGGTTTTGTCAAAATTTTAAATTAAAATAACAAAAACACAATATCGACATTAAAACTTAAAACACTAATATTTAAATTATAATTCAATAATTCAATACCTAGAATATACAAAATACTCCTATTACAAATAAATTCACACAAGTTCCTGAACACAGGTGTGTCTTCAAACCATTAAAGCATGAGCTATATTAACTACTTTCAACATAATATCTTTGCATGAGTTTGCCAGGAGAAAAATCAGTTTTGCCTGAATATCCCAATGTAGTTTTCCTTCTAGCAAAGGTACAATGGAGATTTGGCAAACTTCCTCAGTAAAGGGACAGTCAATGAAGTAGTTGGAAAGATCTTCGGTCTGGTTAGGTCCACATGGACAGAACCTTAATTTATAAGGGATGCCACTAAATCCACCATCCAAAATGGCTGATGGCATTAACTAGAATAGAATTAGAGTCAGATCCCTCCTTATCGTATAGTTATTCATATTAATCAGATAGGTTTCTAGCTCATGCTGCACCTTAAATTTAGAGTACCAAGGACTGACTGATGATTTCGCAAGATCAGCCATGTCTATTTGCCCACAGTAATCACAAAGACGAATCTTTAAAATATCAATTGCCTTAGCTCTAGAGTAGTCATGGAAAAATTCAAGGGAAAACCCCGTCTTTTCAAAACTTTTTTCCGAGACTATTCTTCTAACTTGGACTCAGTCCCAGATTTAACTATTCCAGTCAACAACATTTTGGCGAACGATCAGTAGTCATTTCAGGAAGTTGAAGACAATAAGTAAACATATTATGTTGAGCTTTCATTTCTTAAGGTAGCATACCTATTTCTGTTCAGATCATACATGTTGGTATGGAATTTGGAACACCCAAGATTGTTTTTAAGATCTTATTCTGAATTGGCTCTATATCACCTAACGAGGAATCACCCCATACCTCTGATCCATATAGGATCTGTGGAGCGAGCCTACATTCAATAAGTTTAAGTACAAGTTGCACCAGCCTCCATCCCATAGATCTCCAAAGCCTCAGGATTCCAGTAGCAGTTTGAGCAGATTTTAATTTAACCATATCAAGATGGGCTTGTCAACTGCCTGTGGAAGAGAACATGACTCCTAGATACCTGTAAGCCTTGATTTGTTCTAAAGGTACTGCGTCAAGTAACCATCTAAGCATAGATGAGTTTCTTGCAAAAAGAACTTTGGTGTTATCATAAAGTAATATTTTTTTTGACACTAAGTACTAGGGATGTGCGAACAGAATGTGGTTTGGATGTTTGACTGTTTGGTCATTGGGTTCGAAACCTGAGTTCAGGTTCAATTGTTCGGTTCGGTGGAGTTCGGTTCGCCCGAACTTGACTGAACATCCAAAAATAGCACTATCGATACCGATACCAATACCAATTTCAAAGATTTTTTTCAATATTGGTATCATTTGGCCCTGAAACATCCCCTGGTCTCCACCCCTGGTGCCAGGAAGTCTGCTTCTTAGCTGCCTCCCCCTTCCAGTCACGTTTTCCCCGCCTGAAGTCATGTTTTTCCTGCCCCCAAACTCATCCGAACACACCCAAACATGACCGAACTGTTTGGCCGTTTTCGAGTTCGGTTCGGATGTTCGGTTAGTACGTCCAAACAGGCTGAGTTCAGTTCGAACTCCGAACGTCTGAACCGCGTTCGCACATCCCTAGTATCAATCAATCAATTCAATTTAATTAGGCTGGTTTCTGCCAATTAGCCAAATAAAATAGGATGCACATTGTAAAACTACATGATTTCATGTTACAATAATAATAAAACAAGTAAAATAATAATAATGAGAGTAGTCTTATAGCAAGCAATTGTTGCTCAATACAGATAACTAAAATCTGGGTGGTCCACTAGGACCACACAGGAGCATACCTCCAGAATGCATCTAGTTATGCATGATCTACCTGAATGCATTCCCTCCTCTTGACTATCAAACGGGCAAAAATTGCAACTGCCTGAATTGTCTCAGCGTCCTGGGCTGCCAATCATTTCTTAAGTTTTATTTCATCTGGCAGATGTTGGTCCCCCTCTTTCCCTCATCATAGTGGCTATGTGCTGACAGTGTGGGACCTCAAGAAGAGTGATCCTGGCAGACCACAAAGGCCGACTTAGGTCTAGGGGAATGATGCAAACCTTCAGATAAGTGGGACCCAGACTGTAGAGCTTTAAAGGTTAAAACCAGCACCTTGAATCTGTCCTGGAAGACTATTGGTAGCCAGTGCAGTGCACACAGAACTGGAGTTATATGCTCATGCCGTCCCATCCCATCCCCATAAAGAAATGGGCCACCATATTCTGCACTAGCAGAGGGTGGCAAACCCAATCTATGATGGGTGTCCTTCCCCCCCACCCCCAGGTCACTGGCCCTACCAACCAGCATCACCTCTGTCTTGTTGGGATTCAGCTTCATTCAACTCACTTTCAATCAGTTCCCCACAGTTTCCAGACACCAGGAAAGCACCAAGAGTACCGGGCCTGGATCAGATGAAAACAAGAGGTAGAGCTTGGTGCCATCAGCATATTGGTGGCACCACATCCCAAACCCCCTCTTTATCTGGTCCCCCAATTTATTGTTTTTAAATTGTTTTATATATATTGTATGTGTTTTATTGTTGGAAGCCACCCTGAGCTGTTTGCAGGAGGGGCGGGGTAAAAATCTATAAAATAAATAAATTAAATAAAAATCTCACCCAGCAGCTGCATATACACTTTAAACCAGAGGGGACAGAATAGAACCCTGCCACACTCCACACAGGAGGTCCCACGGAGATGATGAACAGTTCCCCAGCACCACCTTCTGGAATCTCCCAGATAGGAAAGAATGGAACCATTGAACAACAGTCCCACTCATCCCAGGCAAATCCTACAGGCGCGTCACCAACATCTCATGGTCAACGGTATCAATTGCCGCTGAAAGATCAATCAGAATCAGCAGGGTCAAATTTCCCCTGTTGAATTCTAGACACAGGCCATCAACCAAAGCCACAACTGCAGTCTCCATGCCAAAACCCAGATGAAAGCCAGACGGCGACTGGTCTAGAAAACCAATGCTATCCCAATTCACCCAGAACCCACTCAATAACCTCTAAAAGAGGAAGGTTAGAGACTGATCGATAGCTAGCAGGGGAACCAATGTCAAGAAAAGGTTTCTTGAGCAAAGGCCGAATCAGAGTCTCCTTGAGGCAGACCAGCAACCTGCCCAGCCAGCAACAGTCCCAATGTCTCCTGGCTGGTTTTCAATTGAACCTAATTCACAAGTAGTGGCTCTAGCAGCCCCAAGCATATTCCCCCACATCAGCAGGTGACATCAATTGATACCAATCCCATAAAACTGGACAAGCCAGCACTTTCATGACCTCTGGCTTTGACACAGTCTCTGAAAAGACAACATCAAAGTTGTGATGAATGCGAGTGATTTTATCCACAAAATACTCAATAAACATGTCACAGCAGGCACTGGAAGACTCCAGTTCCATGTGGAGACAGGTCGGATTGACCAAACCTCTCACCACCCAGAAAAGCTCCATTGGATGCTATTTTTCAGATGCTATGATAGCAGCAAAGAAGCTCTTTTTTGCTTCTTGCACAGCCATGACATAGTCCCTTAAATATGCTCAATGCCACAATCGGACATCTTCAGTTCAAGTCTGAAGCCACTAATACTCTAACTACTTACCCTCATGCTTAAGCCATGACAGGTCCTCCATAAACCATGGGGACCTGCACTGCTGTAGCGCAGGAAGATGATACCTGGGAGCCACTGTATCGATGGGCTCTGCCAAAAGATTATTCCTTAAGGCAATGAGATCATTGACCATGGAGCTGTCAAGGTCAGAGGGTAAATCCCCCTGAGCATTCAGGAATGGGTCCATAACACTCCAAGGGCAGACCAATCTAATAGACCCTGCACGTTGACGGGACCAAAAGTGCACCAGGATGCATGTCTTCAGGAGGTAATGGCTAGGGCTGAAGCGGCAGCAGCTGTTACCGCACCGCCATTCCATTCCGAGAACTCAGCACTTAATGTGTCTTGCCGCCAACTTCCCCTCGATATTTCTGCAATTCCGCATTACCTGCTGCCAGCATCTGCAGATGTGGCATGTCTGCAGTTTGTGAACACAAGCGGTTTTATGCCACCTTCCGTCACTGAGCTCAAGTCCTTGACGCACCGTGATGCTGAATAATAGATCATTGAATGAATGAACTTAGGGTTTTGATTTGATTTGATTTATTTACAGCCAAAGCCAAAGACAGATAAATAAACAAAAACAGAATAAACCAATTAAAACACAATATACCATTCATAGGCAACAATCCTTGTCTTGTCACCTTGCCCTCACAAATCTATACACATCTGGCTAAACCAATTAATATTTACAACTTTGCACCCCACAATAGCAGTATGTATAGAGCTGGATACAAACCAACCCAGCCAGAGTTATATCAAAATAACAATAATAACTAAACACCTTCAGTTCTTATTCTATTTACCCATGAGGGAGATTCTTTGGAGCTCCCTTAACTGCTTTCTTCTCTGAATCTGGGCAGCATAAAGAAACCTGGCCAATGCTCCAATAGTGTCAACAATTCTTATCTTGGAGACACAATACCGTTCTCCTATATAACGTAGATCACATGCTTACTATCTCTAAAGAGGTCAGCCATCTTTTCCTTTCAGCCACATAAAACTGACACTCCCACAAAGCATGTATAAGATCTTCAATTTGATCTGCCTTACATGGGCATAATCTTTCAGCATAGGGGACATGCACCCATCTCCCCTCCTGAAGACTGGAGTCAGACTAAGTAAAAAACATCTGTGACATTGCTTGCCTCCACTGAAATTGAGGGATCACCAGATAATTTGCCAGGGATTCCGTCCAGAGGCCAAATTGATTGGTGATAAGATATTTGTACTGCCTCACCCTAAGCCTGTCCTCTTGAATAGACCCATCAACCACGCGCTGTCTAATTAAGTCTCGCTCTGCTCCCAATGGGATTATATCGGTGTGTTCCAACAGGCAAGCTAGGTCCAGCTTAACCAGAGCTTCCCTCACTTCACTCAGCCAAGAACCTACCCCCCACCCACCCACGGAGAGCCACCATTCCCAAGTAGATTCTCTTAGGGTAGAGGTGAACTTAGGGTGACTCTGACTACCTGCTTCAGAGTCCGCTGCAGGGGCGTAGCCACCATGGTGCAGGGTGCATTTGTGCCTGTGCCCTGCCCTGGGAGGGGACCAGCAGTGATCAGGGCTGGCCCCAGGCATCCATGGCATCCACGGGAGCCAGGAGTCCTGCTCCTGAGTCCCAGAGGATTCTCTCTTGCACCACCGGCACCACCTTTTAAAACAGCTCAGTTGTAGCCCCGCAGCGCTGCTACACGGGTGGGGGAAGAGTCCCCCCCGTCCCCTCCTTTGCAGCAAATGTTGCTGCCTTGTAAACAAAGTTCTTCTTCAAGGGGATCCTTCCATTCTCACAAATGGGAGAGTGTACCAAGCCTAGAAAGAGGCGTTGGGGGAATTTTCTAACAAAATGATACTCCATGCAGGTTGGATCTACAGCCTGGGAGGGTGGTAGCAGGTAGTGGGAAGCCTGCTCTGGGGGGGTCCATTCAGCTGGTGGAGGGTTGGTTGTTCAGTGCTGTCTCTGTTAGAAGGGTGGACAGATCCTCCCTTTTCCCTTTGCCACATAGAGAGAACTGGGGGTGCAGAGCAGCTACAATGAGGCAAAGAGCCATTCCAACAAAGGGGAGAAATTTGTCCTTGGCACCCTAACGCACAAGAGAATTCACAGAAGAACAGGGAATCCACACCCCACACCCCGAATCAGCATCAGGAGCCAAGTGCTCGCTCACTGCTGCTGCTGGGGCCGGGGATCTCTGCACTCTAAGCAGGACAAAGACTAGTGTGCCTGGCTACCTGAAAGTACATTTGATGTGTAATACTGCCATGCGTAATACCTGCAGGACTGCCTCACCCTCCGAATCCTGAATTGGCCTCTGTGGTCAGCTGAAGGCACACTTCTTGAGGCCCCCCAGGTTTCCTGGGTGTCGACCATGAGGAGGGTATCCTCGGTGGCTAAACTACATCTGTGGAACTCCCTCCCCCAGTTGGAGGTCTGCCTGACTGCTGACCTCCCCTCTTTCTGTAAACAATGTAAGAACTGGCTGTTCCACTGGTCCTTTGCTGAGGAAGATGGGATGGGTAGGTTGGGTTTGGGTGGGGGTTTATTGCTCTTGAGGGAGTGTTAATTGTGGGGTTAGGCAATATTTTAAATTAATTTTAGTATACGTTTTAAAATGTTGTTAACTGCCCCAAGGTTATTTGGCAGGAGGGGGCAGCATGCAAATAAATAAATAAATAAATAAATAAATAAAATATATTTCACCAAAATCGGTTGTAACAAAAAAATGTTACAGCCAAAAATGTGTTTTTCAGTTTTTCTTATTAATGAATAGTAACGAAATGATTTCTTTTGTTGTTTCATTATGTTCTTTCATTTATGTTATTCAGTAACAAAAATGAAAAATCTATAGTTCATTTTTGTTATTTTAATAACAAAAACAAAATGCATACCCCTATCATCAAATCTTTATTGTACTGACCCTAGACCATGACAAATTATACACATATAGAAATATACACATATAGAAATATCCAATTGTCCAGAAAATTAAAAAGCAAAATAGCAAAAATGAAATAAAATATTCATTAAAATACAATAAACACCTTAGTGTGATAATGCTGTACAGTCTTCAATATCTAAACAGCAAAAAAAAAACCAGAGCATAGGATAACTGACTCAATTAATTACAGAGGACTAGCTATAAGGTAATCATCCTACCCAAAAATAATCTTAATCTTAAATCTTAAATTCTCCCAGCCATTTCCACTTTCTCTTTCCTTGATTTTTCCATTAAGAACGCAATTAATGCAATCCTAAAAATATTTTGATGACACATATCTGAAAGGAGGAGTGCAATTTTATACTCCACTGTTGAATTTCTTGGTACTATCATAAATTCCGTCAGAAGATTGCGTAGACGAGCATATTGAGGGCAGAAAAACAAATAGTGTGGTAAACCTTCTACTTCCAGAGAGCAGCATGGGAACACCCTATCCAAGAAGGGAGTCCCGTTAAATCTCCCCTCCAGTACTGCCGAGGGCATGATCTGAAGACGCAAACAAAAAAGCACTCGCATGTGCTGAAAGGGCAGATCACTTTTAATGTATTCTGCCCCATCGTATTCTGGCATCAGGAATTTATACCAAGGTGCAATCTTTAATTTATACACCATAGATCTTGTCCTTTGTTTATTGATATCCAAGATTCTAGATTTCAACATGGTCTTTGCCACTTTACAAGGATAATTTTTCAAAAAACAATAAGACAGCCCCAATTCTTAAAAATTTAAGTCGACCTTCTCCCACCATGGGTAGATCAGGTGGCTGCTAGCCATTTTTTCCAATAAGCAGACGTTAGCAAAATCCTCAACAGAGGCACTACTAATTTTTAAGACAGATGTCAGTATTGTCTCTGTAAAGTAGGCCTTCAGAGATCTCATCCCAAACTCAAGCCTGAACAGGACTGCTGGAGTAGAGCATACCCCTATTTTATATATATATATACAGACACACAGAGCTAATATCTATATCTATATAATATATGGACGGTGGAGACAGACAGGGGAAGGGAAAAGGAATCAGAGGTATATACACTCTCTCTAATCTATCTCTATTCTATATCTAAACTATACTACCTATATATAAATAAAAATAAATAATATCTATCTCTATATGTGTGTGTACAGGAGAAGACAGGCAGGTGAAGAAAAAAGGTAAAATGTCAGGGTAAGTAAGAAGTATTGGAAAGGTAAGGTTGTAGAAGAAAATTCCATACTCACAAGCTGCTGGTGAAAATCTGTCAGAATTCTTTATTGATCTCAAAGCGCAAATGAGAGAGAGCAAGACCTGGAGAACATGCAAATCTCCAGGCTGGTCTGACAAACAGCAAATTGCCTAGTTCTTTTATGGGGTTACAGTTCAAAGCAATAAATGCAACATGTCACTCAAAGTACATCATGAAATTGCAAAGATTACAGCAATTGTTTACATAAACAGCAGGAATATTTCTCAAAACAATATAGCTGGACTGTTTATAGTATGAGGAGTCTACACAGTTTCCAATTAGCCTATACAACTGCAAGGTTATTTATCTCTTATCTACTTGTAAAAAGAACAGTGTGAAACTGTTCTCAGCCTAAATTGCCACGGTAATTAGCTTTTGTTAAGCAGGCAAAGTTCATTTAGAAAAGGCTGCTTCTTTTTCCCTACCCAGCAT
>QEPC01001819.1:537766-551467 GCA_003113815.1 Sphenodon punctatus
GATTTAGTTTTAGTGTTTGTAGGAGTAGGCCTGTGTACTTATTAGATAATCCATTTAGTTCATAGCATTTAGAATAGTTAATAGCAGTTAGATTTAGTGTAGATAGACATACTAGATTAAAAAAAACAAACCCATATAAAAACAAAAAAATAATAATAAAAAAAGAAAACCATATAAAACCCAATAAAAAACCAAAAAACCATATAAAAAACCAAAAAAACACCCATAACATTTCCCAAATGGCCAAACAGAATGGTTGAACCCAAACCTGGTGGACGAACCGAATGCAGCCGAACTGAACAGATAAACTGAACGCAGCCGAACCGAATGGACGAACCGAACGCAGCCGAACAGCCAAACCCAAACCGCTATCTGTTTGCCCATCCCTAGTATTTTGTGAAAATGTTCTGGTTTACGGTAATAATACTCACTAGACCATTTGACAGCAAGCATACCATAAAACTTAGATAAATGGTTATTTTCACCTAGCAGATTTATGGCAGTCTTTACCACTTGGAATAATGACATCTGAAAGTCCTCAAAGCATCAGGCCTTGACTTAACTGTTCCTGAGCTGTCTTGTCACGATACTCTCAGAGTACTATGTGTAGGGATTTTATGAGTGAATTATCTAGAAATGTGTGTTCAAATTCATACGGCATTGTTTCTATGCCACATGAGCATTACTTTTCCACTATCACATGTATTTTTTATCTTTCTCCCACAGTAACCCAGCTGCTATCTACTGCTCTGTCATTTACACTGTGCATACCATGCCCTTCCGCTCTCATTCAGCTAATTGTCTGATCTCTAAACCTTGCATTAATCTGAATGCAAAGCAGTGTGCCAAATTGCCTCTCACCGTCAAGCAGACCCTCTTTGGATATGCTGGACCCTTTCTTAGACAGAATGTGTTGCCTCTGAGCAGCACAAAGAGGAAATTTAGCTTTCAAATCTGCTTTTCTAGCCTCTTCATCCCCATTCTTGTGCATCCTAGGATGACCCTGTGCCATGCAGAATGGATACAAGACGGCTACAAAAATAAATGTGAATACATCAAAACGGTGCACTCAATGAGAGAGGGAGGTGGGAAAATGTGACATGGCTTTTAAAATGATAAAAAGTGTGGTTGCATGCTAGTGCCATGGTAACGGAGAGTTACATTGGTAAGAAGTCAATTACCAATTTTGGGGGAGGGGACAGAGAAGGATCACTGAGTCTTTATTCAAGCCTTATATAAGCAATTAAAAATGAGGAAGAGCTGAGAAATAATTTAAAGACATTACACAATCTATAAACATGAACACTTTTTCCGCTGACTGTTTTCCACTGGCTATTTCAGTGTCTCTCTTGCTCTTTCTTACCCATAAATTCTACTTCTGCACCAGTCACTGGAAAAGCATCTGTTGACTGTAGTTGGATCATCCTCTCCCAGCCTCAAAGGAAGATAGGGGCACACAAAATTTCCCTGCAGAAATCTCAGTGGTTTAGTCCTGCTTGGTTTCAGTGAGACTGCTTACACACAGAACAGGGCTCAAATTTTTGTGGGTGCAATATCATTTCCACTGCTAGAACTTAAATTCTGCCACCCCCTCACTATATGCATGTTTAGTGGTTTCATAAGATGGTTGGGAGATGTTCATAATTTATCCCACTGTTTCTAGTTATAAAGCACAATTCTATGCACTGTTCTAATCCATTAGAAAAAAAAGCAGGTGTCTAGGTTGTCCCAGCTCCCCCAATGTTTCACCTTCTAAGAATAAGACAATTTGATTTATTTTTTAATTAAGTTGAAGAGGGTAATGGTGTATATCCCATAATATAATCAGAGTACTGTGTATCCTAGTAGATTTTGAGCCTTTCCATTAGAAGTCCCTTCGCCGCCAAAATGGGGGCGACGGGGATTTGGCACGCTCCTCCCAACAGGAGGAGAAGATGGCGCCGCTGTAGGGGGAGCCTATTAGAAGGCTCCTTCTATGTTGCAAGGGTTGCTAGGCAACCTTCCCCTCTGGCGCAAAAAGCCACGAGGGGCAGGGAAACCCGCCCTTGCTAGAAGGGGCGGGGTTTCCTGTTGCCACCGAAGGAGCGGTTTTCCTCAGTCGGGGGAAAAACTCAGAGGAGTCAGCAGCAACGGAGCTTGCTGCTGACATAGGACAGAGGTGGCCTATAATAATGGGCTGAGTAAGGAAGAAGCCAGCGGTGAGGAAGGAGGGGGCACGCATCACACACACGCGGCCCGAAGAAGGAGTGGAGCCCCAGAGGGAAGATGGAGAGCTGCTTGGAGGGGACATCCCCTCCAGAGAGGTGCTGCTCACACGCTTGGAAGCATGCGAGCAGGCAATCCAGGTGAGCCAGCTGGCTACAGGGCAGGCAGCAGAAGCTGTGATAGGGGTTAGGGAGAGCCAGGCCCTGGAGGAGACAGAAAGGGGGCAGGTGGAGCCAGGCCATGTGGCAGAAGAACTGCGAGGGAATGAGGGATCAGTGACCACCTGGCTGGGGAGGGTCATTACCCCCCCAGGCAGATATAGAGAAGAGGGGGGGAGCCCCTCAATAACAACGGTGGGGAGGTCAAAGAGAGAGCCAGAAAGGGCGGTGCCCTTAGGGGAACAAACCCAGAGGGTTTGGAATGCAGGGGAAGGACAACAAGGGGGTCAGACCCTGGCGAACATGGAGGCAGGCCCATCCTACCCCCATCCATACCCCCAGGCCAGGGAGCCAGCCCCAGAGCAGGGAGAGGGGCAGGGTTCGGAATACCCCGGGGAAAGGTCCACCCCCACCCAAGTAGGGGACAGCAGGGTAGGCACAGCAGACCAAACGGCCGGGCCTTCTTGGATGGCCTTCCCCACTGCCCCCATGGTGCGGGCCTTACAGGGGACACCAGGTGGCCAGGTTGTAAGTTTTTCTCCCTCAGTAATGGGGCAGAATAGGTGTGACCAGGCTGTAAGTCAGCAGGGCCAGTTGGGGGTCCAAGGCCCGCCGTGGGGAGCCGGGCCCCTATGGGCCAGGATCCCCGCACAGGGGATCGCGGAATCTAATTACAGGAATGACCCGCCCCCTGAGCGGTGGCGGCGGTGAGTGGACCCGACAATGGAGGAACGGAGGGATGATGCCGAACTATGGCGTAGGATCCTGGCACTAGAACAACGGATAGGTGGCACCAGCCAAGGAACGAGGGAACCAGGACCCACACGTCTGTAACGCCAAGCAGCGGCTTAAGCGGGATCCAAAGGCCAGGGATGGTGAGCACTGGAACTGTTATACAGAGGGCAGGTAACCAAGGGTCCACAGGTGTGCAGGGCGGTCAGTTAGGGAGCTGGATGGTCCCGGACGGAATGGCAAGACAGGAACAAGGGATAAACATAGTAGGGGGAGCGCTTGAACAGAGCGTGCCTAGGGTCACCGCGACGCAAGGGGAACGATTTACAGCACAAGGGGTGACGGCAGCAGAGGGGCAGGGTCGACCCCAGGTAGCTTGGATGAATGGGACTTGGGTGATGATCACACCTATAGCCATGCCTGTCCAGTCCCAAATGACCGGGGTACAGCCACAAGTCCAGGTGGATTGGTCGGGAGTCCTCCCTCTTATCCCCCCGGAGGCAGGGAGCACGGGTGTGGGTGTATCCGCTCCCTCCCTGCCCCCACTTGCTGAGGGCAGGGAGCACCCCCTGCCACCACCAGGTAGGGCTAGCCTGGACATAACTTCCCCTTTTGGACAGCATTTACTCCAGGCCACAAAAGAAAAGATCTGGCGGGGCGAATACGTTGATGTGTTCTCCCTGTTATTTAGCGATCCGATAGTGGATCACAGGGTTGAGGATGAACAAAAGGAAAGTGAAAAGTTCAAACGTCCCAAGGCCAATAGGAATTGGGCGAATTGGACGGCGGCCTATGCCGTATATATGGGAGTGATGATGCAAGCATTCCCTGCCCGGGGATTAGAGTTACACAAGTACGCTGACATAGTGCGCCGGGCACACGGAACGGGCCCCCGAGGAGCGTGGCTACGGTATGACGAGGCCTTTCGTCACCGGGCGGCCTCGAACCCAGGCTTACGCTGGGATGTATATGCAGCGGATTTGTGGCTCGAGAGCATGATAGATGCTACGAGCGCCCCCCGGTCTGAGAGCGGCCACACACTAGTAAAAGGGGGTGTTGCACCAGCCAACGAGCCCTATGGCAGCGAGTCCAAGAGGACAAGTGCAGGTGGGGCAGGCCCTTGCTGGGAGTACAACAAGGTTGGGCGGTGCAATAGATCTTCGTGCCGTTTTCGTCACGTATGTTGGGGATGCTCAGGGAACCACTCGGGGCTCAATTGTTTTCGTCCCCGTCAAAAAGGGGGTCGAGGACGATTCGGCCAGAGTGGAAATTCCAGCAGGGGTAAGCAGGGTTCATTACCAAGTTCCGCTGCTGGAAAGGGGACCGACGCCGGTCAGAATTGACCGACTGAAGAAGGCGTTAGTGGGACACCCGGATCCCAACGAGGTTTCTTACATAATTAGGGGTTTTGAAGCAGGTTTTGTTATACCAGCAGGTCCAGTGCAGGGAAATCGAAATTCTCGAAATCTAAAATCAGTAGTGGGAATGGAACATGTGGTTAAAGAAAAAATTCACAAAGAAATTCGGTTGGGAAGGGTTGCGGGCCCCTTCGCACACGTCCCTTTCTCAAATTTGGTTGTGTCCCCACTGGGGGTTGTGCCAAAAAAGGCCCCAGGGGATTTTAGATTAATCCATCACTTATCCCATCCAAGAGGACAGTCAGTCAACGATGCCATCCCAAAGGAATTGACATCAATTAAATATTCCTCTTTTGATGAAGCAGTGGACAAGGCCAGGGCCATGGGACGGGGAGCAATGTTAGCAAAGTGCGATGTCAAATCGGCATTCCGTTTGCTACCAGTGCACCCCGACAGCTATCATTTGTTAGGTTTTCAATTTGAAGGCCAATATTATTATGATCGGGCAATGCCGATGGGATGCTCGATATCATGCTCAGCGTTCGAGCGCTTCAGCTCAGTAGTGGAATGGATATTCCAGTGTAGAGTGAGGGACTGCCAAGTTACAAAATACCTGGATGATTTCCTGATAATTGGCCCGCCAAGATCAAAAAAGTGCGCCGCCGCTTTGAATCAGTTCCAGGAAATGGCTGCGGAGTTGGGTATCCCTCTGGCCCCTGAAAAAACCGAGGGGCCCGCCACAAGATTGATCTACTTGGGCATAGAGTTGGACACTGTGAGCATGATATCGAGGCTCCCAGAGGATAAATTGATCTCCCTGAGACAGAAGATTAATGAGGTACTTGGGGCCCGTAAGGTGACAGTACGGGTTTTACAATCATTGATAGGGAGCTTAAATTTTGCTTGCCGGGTGATTGCCCCCGGTAGAGCCTTTTTGTCAAAACTGTATGGCAAGCTTAGAGGTGAGTTAGCCCCCCACCTCCGCATTAGAGTGACCAAGGAAATGAGGCAGGACTTGGCAATTTGGCAAGAGTTTCTGGAAGGTTTCAACGGGGTGAGTTTCTGGAGAAAAAGTTTGTTGCTCCACGCCGACCTTCAGGTACAGTCCGATTCAGCAGGAGGTATAGGATTTGGAGTATATTGGAAGGGTCGCTGGTGTGCAGCTCGGTGGCCTGAGGCCTGGCAAACATCAGGAGTTACTCGGGACCTCACCTTCTTGGAGTTATTCCCCATAGTAATAGCAATATTGCTATGGGCCCGGGAATTTGCCAACCAGGTGGTCAAGTTTTGGTGTGACAACATGGCAGTGGTACATGTTGTCAACTCATTGTCTTCCAAATCTCCTAGAGTCATGGCACTAATACGAGCTATGGTCACTGCATGTCTAAAATGGAATATTTTGTTTAAAGCTCAACATGTACCTGGAATTGACAATGGCGTAGCCGATGCCCTTTCTCGGTTCCAGATGGACCGATTTCGAGAATTGGCACCGGACGCCAGACCACATCCGGACCCCCTGCCACCTGGGGTGTGGAGCCTTGGGAACGAGAAATTCAGCACATTGTTCAAGGATCCTTGGCCCCCAGAACGCAAATAGCGTACGGTAGGGCATTCAGGGAATTCCAGGTATTTCGAAATGATATGGGGTGGAAAACAAGTTTTCCCATACGGGAGAGTGAGGCCCTTCAGTTTGCCATGCATTTGAGAAAAAAGGGGTTGGCATCGGGCACCATAGCGGGAAAAATGGCAGCAATAACCTTCACCAGTAAGCTTAGGGGGTTCCCGGCTCCGGACGCTGGATTTTATATGAAGCGTATGTTGGAAAGCTGGGCGAGGGAAACGCCAGCTACTGGTCAGGTTCGGGCCCCCATCACTACAGTTCTTCTGCACCAACTGATTGGCACATTACCAGGGGTGTGCGCAGATGGTTTTGAGTCCCAGCTTTTCACCACTGTATATGTGGTTACTTTTTACGGAGCTTTCAGGGTCAGTGAAGTGGCAGCACTATCTAGGAGAGATAGATCTGACCGAGCTTTGGGAGTACAGGACCTCAGGCTTTTAGATACATCATTGCAGGTACGGCTACGGTATGCCAAGAATGATCAGAGAGGTAAAGGGCAAATGGTACGCTTACATATGTCTGGGGTAGAGGACATTTGCCCAGTGTCCCAGATGAAAAGATATATGAGCATACGCCCTGTGTTTCCTGGCGCGTTGTTTGTACATCAGGATGGCTCCCCGTTGACCACTTACCAGTTCTCGGCAGTGTTAAAAAAGGCCTTGGGGTTGTTGGGTCTTCCCCTAGGGGCTTTTGGGTCCCACTCTTTCCGGATTGGGGCCGCGACCACTGCGGCTGCTGCCGGAATGGGGGAACAAGCAATTAAGGGGTTGGGCAGATGGCGCTCTAACGCCTATGGAAAGTACATAAGACCATCTCCATATTAAGCCTTGTTTTCTTTTATTAGGACAAAGGTTATCCCAAGCCAGCAGATGTGTGGTGTGGATCCTGGGCCACAGCATCGTGAGATGGGCGAGTGTGGCTGCAGCAGCATCCCCCGGGGGTGATCAGTTGGGATTGGAAAATCGTGCTGCAATTAATTGGTTTGGACGAAGTGGGATGCGGTGGCATCAGTTGCTGCCCACATTAAGGGATAAGATTCAAACACCAGCACCACATATATTGATTTTGCATTTGGGGGAAAACGATATCCCGGCACGAAAGGGGCTGAATTTGGTGGTGGCAGTTAAAAGCGACCTGTTAGTAGTTCAAAAATGGTATCCCCATACCCAGTTGGTGTGGACTAATTTACTACCTCGTTTAAAATGGGCTGGAGCTCGGAGGCCGAGCAGGATTGACAAGACAAGGAAGAGTGTGAACCGGGAGGTTAACAATTGGATAGCAGGAATTGATGGGCTGGTATTGGACCACACTGAGATAGTGTTTAAGAGCCCGGAATTATTTCGCAATGACGGGGTGCATTTATCAGCAAAAGGTAACGAGCTTTACCTTTTGGGTTTGAAGGGACACTTGGTGTCATTGTTGGATTCGAGACGGTGGGTGTCGGGGTAGTTCTTACGACTACCCCTTTGTGGCAGGGGTCCAGTATGTGAAAGTAGATAAATAGGTAAGGATAGGTAAGTTGAAGTCATCTCCGTAAGAGATGGGGGCGTGAATTCCAGGTAATGTCGGGCGCAGCATGCCTGGGATCACGTACCGGGGAGTTTGCGGTGGCTGAGCGAGCAAGGATGGGCACAGTCCTCGACCTCGCTACCGCGTTAACTCCTTACTTGGCATAGGGTGGGGTGATTCACTTCACCCGCCCCCATTCGGCCACGACTAGGATCGGTCGAGGGGGTCGTTTTGGTTACGTAAATGGCAGCTGACACTGGAAGGCACATCCAGGTCAGCCCAAGTTAATAAAAGTTGAATTAGCTAGCATACTGGACCCAGATTGCTCTAGCAATTACCCACCGGCCTCAAATCATGATTGAATAAAGAGTGCGGCCTGTTTTAAACCAGAACTAAGTCTCCGTGTCTGATTGTGGAGGGTGCGTCGACACAATCATTTTCTGCTGATGAAATATGCTATTGAACACTTATTCAGATGAGTTAAAAACCACCTAGGACCACTGGACCAGTGTCCCTTTTCTAACTGTTTCTATTGGAAACCTTTCCTGCTCTCTGCAGATAGAGAAAGAGCTGAAGTCAAGAGTTTTTTAATAAAGCTAAGATGAGAAGACAGACAGAAGGAGGAGAATACCGGGGAAGAGGGAAACAAAATAGAGGGAGGGTTGATTGAAAATAAGTGGGAAACTGAATGAAGAGAAAAAAGTCAAGTGAGAGGTGGTTTAATCTTTTTACACGGACAGTAACTTCATCTTCCTGTTGCTCAGACTTCCTAATTTATAAAAGAATCTGCATCATCTTCTTTCCAAGGCTGGAAAATGACAGAGTATTGCAGCTGTGTAAAGAAAGCATTGTCATAAAAAAAATCAAAAGTAGATTTGAAATCATAGTTGCAATTTTTGAAAATGTAACAGGAATTCACTTGTGCAAAAATTCCAAAATACATTGTTGAAAATAATGGGGGGGGGGGGGGGGGAAGACGACGACTTTTGCATCTTCACTACTAAATGAGAACATTTTCAAAATAATTTGGAATTATTGTGTGGTTGTTGAGTTGATACCAAATATGACAAGTCACAATCCACAATAAACTTACTCCTGAGGAATCCCATTGTGGAAGCTGGTGGGCTCTAGTGGGGCTACTCAGAAGTGGGGCTACACAGGAGTAAATGATTTGTGAATTTCAACCAAAATCGGTAAGTATACACAAGCTATCAAGCTTCAAGGAGCTCTTTTGCTTGTTGACATTTTTATTTTGAACATTCTTTCTCTGGGTCTCCTACAGCTCCATACTATTTCCCCAATCCTCCCTGTGACCTCACACCTTGATCTGTGTCCCCTACCTCCACCTCCCACGCATAGGGTCCTAAATTTCTGGAATCTGAAATCTGACATTCCAATATACTGATTTATTATTGAAAACAAATTTGGATGGGGGAAAAAATGGAACAAGCTCTAGCTTTAATGGTCTTAAGAGTATGCCCATGCTGAGAAGTCCTTTTGCCCATAAATGGTATTATTATTATTATTATTATTATTATTATTATTATTATTTATTCACCACTTGTATAGGAATTTAAGAGTTCAAAGTGCTTTACAATCCTGTATAGGATTTTAAGTGTTCAAAGGGCTTTACATTCCTAATTCACCCTCACAACAACCCTGTGAGGTAGGTGATTATTATTCCCATTTTACATATAGGGAACCAAGACTGAGAGACTAAGGAAAAACCTTGACTTGTAAATTCTTAATGTAAAAGTATTTAAAAGTTAAGCACCAGTGTGAGTTCAAAAGGCTGATACAAAGTGACTGTCTTTAAAACACTAAAAAGACGGTGATTTAAGACATGATGTTTTGCTTGGTTAATAGTGATTATATGATATTTCCAATTGTTAGTGTTATTTGAGGGTATGAGATCCTACATTTGTAGACTTGGTTTTTGTTTTTAAATGTGTATGGGTGAGATGGAAAAAAGAAAGTTGTCAGTACATAATACCTATCAATAATCTTAGCCATCATGACTGTCCTTGTCTTCACTGCCTGCAGGGAGTTACCATCCCCTCCATTGCCTCAATACTAATGAGAAAAGGAGAGGGAGCCAGATTCCCTCATTAACACTGTGACTGTATCCCAAGTAAAGCATAGAATGTAAACTTACAGGACTCCTTATTAATATTTTCTCTCACGTAACTATGTTACTGCTCACCTTATTTCATTTTCATCTACATTACTTCATCATTCATCTGCAGATGGCAGAAAATAATTCAAGATGGCCAAATCCCAAACAGACTGTGAGGAGTTAAAGAAGGATATCACATTCCTGGAAAAGTAGGCAATAAAATGGCAGATGAAATTCAGTGTTCATAAGTAAAAAGTGATGCATACTTGGAAAAACAATTCATATTATACAGTGTCACATTATACACAACACTGGGTTCCAAATTACATGTTGTCAGTCAGGAAAATAGTTATTGTGGATAGTTAAATGAAAACATCACCTCAGCATGCAGCAGTTAAAAAGGAAAATAGAATGTTGGGAATTAAGGAATGAAAAAACAAACATAATATCATAATGCTGCTATATGCTTTATGCAATGCACCTATAATGTTCCTGCATGGTGTGCAGTTCTGATCTCTGCGTCTCAAAAAGGAAAAAGTAGAAATGGAAAAAAAAATACAGAGGACAACAGCAATGATCAAAGACATGGAATGACTTCTATATGAGGAGAGGTTCAATAGGTTCAACTCTTCAGCTTAGAGAAGAGGGAAGTAAGGTGGAATATGGTTTTTTTCAGACGTTACGCTGGGCCGATTCACCACAGCGAAGCCCTGGTGGGGGTGAATGAAATAACTAACCCCCGTGGTCAAAAATGGCCCAAATAGATTCCCGGAATCAGGGAGTGGGCGGGGCTGCGCAGCACAACGTGCGGCTGCACAGCCCTGCCCCCCACGCTCCCCCGCCCTCTGGGGAGACAGGCGGGCTCCGCGGCCAACGCAACCGTAACGCCCAGCCGCTTTGACCACGGCCCGGAATCCTGCTGGTGATTCCGGGCCGTGATCACCGACCAGACGTTACTTTTTATTGCTTCCCACCGGGAATCACTTTGACCACGCTTTCGGAGCTCGTCCTGCGGGGAGCCCGGGAAGCGTGGTTGAAATTGACCCCATGTGGGAATTGGTGAACATCTGGAGGCCGCCAAACAGACGTTCAGGGTGCTTTGGCCCCGCAGCGAAATTGACCGTGGTTCACTGTGGTTGACTGTGATCTTGTATCGTCTGAAAATACCCTATGATAAAAGGAATAAGATGAATATAAAAGAAGTTTACAAAACCATTAGTGTGGGCAAGTAAATAGGAAGTGGTTATTTACTCATTCTCTTAATACTAGGGCTAGGGGACACTTTATGAAATTACCTGACCACAGATTTAAGACAACTAAAAGGAAGTATTTTTTTACTCAGCATATCCTGAGGAACTTGTTGCCAGAGGACATTATGAAAGGCAATAGCATAACTGGTTTCAAAAAGAGATCGGATATGTTCCTAGAGGATAAGTCCATAAATGGCTATTAGTCAAGTTTGTCAGGGGATGAGACTTCTGATTGCTGAGAGCAGAGAGTGAACATCAGCAAATGGATCACTCCATTATAACTGGCTGTGCATTTCTCTAAAGGAACTGAAACCGGCCACTGTTAGAGACAGGATGCTGGGCTAGATGATACATTGGTCATCTGATGCAGTGGAGCACTTCTTATGTTCTTACCTCTTTCTCTCTAACAACTTAAGAGTTAGATATCCAGGGCAAATATAACATTATCCCACACTGTTATAAACCTGTGACCAGAAAGACAATTCAAAACCAACAACACCTTAGTCTCATCCTGGTAACAATTTACTAAGGCAAAAGACCAGGGCTGTAGCTATAATAGGTGCAGCTGGCATAGGTTGGGGTCCATAAATCTGTGGGACCTACAAGCATGCATGTGCACACTGGAGAGGCATGCCCATTCCATCTTCTGACCAGGGTCCATTCTGTCCTAGCTAGTAGCTATGCCCCTGGGAAGGGTCAGGTAAAATATGTGCTGTGGGTTTGATTCCTCATCAGATAAACCACAAATATCAGATCCAGAACCTGCCTTTTCTTGTCTTTGCTAATCTTTTCTTTTCCCTATATAAGTTTTATCTACTCTTAAGAGATAGGGGCCTAGAACTGGACAATAGCCATAAGACCTAATGAGCTACCATCTGACTTTTTCTCTAGAAGGGTTGTTAATATTATCTACAGAACTGTTCAGTGGTTTCCTTTTAAAAGGTTGTTTAAAGTAGAATAAGGGATTTGCTGCTACACCCCGGAAGACGACAAGACGACATCCATTTGGGATTTAAAGGCCACACTCTTTATTCCAATCTGAAGCAGTGCTATCATAAAAAAATTGGGTCCAGTTAATCATATATACAAAGAACTCTAACAAGAGGACAGCCTGATGTATGCTCAGGTACCATCCCATGCTAAACTTGCTAACCTGAATTTCATTTTCCCAAACCACAGAGGTTGGTTATGGGTGGGTGATGTAAAATCCCCTGGAATATTGGATAAGTTGAAAACCACAGCTTAGTGTTCAGTGGCCATCAAAAAAAAGCAAACAGACTGTTAGGAATCATTCGGAAAGAGATAAAAACTGAAAATATCATAATGCCTCTATATAAAACCATGGTACAACCACATCTGGAATATTATGTGCAGTTCTGGTCACCCCATCTCAAAAAAAGACAGAACTAGAAAGAAAGGCAGCCAAATGACCACAGGTATGGAACGACTCCCATATGAAGAGATGCCATGTTGGGGATGTTTAGCTTTGAGAAGACAACTGAGAAGGGATATGATAGAAGTTTATAAAATCATGAGTGGTGTGGAACACATAAATAGGGAGTGGTTATATAGCCTCTCTAACAGTACTAGAACAAGAGGACACTCCATGAAATTAACTGGGAGCAGATTTAAAACAAGTAAGATAATTTTTTTCTTTCACTCAGCACATAATTAACTTTTAGAATTTACTGCCAGAGGAAGTGGTCAAGGTCGGTAATTTGGCTAGTTTTAAAAAGGAACTGTTCAACCCCCCATCCCCGATGCAAGGCAGGGACTGCCACATTCAGGCACTATGGCTGGTCACCATGGCTAGCTGTTATGGCAAGGTGGTGGGGGCGGGGCAGGGTCAGTCACCTGCCCTGTTGCATCCCCCTTACCTGTGGTGTGTGGGTGTCATGGCAGCCCTACAGCTGCAGGCACATTTGGATGGTGTCCCTCCCTGGTCCAGAGAGCAGCGTCAACTGTTTCTCACTCCACCCTCATGTCTGTTTTTTTCCCACTCTTAATCTCATACCTGAAAGATGTATGCCAACATTAATATCATTTCTCCGGCGGTCCAGCAGAAGATTTACCTTTCTTTCTGATTCTTGGCAAATCAGTGCAAATAGAACCAATTCAACTGTGTGAGGCTTGGAAATCAGCCCAACAAGTTATTAATGCCAAACTAGCAAACTCCCCAGTGGCCTGCGCTTGATATGGGCTAGAGGACCTGAGCTAGTAACCTCACAAGAGTTGTCTTGAGATCACCCCAGTAAACTAGCAGTACTGAGCAAATATTCTCTCAGAGGCTTCTGCTTTGACACCAACCCCTGTAACCTTGGGTGATTTCAGACTTTACGGGTGGGCGGTTCACCACAGTGAACCCCCGGGGGGGTGAACAGCGCAACCACGCGCGGGGTGGAAAAGCGACCCAAACAGACGTGCTGGGAACGGGACCACGGGCGGGAACCGGGCCGAACCATCGCGGACCGGGGCAGCACAACAGACAGGCAGCCGAACCCCCGCCGGGCGCAAACCTCCCACAAGGCACCGGGCAGGGGCGGGACACAGACATGGCCGACTGAGGGCAAACAAAGCCAAAAGGCACACAAGGGAACGCCCACACAAGGGAAATGGGAAGGGAGGGGGGAAGAGGGAGAACAGGCTGACAGCCGACACACACAGCACACGCACACGCACACACAGCGGACCCACAGCGGGACACACTGCACGACCAAACGCCCAGGCACACACACACACACACACACACACA
>QEPC01001819.1:557545-570281 GCA_003113815.1 Sphenodon punctatus
TGGCATCCAGCCGTTACTTTTCCTTGGTTCCCGGTGGGGGTTCGTTTGACCACGCTTCCCGGGACCTTCTCCCGGCTAGCCCAGGAAGTGTGGTTGAAATTGACCCCATGTGGGTATTGAGCGTGATGAACATCTGGCGTGCGCTGTTCAGACGTTCAGGGCCCTTTGGCCCCACGGGGGGGTTGAGCATGGTTCACTGTTGTTGAGAGTGATCTCGTAACATCTGAAAACACCCCTTGTTGTATCTCATGGAAGCTTCTTTTGTTATTACTTTATCCCACCCTCTTATTCATTTCTACTATGTGAGAGATCTGCAAGAGTGACTTTCAAAGATAAGATTAAGCAAAGTCTTTACAAACAGCTCAGTGTGGGATAACTACAAAGATCATGCCTCTTTTTCTCCCTATCCTTCAGCAAGAGCGGGATTCTAGCCCTTGATCATCCTGGTTGCTCTCGTCTGAATCTTTTCCAATTTGTTAATAACATGTTTGAAATGTGGTGCCCAAAATTGAACACAGTATTCCAGTGCACAGTAATAGCACCATGACCTACAATGTCTTGGACATGAGGCTGCTCAAAGCTTCTAGGGATGGGCGAACGCAGTTCGGAAGTTCGGAGTTTGGACTGAACTCAAATAGTTCAGTTGACTGAACCAAATGTGCGAACTGAACCAAACTCGAATTAGAATGTTTGGTTTGGATGCGTTCTGTGAGTTCGGAATTGAATTTCCATTGGTTTCAATGGAAAACACATTATTGGCTGTAACATTTTTGTTTTTTATCCTATGAGGCTAAAATTTTGGATGCCTATACCTCCAATAGAAATCATTGTGTGTACCAAATTTTAAAATGATTAGATAAATTCATCCGATTTTAGAAGCAGTTGAATTATTGTATTTTGCAGTATTCTACATATATATATTCTTAGCTGTAACGTCTTTGCCTCACATCTAATGTAGGTGAAACTTGTCCAGTTTATACCCCTTCCTATATTTACTATCTTTGCCAAATTTCAGAAGTATTGGAAAAAGGGTCTTGGTGGTATAAACAATTAACATATAAATGTATGTCTGACTATAATGTCTTTGTAGACCAACCAGTGTACATGAAATTTGGCAGGGCTATATATTACACTTTCATGATCATCTCTGCCAAATATCAGAAAGATTTTATAAAGGGTCCCAATTTTATATGCCTGTACAACATATGTAGAGAAGGGGCCTATGCCTGGGATTCTCTTATGTCACTGTGGTATAAGATCGGTTTGTGATGCGAATTGGCCAACAGAAATGTCAACCAAATATCCTCATTCTGTGCTGGGACCATCCCAACATATCTCCCCCACTTGTTTCTGGGAAGTCAGAAGCATATGTTTAGGAAAGAATCAATAGAGATTCTCTTATGTCATCTGTCTCAGTGCTGCAGGATGTGATTGTGATGATAATTGGCCAGCCTGGATGTGTTTAAACTATGGGTGTTTTCAGACATTACGAGATCACAGTCAACCACAGTCAATTCCTGGTGGTGGCTGTGATCATGGAACGTCTGTTGGGGGGAATGGATGTTCCTCCCGAGATGTTACCATGGCATGGAATTACATTCACCACGTGAGCGGTCGAAGCAGCGGGACTGGAGACCGTCACGTGTTGAATGTGATTCCATGCTGGGTCGAACCCCGCCGTCACGTCTGGTCGGGTGCCACGGCCCGGGATCACCAGCAGGATCCCGGGCTGTGGTGAAGCTGGCCAGATGCGGTGGCCGATTGGCCCCGCCTCCCACCAGTCTCCCCAGAGGGCGAGCAGTGAGGAGCGTGGAGGGGTGGGGCCATGCGGCCCCACGTTGGGCCATGCAGCCCCGCCCCCTCCCCGATTCCCCACCGGGATCCCCCGGCACATCTGTTAGGATGTTACGGGATCATCCCGGAGGGGGATCAATACATTGATTTCGGTACACAGCCAACTTGCCCCTTAATGTCTGAAATCACCCTATGTCTCCTGACTGCTGGGATGCTATCTCAGAAGTCCCAGTTATTGTCACAGCCCTGCACCCTGTCTCCCCTCCGGCCTACCTGCTTACCCTCCTCTCCTTTTTCCCTGGCTCCACCCCAGAATCTGGCAGTTATGTTGCTTATGCCCACCTCAGGGCCGCCCCCTATGCCCACCTCAAAGCCACTACCAATTGGTCCTGTAAAGCTAGAAGCTTGCAGTAATGTGTTTGGCCATTGAATGTGTCTGTCAGTCTTTGGGGTTGCTCCACATCCTTCCTCCTTCCTCCTTCCTCCTACAGTCTCTCTCCCCCTGCCATGCAGGGAGCCTGCCTCTAACTGGCACTGAAAATGCTGATATTCATCTGAATAATGAACTTCATGGGGACATGGGGTATTTTCAGACATTACGAGATCACAGTGAACCACAGTGACTGTGACTCGCACGTCTGTTTGGCAGCCTCCAGATGTTCACCACGTTCAATCCCCACATGGGGTCATTTTCAACCACACTTCCCAGGCTAGCTTCCCTGGGAAGCGTGGTGAAAATGAATCCCAGCAGGGATCAAAGAAAAGTAACGTCTGGTCAGTCACCATGGCCTGGACTCACTGGCGGGAGTCCAGCACATGGTGAATTTGGCCATACACTGTGGCGGAATTGGCCCCGCTGCCCGCCCGTCTCCCCAGAAGGTGGGTAGCGGGAAGTGTGGAGGGGGCGGGGCCGTGCAGCCGAACGTTGCACCACTTGGCCCCGCCCCCTCCCCTGTTCCCCACTGGAAACCCCCAGCACATCTGTTACAGCATGACGGGGTTATCCCGGCAGGGGATCATTAGACTGATTTCATGACAGGGCCAACCGGCCCCGTCACATCTGAAAACACTCAACATCAATTGTTTATATAATTGGGGCCCTTTATCAAAATATCCTGTACATTGCAGAAAGGGTATTTGATACACTCTTGCCAAATATCCTGTAAAAAGAATGGAATATAAAAATATTACAGCTAGAAATGTATTTTCAGGTTAATGTCTTATACCCTTGGTACCCTTTATCCACTCTTTCTGAAAATTGGCATAATTATTAAGCATATGGAGGGACATAATATGCACAGGTTTCATGAATATTGGATGTAAGATAAAGATGTTGTAGTCATGAATGTGTATGAAGCTTTTCCTAAAATTACAACATTCAATTGCTTTTGAAATTGGTTCCCTTTATTTAATCTTTCCAAAGTTTGGTACAAATAGTGCTCTTCATCTCGGTTACAATTTACCCAACTCTCATCACAATTGAGTAAGAAACCAAAATTTTATAGCCAGAAATATGTTTTCCTGTTCTTTTCCTTTATTTCAAAAACCAAATGTCATTTTCAGTTCCTAATTGCACCAAACTAAAGACTGAACTGAGCCCAACTGAACCTAATACTGAATCTGAAATGAAATTTCAACCCAAACCACCGAACGGCCAAATATCTGGACCTGGTTCTGTTCACACATTCCTAAAAGCTTGGTTCATGCTGCCCAAAGCTGTCTTTGCCATTTTTGCATCATTATCATATTGACCCATTTCACACAAGATGCCCCCCCATGCCCACATGTGGGAATGGGTGGGTGGCACCCGTGTGACCGCTGTGATGGGTTTGTGGGGTGTGTATGTGCTACTGCGCTCCACCCATCTCCACCCACATCCACCCATCACCCACTCAGGGAGCCATGGGCCAAAATGGTGATGGCTCCATGCATGGAGATCAGTAGAGGTGGGTGGAGATGGGTATGTGTCCATGTAATGGCTGCCTGCACGCTGCACACCCACCGCAGTACACACCCATCCCCCCACTCTGTACTGCAGCCAGTCTGAAAAGGGCCATTGTTGACTCATGTTCAGTTATGATCCACAGTAATTAAATCTTACACTGTGATGCTACTGGTTAGTCAGTTGTCCCCATTTTATATATATATGGGGACAATGGTATAAAGTTATAGACACACTGGTATTATGAATCGTGATTTAAATGATCATTTGGACAGCAAGACGACCTCAAGATAATAATAGTAATCTAGATGGGTCATCACAGGAGAGTGTTTGGAAACATCTTAGATACCTGTATGCAAGGAGTCTGGGTAACAAAATGGGATGAATTTGAATTGTTGGTAGAGGAGGTGAAACCCGATATCAAAGGGATAACTGAAACTTGGTGGAATAATAGTCATGATTGGAATACAGGAATTGAAGGTTATTATTTAGGAAAGATGGGAATAGTGTTAAGGGAGGAGTAGCAGCATTGTACAACAGTAATATGACTGATAGTGACAAAATAAGGAATGGTATATGGAGAACACAGAATTGGTATGGGCAAATATTAACTTAGGTAAGGCTGGTAAAAGGGGATCTTCAGGCAGTAGTAGGGTTTTGCTATAGACCTCCAGGTTCAGATCTGAACATGGACATAGAATTATTCAATATCATTAAAGAGAGAAATACTACTGGAGACTACGTAATCATGGGAGACTTTAATTTTCCAGATATCAATTGGAAAATTAATGCTACTAATAATAGTAGGGCCAATTCTTCATCAGATTGTTATTCATCCAACCAGAGGAGATGGTGTTCTAGATGTGGTTCTAGTAAATAGTGAAAATATCATAGATAATGTAGTTACTGGGGATAATCTTGGTTCTAGTGATCATGCATTGATTCAGTTTAATTTAGTTGGAAGGATACTTAATAATAAAACAGTTTTTGATTTTAAATATGTAGATTTTTTGGAAATTAAGGAAACTAATTAGGGAAGTAAATTTGGACTGATGATTGTGTGCAGTAATGAAGAGGATGGCTGGAATTTCTTCAAGTCCAAGGTTCAGAGGATTTCTGAAATTTGCATACATAGACGCCGCAATCTCAAGCCCCTCAGTGTGGGATCCCCATGGATTCCCCATGGCACAATGTCTCCCCTATGGATTTGTGTGCACTTTGCGAGCACGTACGCATGTGCTGGTTGTGCAGGCCATGAGATTGGCCCCATTAAGGGGAAATATCTCATAGGAAGGTGTTCTAGACCCAATTGGTTGAATAATCATATCAAATAGATATCAAGAATAAGCAGAGTGTCTATAGGCAGTGGAAAAATGGGTTGATTAGTAAAGAAAAGTACCTCCATGAAGTTAGAATATGTAGGAATAAAGTAAGACTTGCTAGAAGTCAAACTGATCTAGACCTTGCCCAGAAAATTCAACTAAATAGTAAGAGTTTTTATAGTTACATAAAAAATAAGAAAACAAGAAAGAAACAAATGGGACCACTGTATAGTAAGGCTGGAGTAAAGATCAATGATAATGTAGGCATGATCTATATTCTAAATGAATATTTTGTATCTGTTTTTAATAAGGATGATGATAGGGACCATTGTTCTGAAGACATGATAGTTGATGATGAGTGTGGGGTAATGGAGATTACCTCAGCACAAGTGGAGGCCTAACTCAAAGTACTTATCATATTCAGATCAGAAGGACCAGATAATCTGCATCCAAGGGTATTTTCAGATGTTACGAGATCACACTCAACCACAGTCAATACCCTGTGGTGGGGAATGGTCCCGTAACGTCTGTTTGAGTCCTGCCAGAAGTTCACCACAGTGAACCTCCGGCGGGAATCAAAATAACCACACTTTTGAGGCTGGTTCGGGGACCATTGCTGAAAGCGTGGTTAGTTGAACCACAGCTCGGAATCGACAGCCGGTAACATCCATTACCGGCGCCAATTCCGGGTCATGGCCCAGACCACGGGTGGGAATCAGCCGCAGCGGCCGCATTGGCCTCTGCGCATACCCGTGTCCCAGAGGGTGGGCGGCTGGGGGAGCGTAGGGGGCCGGGGCTGTGCGGCTGCACATTGCGCTGCACAACCCTCCCCCCGATTCCCCGCCGGGATCGGGCGGCACATCTGCTGGTCATGACGGGGCGATTCTGGTGGGGAATCAAAAGGGTGATTCCGTGACGGGGCCAAAGCCGCTCCGTCACATCTGAAAATACCACAAAAATACCGAAGTAACTAGCACATGAAATTTCAGGCCCATTAGCTATGATAGTTACAAAATCTATTAATTTAGGAGTGGTACCTGATGATTGGAGAATAGCAAATGCTGTACCTACCTTTAAGAAAAGGAGTAGAAATGACCTAGCTAACTATAGAGCTATTAGCATAACTTCAGTGGTATGTAAATTGTTGGAACAGAAACTGAGAGAATAAATAATGATATGCTAGCAAAAGGTAAACATGATGAAACGAAGCATGAGTTCACAAAGGGTAGATCATGCCAGACCAATCTGATTTCCTTTTTTGAAAAAATAACTGGCTTTTTTGGATAGAGGGAATGCAGTGAATTTAGTGTATTTGAATTTTAGTAAGTCATTTGATACTGTGCCACATAGAAAATTACTGCTCAAGCTTAAAAAGATGAGAATTTACAAAAAAGTAGTTAGGTGTGTTCATAGCTGTTTAACTGGAAGAAAAAAAGTTTTGTGTTGAGAAGTGGACTTTCTAGGTGGGGGGAGGTTACTAGTGGAGTTCCTCAGGGATCTGTTTTGTGACCCATCTTGTTTAATATATTTATAACTGACTTTGGTGAGGCAAGTAAGAGTGTGCTAATGACGTTTGCTGATGATACCAGGTTTGGAGGAATAGCCAATGCAGAGGAGGATTGGGAAAGTATACAGGATGATCTGGATAGCCTAATTGATTGGACTGTTAGGAATGGGATGGAATTTAATAGTGCAAAGTGCACGGTTATGCACTTGGGATTTAATAATAAAAAATTTAGTTACCATCTAGGAACTCATCAGCTGGAAACAACAGAGGAGGAAAAGGACATGGGGGTTATAATTGATCATAAAATAACTATGAGTCATCAATGTGATGCAGTTGTAAAAAAGGCAAATACTGTCCTGGGATGTATTATGCATGGTATTGCCAGCAGGAATAGGGAGGCATTGTTTCCTCTCTTTAGGGCTCTGGTTAGACCATATCTGGAGTACTGTGTTCAGTTCTGCTCAAGAAGTTTTTTAGTGGGGAAGGCACTACTGATGAAGGACAAGTGGTAGCATCTGAACAGTTTTGTCCAAAGGCTATCCTTGCTTTTCACCTTCACAATCAGATGTTCAATCAGGAGGAGCTGCACTCCATACTAGCAACTTGCCTGCTAATCTATGCAATGCAGGCAATGGAGAGGGGTGATTTCACTACTGGTGAGTGGGGGGTGCACGCTCCCATGACCCATACACCGCCCACCCAATCTATGAACGGGGCACTCCAGGAAAAGCTGGAGTACCTTGTGTGTGGACAGGGAGGCTGTGCATGGGTCCACTTGTCTAAAGCGCTCCTCCATGCACGGCACTCACACACTTGCCCCCCATACCAATCACAAGACACACACACACACACGCCGCCCCATCTCATTTTAAAACACCCTTTGTTTTGTCACCACAGGCACATTACAGTAACCTCCAAAGTGTTGAGCAGACTTTGAAGACTTCATGCCTTTGCAAAATTTATTTGTCAAAACGTCAGTGTTTTTATGCCACCTTCCCCTTTAGGTTATGGATATATGTAACCTTAACTTCAGGTTAATGAAGTTTCTGTCTGAGAGCATTCTACTAAGATAAGGAAGATAAGTTCTGGAGGATAATAAGTGTTCCTATTTCCATGATGTATGCATTAATAGCAACAGAGATTTCAATCTCATTTAGACAGATAAATCCATTTGTACATTAGTAATAGACACTTTGCATTAGCGGAAATGGCAGACAGCATAGTTTCAACTTTTCTACTTGTTACTATGGCAAAAAAGTATATAATCCATGCTATTTGAAAGAATGATACTTTAACATTGAAATCCAAAGCAATTCAAATAGTTGATGTTTCAAAATGAAATTGAAACACATTTTCTGTAACTCCTCATAAAGAAGCTGCTATTGAATGTATGAACTACAATGCCAAAATCCAGTCCTTAGATTAAAAGAATGGATTTCAACCCCTAAATCATAGATCTGGGTGGCACATTTGTCAAAATACTTTCCCAGTAATTTCATTTTAATTTGGTGGTGGTCATCCCACTTCTCTCCTTTTTTCCTCTGCCTAACAACATTTACCGACGCACCCCCAAAGAAGATGAAGACACATTCGTGGGTTTTACCGGATGCACTCTTTATTAACTGTTTCAAAAGGGGGCAGGGGTACCCTTCCCACTTCCCCCTTTTAACTTGGGTCCTCCCTTTTCTAACTGTCCCTAACTGATTTCCCAACCACAGGAGGTTCCCGCCACCCCCTATCGGGTGCTGCCCTATCCAACTGTCACCCTTCTTCCCCATGTTCTCAGGTAAAGCCCGAGGGGAATCCTCCTGTGCCCTACCTTGTAAACTTCTTTAACTTACACCCTGCCCCGATCACCGGGTTTCCCCGGGCTGGAGCAAGTTGTTCGTACCTACCCCCTACCCCTTGGGGGATGGGGGGCTAACCAACAAGGGTGAGAACACCATATCCACCTGTTTGGCACATGGTCCACCCAGCGGGTTCGGCCATTCGCCTCTCACCCTTGGGCTGACCATACAGTGGGCCACACTGTGTGACTATGCCTGGCCTTGCCCATCTCTTAAGGAGATGTTCCTAATCATGCTATGCTATCTACTTAAATGTATTAAACAATTTATTAAATAATTTATTAAACAATTGGCCTTAACTCAGCCCACCGCCAAAGAGTGCGACAATTACAGCCTACCACCAGCAATTAGCGTCCTCACCCCTTAGGTCAAATCAGCAAAGTCACTCCGAGAAAGGCGAAAAATCCATCACCGCTATTTAGCCAATTGGGCTCAGGGAAAATTCCTTTCCGGTCCTAATTGGCGACCAGTATTACTTGGATTTGTGCCATGGAAAGGGGTGGGTGGGTGCATGTCCTTCCCTGCTCTGCACCCAGCCACAAGTGAGGCGCGTGAGCAGGGAACCTAAGATGGTGCCCGGGAGTCGCAGCTCTCACGAGAGTCCTGGGCACCTGTCATCGGTTGCGAGGCAACTGCTCTGTCCCTCCCGGAACTCCCCACAGCCCAGCGGCCCTACTATCCTCCATCCTCACCTTCTTCTTCCCATGGGGGAGGGGGCACCACCAAACCCCCACCGCGATGAACGCAGAGGGGACCTTTTCAGTAGAAAAAGGTTCAGAAAGAATATGGTATTGGCAAAGGGGAGGAAGATTGGAAAACCCTAAAATGAAAAAATTACACAAAGATCATAATGGATTTTTGTGTTGTTGTCTCTGTGTTGACTCTCAGCTCTATTCAACAAGATGTTTAAGTTCGAGCTAGAGAGGAAGAGCTGTTATATAGTAAGAACATTCAATGGGGGAATAGAAAATATATGTTCCATTGTAGTCTCTGTCACAGAGTTTCTGATTGACATTGGGCAAGACATGTATGCTGCAGTCCTAAATGTGCTTGCACTGGTGGAGTCTCAAGTCAGGTCAATGAGACAAATTCATTTAGAAACAACCTTGGGATGGGATCCCAGTCCCATTGATGTTAACGGCAAAGCTTCCTTTATCCCCTTTCTATTAGTGCTGAAACTCTGTCCTCCAAAAACTTCATATTTCACTGGGCATTCTGTTCCTCGGTAGGGCTGTAGCGGAATGTCGCAGCGGTAGCTAATTCTGCCGGAAACAGCGTTTCTGCAATTAGTGGTACGGCATGGCAGAGGCTTTCATTACGCTAGTTTCATTCCGCTACTTCTGCAGTTCCACTAATTTCATTCCGCTACTTCCACAGGCTTCGCAAAATAGCAGAAACATGACATTTTCGCTACTTCCGCCATTCCGCCAGCATCACAAAATAGCGGAACAGCAGTTTTCCGACAGTTTCTGCAATTTTTCGCAATTTCGCAATTTGCAGAATGCCGGCAGAATTAGTGGAATGTCTGCAGAAAAGCCGCGGTGCGGCGCGGGCAATTCCAAAATGGTGGAATGGAATTGTGGCGCGGTAACAGCTGCTGCCGCATCAGCCCTATTCCTCGGTTCCAAATTCCAAAGTTCCACGTACCAAGGGCAGGCCCTGGAAAACTTTAGAAGACTCAAACAAATACTGGCGCCATTGCACGTGTGGCTGGAGTGACCAAATGGTTGACCCTAGTTTCTCTGAGCTAGAAAACAAAGCTTAGTGCCATATCACATACAAATCCCTTCACAACCTGGCTCCCCCTTCCCTCTCAGCCCTAGTCTCCTTACACACTCTTGTACACACTCTTTTCTCCTTCTCTGCCCCCTCCCTCACTCTCCCTCATCTGCCCCTCTCCCCTTCTCCCTTGCTGCTCCCCACGCCTGGAACTCCCTCTCTCCCCCACATCTGCCTTGCCCCCTCCCACCGCACCTTCAAATCCCTCCTCAAAACCCACCTCTTCTTCGTCACCTTTCCCGATGTCTGTTAGAACTTTCCTTTCAATATTTACTGTCTGCCCTCCCCGCAGACTCCTGCCTAACTGCAACCAAGTCAAGCACATGCACCTCAGACTTCGAATCTGCTGAATGTTATTTATCCCATGTCGCTCCCTATGTCCCCTCTCATTGTCTCCCCCCTCCGTGTCTATTAGATTGTAAGCTGTAGGCAGGGACCGTGTCTATCTTATTGTTCTGTAAAGCACCAGGTACATAGCTTGCACTATAAAAATGCTTATAATAATAAAATAATAATAAAATAATAAAATATAATAATAATAATAATAATAATAATAATAATAATAATAATAATAACAATAATAAATAATTAATTGGTAGGAGGGAGTATGGAAGGGGACAGTTGAGTGATGGACAAGACACAGGACAGATTCTGATTGACTGGCAGGGGCAAAATAAAAGTGACTGTAGAGTCATTTTCCATTCTCTTTGGTGAATTTGTCTGTGTTCTATACTGTTAATCTGTAAGTAATAGACTTTGAGGGGGTGGAGGGGTTCCTGGCCTGGCCTTGCCTGCCCATGGGGGAAATGCTAGGGGATGGGGGTTACTTTTTCCAACATGCCATTATTTCTTTTAAAAAATAAGTGGTTGCCACACTGCTGCTGCCTGCTGCTTGGCATCATGAGGCCAGAGGGATTTCTGCCTTGCTCCACTTCCTCTGATCATGGCTGTTCATATACTAGAGGCAATGCCAGAGGTTGCCAACAATGCCCAATATACTTAAAGTTTAAAGTGGGTGCTGCTGCTGCTTGAACTGCTTGTTGGCAAGTTGGCACCATAGTGGCCAGAGAGGGATCACTTCAGTTTTGCTGTCATTTTTGTGGGCACTATGACTGACTACTTTGTCTGTGGGTTCAACTTTGCCAAAATGTGACTGACCATTGAGCAGGGGCTCAGGGTAGATATACTTTCTTTCTGGTTAAAATAATATGCTATGTTTGGAGGAGAGGGCTTGCCTTGCATTGGTGGGCACTGGGCAAACACAATGGAGTCTTTTTTGTGTATGGGGAGTGAATGTCTGGTTTCTTTCTTGTGGTGTTATAATTATGTCTGCTGGGCTGACTTTTTTTTTTTGGCTTTGTGCACGCAGTTGTTGTCGCACTTTTGTGGGTTTGTCTTCTTATCTTGCGTGATTGTTCCACTCTTGCTAGCCTGCTTTTCTGGGACCTGCTTGGTTGGCATAATGCTTTTAAAGTGGTTGCACTCACTGCTGATGGTTTCCCATACTGTGGGTACAGTACTGCTGGCTTTTTGAGGCTTTTTGCATGCAATTGCACTTTTGTGCATTTGTCTTCTTGAGCAATTGTCCCACTCTTGCTAGCCTGCTTTTCTGGGCAGTGCTTTGGCTGCGGGTTCAAGATTTTAGTCAAGATGTGACCAGCTGGGGCACTGGGCACATGGTTAATTTAATTAATTTACTTATTTAACAATATTTTTACCCTGCCTCTTGTGCACATGTAGCTCAGGGTGGGTAAAAAATTAACATAATTTAAAATATCACTAAAAATCATAAATAACATATAAAATCCATAAAACAAATCAAAAGGGGTAGCATAAAACCCCATCCACCCTACCCATCTCTCTCACCAAAAGCCTGGTGGAACATCCAGGTCTTGCACTGATGTCAAAATGAGGCAAGGTCTGGGGCTACCTGGGTGGGAATTCCACTGCCTAGGAGCAGATACCGAGAATGCCCTCTCATCGTGGCCCCCTGGACCACCCGGGGGACATAAAGAAGGGTGCTCTTGGCAGACCGCAGGGGTTGATCCAGGGCATGGAGAGCAAAGCTATTTTCCAGTTATGTGGGGCCTTGACGTATAGGACTTTATAGGTAAGTACAACACCTTGAATTGGACCCAAAAGACTATAGGCAACCAGCGCAGAGCACGGAGCATTGTTGTAATGTGCTCGTGGTGACCAATCCTCGTAAGGGGAGGGGTGTTCCATCAGTGAGGAGGTAGTGGTGCCTTGTGCCCGTTCCCTGTCTCAAACCCCCATGCAGGTAGGTTGTGGGTCAAGACTCAGGAGACCCCAGACCTTGGTTTGGTGCTTCTGAATGTGAGGTCAGTTGTCAATAAGTCATCTACCATCTGGGACTTAATACTGGAGTGGAACACCGACCCCGTGTGTATTACAGAGACCTGGCTGGACAATGAATCGGGCCCTATTCTGGCTGACCTTGTTCCAGTTGGGTTCACTGTGCAGCATCAGCCTCAGTTGGAGGGACGGGGGGGGGGGGCGGGGTGTAGCCATTGTTATCAAGGAT
>QEPC01001819.1:570312-585600 GCA_003113815.1 Sphenodon punctatus
GCCTGAATGTTTGTTTGTCTTCTCCCATGTCTCTCCCACTGTCCCCTCTCCTTGTCTCCCCCTCCTTGTCTTTTAGATTGTAAGCCACAGGTAGGGACCGCAGCTGATTATATGTTCTGTACAGCGCCAGGTTGTTGCTGGCGCTTTATAAATGTTTAATAATAATAATAATAATAGTATCCTGTGCAGACTTCACCAGGTGTTGAGTGTCTCCAACTTGTGTTGGATTTGGCTGAGGACATATTAGGGGTGCTACTGGTGTACTGTGCACCCAATTGCCCGGTGGCATCCCTACATGCTCTTGCTGATCTGGTGTCAGACGTGATCCTCCGGACACCTAAATTAGTGGTCCTGGGGGATTTTAACATCCACACTGAAACCGATCTTGGAAGAGCAAGGCATGAGTTCATGGCCTCCATGACAACCATGGGTCTGTCCCAAGTCATCTGTGGCCCCACGCACGAGGAGGGACATACACTGAATTTGGTTTTCTGCACTGGCCTTGAGGTGGAGGGTCAGTTAGTAGGAGTTAGGGGGGTGGAGCATTTGTCATGGTCTGACCATTACCTGGTCCACCCCGGGAGACCTATGAACCCGGATCGGCTCCAGAATGCTCTGAGGTATTTTCCCCTGGACCTTGACACCCACTCTGTCAATGATCTCGTAGCCTTCTGGAACACTTTATTGGTGGAAACCATTGACAGAGTGACTCCCAGGCATCTGCTGCCCTTCCGAGTCTCCCGCAGGTCTCCTTGGTTTACTGAGGGCCTGCAGTATTTGAACCGGGAGAGCAGGCAGTTAGAGTGACGGTGGCACTGGACCCGTGATGAGTATGATTGATCGCAGCATAAGAGCAGTTTAAAGGCCTATGCCTAGGTGGTGCAGGCTGCAAAGAAGCCGTTTTTTGCTGCCCTCATTGCATCTGCAAAGTCACGTCCAGCGGAGCTTTTCCGGGTGGTGAAAGGCTTGGTCAGTCCTGCCTGCCTCCACCTTGACCTGGAGCAATCCATTGATGGCTGTGACCAGTTTATTGAGTGCTTTGTAGATAAGATCGCTTGCATCCGCCACAATTTCAGTACCACACCTATTGCAGAGGATCATCTTGGGGCTATGGATTCCCCGTCCTGTCCTGTTTTGTGGGATCGGTTTCAGATGGTGTCACCTGCCGATGTGGAGTCCTTGTTGGGATCAGTTCATGCCACTACTTGTGAACAAGATCCATGCCTGTCCTGGTTGGTGAAAGCCAGCAAGGAGATGTTACAGCCATTGCTGGCTGGGGTGGTTAGTGCCTCCCTTTGGGAGGACAGGGTGCCTGATTTCCTGAAAGAGGCTGTGGTTAGGCCCCTGCTCAAGAAACCATCCCTTGATGCTGATGCTCCTGTCAGTTATTGGCTGGTCTCTAACCTCCCCTTTTTAGGGAAAGTTATTGAACGGGCTGTGGCACGGCAGCTCCAGGAACATCCGGACCACACTGGTTTCCTTGAACCCTTTCAGTCTGGTTTTCAGCCTGGGTATGGTATGGAGACTGCATTGGTGGCCTTGGTTAATGATCTCCATCTGGCATTGGAACAAGGTCATCAGACCTTACTGGTCCTGCTAGACCTTTCGGGTGCATTCAACACAGGCGACCATGAGGTGTGGTTACTCATCTGCAGGAATGTGCCAGGATTGATGTAACGGTCTTGGACTGGTTTCATTAATTCCTGACAGGGAGAACTCACTGGGTGGTCTTGGGGGAGTGTAGGTCTTCTGCCCGGGACCTCATGTGTGGAGTCCCGCAGGGTGCCATTTTGTCCCCCCTCTTGTTTAGCATCTATATGCAGCCGTTAGGGGAGATCATGAGAGGGTTTCAGGACATACAGTGTCATCAATATGCTGATGATACTCAGCTCTACCTCTCTTTTTCCATCAATCTAGAGCATGCAGTCTCCTTATTTTCCCAGTGCCTGTCAGCTGTGGGGGCTTGGATGAGCTTGAACTATCTGCAATTGTATCCTGACAAGATGGAGGTGATGTTGGTGGGCAAGGACTTGGGGGGGTTGGGGGGGGTTGACTCTCCTCTTGTTGGGGGGGGTTCGCCCTCCCATGGTCTCTCAAGTGGGGAGTCTGGGTGTGCTCCTTGATTCACAGCTCAGCTTGGAACTTCAGGTTGTGACTGTGGCGGGGAGTGCATTTCGGCAGTTACATCTTGACCGGCGGCTTTGACCGTATCTCTCAGACTCTGACCTCGCCACTATCATCCATGCCTTCATCACCTAGAGGCTGGATTACTGCAATGCTCTCTATGTGGGGATGCCTGAGAAGTTGGTCCAGAGGCTGAAGCTGGTGTAGAATTCCGCAGCCTGTCTCCTTATGGGGGTGGGCCGCAGGGAGCACATGATACCTGTGCTCCGGGCTCTGCACTGGCTGCCTATAAAGCACTGGGCTAAGTTCAAGGTGCTGGCTTTAACCTTTAAAGCTCTTCACAGCCTGAGCCCCACTTATCTGTGGGACTACTTCACTCCCCATGTGCCTGTGTGCCCTTTAAGATCATCCAGGGGAGCCTTTTTGGAGGTTCCCTGGGCAAGGTGGGTGGCCACCAATGTTAGATCTTTTCCGTGTCTGCCCCTGTGCTATGGAATTCACTCCTGGAGGAGGCTCGGTTGGCCCCCACTCTCCTGTCATTTTGATGTGTATGTAAGGCCTGGCTATTCGGCCAGGCTTTTGGTGAGGGGGGGTTTAGGGTGGGCGGGGTTGTTTTTCCCCCTTCATATTAGAAATTTGTAACTTTTAAAATTGTTTTATTGTTTTATTCTTTTATCTTGTTGTTCACCACCCCACGCTGCCCTGTGGGCAGGAGGGGTTGGGTAAATTTTTTATATAAATAAATAAATAAATAAATAAATAAATATATTCTGAACCAGCTGCATTCTGAACCAGCTACCATCACCAAGGGTAGGCCCAGGTAAAGCGCGTTACAGTAGTCCAGTCTTGATGTGATGAAGGCATGGATGATGGTGGCCAGGTCGGTGTCTGAGACCTACGGTCCAAGCCACTGCATCAAATGTAGCAGGCGAAAAGCACTCCTCGCTACAGCTGACACCTGAAGATCCAGGTGGAGCTGGGAATTGAGGAGCGCTCCCAGACTCTGAACCTGGGAGACCAGTGGGGAACAAACCCCATCAATGATGGGGGACATCACACCCACCGCCCTCTCCACCAGAATCCCATCCATCTTGTCAGGATTCAGCTTTAGTCGGCTCACCCTCATCCACTCCCCTACAGCCGCCAGACATCGGATAGGCACCAAGTCTGCCGGATCTGGGTCGGATGAAAAGGATAGGCAGAGCTGTGTGTCATCAGCATACTGATGACACTACATTCCAAATAATCTCATGACCTCACCAAGCGGCTGCATATACACATTGCAGGATAGGGGACAAAATGGAACCTTGAGGGATGCCACACAAGAGGTCCCAGAGAAATGAAGAAAAATCACCAAGCACCATCCACTCGGTTCTCGTGGCCAGGAAAGAGTGGAACCATTAAAGAACAGTTCTGCCTACCACATAGTCCCACAAACAGATCACCAGCATCTCATGGTCAACAGTATCAAATTCAGCTGACAGATCTAATAGGATTAACAGGGTTGACTGACCCATAATTAATTTATGGTGTGTGGGGCTTACCTTGTGGGGGCTTACCTTCCATAGGTCGGCACAATAGAGACCTTTTTGCGGGGGGGGGGGCAATGTCTGGTTTCTTGTGTGTTGCGCCAAGTAGTTCTAGTCTCCACAATTCCGAGTTCCGGGGATTTCCGAGGTCTGGAATTCTGAGTTCTGAATTCCAGGTCCTTGGAAAAATTTCTGAAGTTCAGCAAAATACATAGTCCGGGTACTCAGAACTTTGGAACTAGATCCGAGTACTCAGATGGTTTATTCAGTCCAGCCCTACTTTCAATCTGCCCCAACTTTTAATTTAGACTGATAACTCTTTGGACAGGAATCATCTGCTATTATAAATAGGCACAAAGCATGATACAATTGAACCTCAATTTAGACCAGGGTGGGGAACCTTGTTCTTTAGCTAATTTTCATGTGGCCCTTTCCAGTTCCTGGGTCTGGCCCCTCCATTTGAGCTGAAACAAGAATGCAAAAGCATTCTTGTGAGAATGCGCAAGATTTTTGCAGCCCTGGTGATATCTTGTGTATTCTCGCCAAGGTTTTTGAGAATCTCTTCAGATTGAGAGCCTCAAAAAGCTCTCTGCTCATGTGCAAAATCATCACTGCAGCCATTCTGCTCATGTGCACATACACAGAACCTTTTTTAGGTTCCTTGAAAATCTTGTGTGATTCTCAAAAAAAACCCAAACGCTCTGCACATGTGCAAAATAGCCACTGTGACCATTCTGGCCATTCTTGAGAATTTCACAAGAATGGTGGTTAGAAGTCCTATTCTCAATGGGATTTTCAAGAAGGGTAAACTTGAGTTTCAGCCCTACCTTGGATCCAGTTGCTATCCCCAAGCACTGAAAGAATGAGCTCAGGGGAAGTGAGTAGAGATGGAGGCATGCACACAAGCATAGAGACAGATCCATGGCACAGATCTATGAACTACTCCTCTTCCTGATTGCACTCCTTAAACATCTCCACCACCACCCCAAATTCTATGTGGCCACTACAGCTTATACTAATTTTCAAAGTGGCCCTTAAGAGGGAAAAAGTTCCCCATCCCCGATCTAGATTAGGAAGAATAACAAAATAATAAATAATGCTTTTAGTGAAAAACAATACTTGTACCAATAACTGGAATGCTCTTTTAGCTAGTTACATGTACACTGAACTACTAGTAGGTTTGTTACATTTTTTAAATAGATAAACTGAAACCCTATTTATTTATTTATTTATTTAAGGTCAGTGGATTTGATCTTAGGTTAGGAATTAATCATCTCCTTTCAAAGCTTAAAAGCCCTAACGTTTAGTGTCTCCATATGTGGAAGCTGTTTCATACCTTTATAACTTTATTTTCTCCTTCTCTGTAATATTTTCTAGTTCTGCTATACCTTTTGGTGATGTGGTAACCAAACTGAACACAGTACTCAAGCTTTTGGTTAACCATGGTGTCAATAGGTATATTAGGATATTTTTTGGATTATTTTTATTTCTTTCCTAATGGTTCCTAAGATTCCATTTGCTCTCCACAGTATAGTGAGAATGTTTTCAGTGACCTACCCACAACCAGTCTGAAATCTTTCCTTTGAGTAGTAAGTGTTAATTTAATGATATGTATACTTAGGATTTTCTTTTCTCATTTATCAACATTCATGTTTAGTTTTGTAAGGTAACTCTTCACAGTCTGCCTTAGGTCACCTATCCTGGATAATTTTGCATCATTTGTAAATTTTGCCACCTCAGTGCTTATCCTCTTTTCCACATTGTTAAAGAATGTTACATAGTATAAGGGGTGGATCCTGCCTTGGGGTGTCTGGGCAGATGCTTTCTGATGCCCCTCAGACTGTCCTTTTGGCCCAGTGTCCACTGCTTCCCCTGCCCCAGCCTTTCAAGTCCTGTGAGTACCATGCAGTGGGGAACCTCTTCTAACTAGCCCTCCCCAGTTGGCTCCTGGCCACATGCCAGTGCCAATCAGCTGACCAGTGCTTACACATGGCCAGGAGCCAACACACAGCACCCAGGTCTTCCGTGGGGAGGTAGGGGGATGTCTCCTCCTGCTCTGACTCCTCCCTTCCTCCTCTGGGTGGGCCCAAGCTTTTTGGCTAGAGCCACCCCACATGGCTACAGGAACTGTGCCAGGAGGTGGGGGGGACACCTCCTCCTTCCTCCCTCTTACTCCCCTGGACAGGCCAGCAGCAGGAGGGAGGGGGGAGTCTAAAAGGAACCTTGAGGGATGGCACACCCTCCTCCAGGGAGCATTCTCTGTGTACCATCCCAGAGAAGCAGTGTTCTCTGGGAGATTAGGGAGGTTCAGGGGGAGGTGCCAGTGGCTCCCAGGCTGAGTTCCTATAGAGGAACCTCACCAATCTGAATGACCATAGGACACTTTTCCAGATGCCCTTTGCTTCCCTAATGGGTGGCTCAAGAGATCTCTCTTCCCCCTGCCCTCTTTACCAGAGGAGAGAGGGGAGAGAGCAGAAGATTTGGCCCAGTTTGCAGAGGACAAAAGTTTTCTATTCTTTGTTCTTTTTTATATTTTAATTTTTTATTCTTTTAATGTATTTTTAACTTTATTTTTATGGTTTGGGGGTATTTTGGTTTTTGGAGGACTTTAAAATATATGTTTAGATTTTTAAAATTGAATTTTTAGTGTTTTGGGTAAACCTGGTGGTATATTTTTGGATGAAAAAAAATATTTTTAGGGTTTGGGGGTATTTTTGTTGGGTATTCAGATAAATATTCAGATTGGTTTTTAATTTTTGGTTTGTGTATTGACTATATTTAAAAAAAAACATTTTCCTCTTAAATTTAAATAATTTTTGTTTGCATGTAGTTTAGATATTGGATATTTGGAGTAGCTATATTGCCCATAGATTGAGTGCAGCAGGGGAATGTCTTTCTTAGATTGTAAGCCCCCCGGACCAGGAACCATGTCTATTTTCAGCAGTTGTAAAGCACCAGGTACATTGCTTTCACTATATAAAATGCTTAGTAATAATAAAAAATGAAGCAGTGTGAATAAATACACTTTTTTTTCATGTGACCTTATATTGTCTTATAATGTTGTGCTTTCTATTGACAGCCCCTTTGAATTTTGGCCCTCTTCCTGTGTGATTTAATGCTTGAGAAAGTTTAAGTTTGAATATTTAAAATAGTTGAGATATTTTGGTGGACTCATAGTGGGGAAAAAAACACAGACAGAAGCTTTTCCAAAGAATTTATTTGGTGACAAAGGGTATTTTCAGACGTTACGAGATCAAAGTGAACCACGGTGAATACGCACCTGTGGTCAATGTGTCTCGAACGTCTGTTTGGCGGCCGCCAGATGTTTGCCACGGTCAATACCCGCATGGGGTCAATTTGAACCACGCTTCCCGGGCTAGCGGGGGGAATGTCCCGGGAAGTGTGGTCAAAGAGATCCCCAGCGGGGACCAAACAAAAGTAACATCTGGCTGGGTGCCATGGCCCGGGATCCCTAGCGGGATCCTGGGCCATGGCGAATCTGGCCCGACGCGGCGGGCGCATTGACCCCGACGCCTGCCCGTCTTCCCGGAGGGCGGGCGGTGGGAGCGTGGAGGGGGTGGGGCCTTGCAACCGCACGTTGCACCGCACGGCCCCACCCCCTCCCAGATTCCCCACCAGGATCCCCCAGGCACGTCTGTTATGGCGTGACGGGGTGACCCCGGCGGGGAATGAATGCGGTGATTTCGGTATGGGGCCAACAGGCCCCGTAACGTCTGAAATCACCCAAAGTTGTTTGGTGACCAATGCCCTTTTCACATGAGCCATGGTGGGTGGGGGTGATGGGTGGGTGGTACGTTCCCACACACTGCCACCCACTTCCACACACGGAACATCGGGCATTGGCACCCGTTGCTCTGTGCATGGGTGATAGCTGGAAGAGGGTGGAACACAGAAGCATGCACACACCACCACCTGCTGTGTTCACAAGGGTGCCCACCCATCCCTCCCACACCTGGTGTGGCTTTTGCATGGGCATGCCCGCCCGCCGCACATGTGCGCCAGGGGAGGTGGTGTGCCCGTGTGAAAAGGGCCTAAGGACACTAAAAATTCTTGCTGATTTTACATGCAGCCTTGTGTGGTTTTAGTTTTTTGAAGGAGGAAATGGCTGAATTAGCCACTTTGAATATTACCTCCAACTCTACTTCGAATTTGGGATCTTAAGGATTTTTTCATGTATTTGTTTCTCTTGTTCACTGGTCTGGGAGCTTTCCTGCTTAGTTCCTGTAGCTACTAGGAAGGACTGAAAGTACTGTATCAGAGGTGGGAAACCTTTCCCTCCCAGGGACCAATTGCAGCATCAATTTTTGGTGTGCATTTTAGGATTCCACATAATCCTGTTGGAATTTCCTGCATTTTGGTGTCTTTATTTGAATGCCACATGGTGGGTGCTGCATGCCCTCTCCTGAACTAAGCAAGCCTCCACACCCTCTGTAAAACTCTATGCAGTATTTATGGTGTGCAATTTATGATTTCACATAATCATGTTGGGTTTTGCAGCATTTCCTTTGCATTTTAGTTATGGCCTATGCTGTCTGTATATTTCAGATACTGTAACGTTTGCTTGAATTGCACCTTAAGTCAGGTACTAGAAATTTCTGTAATCTGGACTAACTGTTATGGTACTTCAGTTTTGTCTTTTATGGTAACTCCTGCCATTAAACACATTGCCTGCTGGTGGTTATTGGAGACAGGTCCCTGCACAGTGAGCTTACAATCTAAGAAGGACAAGAGTGGGGGGAACACAGGGAGGAACAGACACGCATATTTCCACTTTTTTTTACAGATGGAGAAATGAAGCTGTAAAATTCCATAATAATGTCAAAATACTGGTTGGCCCCACCAACCATTTGGCTTGAGACCGCCTACCATTTGGCTTGGCCATGCCTACTTCTGTCTCCACCCATGGCACCACCAGGAGGGTGGTATAAGTCTGAAGAACTGTTTCAAACTGATAACAGCTCTGATATTACATTGTTTACCTCCCCAACATCCTCTGTAGTGAAGACTGATGCAAATAATTCATTTAACTTCTCTAGAATGGCCATCTCTTCCTAGAGTACCCCTTTACATGCTACTTCATTTGTGCCTCACAAAATGACAGCTGTCTACAGAGATGGCAAACTTCTAGAAATGTAAAGGCAGAGTAGACAGAAAGCAAAATTTGAATAGTTAACAGCTATATATGCCACATTTCCCCTCAAATTTGCTGATATTTTAAGAGCCTTTGCAGGGGCATTGCTAACATAGGGACAGGAAGGACATTTTTCCCTAGGCCCAAACTGGGGTGTGGTGGGGGACAAATCTTGTCCTGTTGCAGCATGGCCAGGCAGAGAATGAGCTGAGTAGAAGTTGAAGTACCTGCAGCATGCGGCACACATGGGACCAATCCATTGCATGGCACAGGACAGAGCACGGATTGGTGGCAGAACAAGACAGGCAGCATAACTTCAGCCTCCAGGGCTCTGACACAGCAAGTGGAGGAAGGGAGATGAGCTAGGGGGAGCAAGGAGAGGAGTGGGACAGGGTAGAGGATGATGATGATCATAGGGTGGGAGGGGAGAAGTCCATTTCTTGCTCCTGGGCCAATTCCAACTTAGTCCCATTAGCCTTTACAAATGAAACTATTGTGCTTTCTAACAGGCTTGCTAAAATTTGTACACAGAGCTTTTTAAAAAATAAATAACTTTCCTTGAAAGATGACTATATTAATTCAAAAGATATTTCAGTTCATTGGAAAGTTAATTCCATATGACTGAGACTTTTTGTTCTAATGAAAAAATTCTATTTTTCTTTCACATTAAAAAAATGTTTAGCAAAAATATAATTGTCTAAATATTTTAGGCAACTGCCTCATTTCTTGAGCAAACAGATACCCATCAAATGAAAGCAGTATTGTAAGCAACGAGTGGCCAGGGAGACATCACATTCTTCTCTCTAATTTAGAGAAAGAAAAACAGAACTGAAAGGCACTTTTGAAATATCTATTTAAAGTAGGTTTTCAGCACCAGAAGTTTTTACTTTGATGCTTCCTTTCTTCTGAAAACAGCAGCATCCAATAAAGCTGCTATTTACCTTAAGGCAATGTAATAACAAGAGACGAGATAGCAGCATTGTTGCTGACACTAGTATGTTTCTGAAGCAAAATTCCCCTGCCTAATCTGCAGGACAGGTTGCGGATCCTCAGAGTGAATTGCTATTGTGTATTGTTTTGGTGAGATTAATCAATATCCATAGGAATCCTGCATGTATGGGTGTTTATAAACAAGACAAATAGCACGCTGAACTTTCTGTTTAATCCATGCAGGCCCCACTCAGTCCCCCCACTCACATGTTTTAGCATGCAGAGCTAACAAACAGGCAGCCCTCTGCCTGCATTTTATGTGCTGGTCATAGCCATCATGGGTCGCATCACTCAGCATTTTCCCTCCCTCCAGTTCTGGCTCTGATGGAAAGGGAGTTCACAGCCAGATAAGATAAAGCCACATTCCCTGGCCATGGCCCCACCCTTTTCCATCATGTTCTCCTCTTGCAGCAATGCTCATGTGCTCAGGTAGCTTCAAGAGGAGATGGTCCTTCCTTCACCCCTGCTCTCTCTCCTATTGCAGCCTCTTCACAGCTCTCTCAATGCCGCCTGAGCACACGAGAAGCAAGCAGCTGTGACGTGCTGCAAAAATAGAGAGCATTCTTGGGCAGTTGTGAAAGAGTGATCAGCTGTGAAGAGGCTGCAAAAGGGATGGGGAGAGGAGAGAGCGTGGGTACAGGAAGAACCTTCTCTTTTTCCTGCTCTCTGGATGTGGGCAAGGCTGTGACTGAGCCTAATAAGTGGGAGATGGATGTGTGGATGGGCCTAATAAATGGGAGATGGATTCATGCACTGGTCCACACTGTCGGCTCATAATGTCCTTGGATGACGATATAAGTGGGGAGTCAATGGGAGCGAGTAGGGGCTGTAGGCAAACATCAAATACATTGGCAAGTGAACATCCACCTGGTGGGTGCGGATGTGGGCTTTCATCTCATTTATTTTCACCCTCTGTGATAGAGATCTACTCTACAGCTTTGGATTGAGTCACCAAGAACCCCCAGACCAACGGAGAAAATGCCAAGTATAGCAAGGTAGGCTAGAAGGAGTCTGGCCCTTTAAGAAAGTTAGCACCAGCAGGGTAACACCAGTAGGGCAATCACAGGTGTTGTGGAGGCACAGAAGTGCTAGAATGGACCACAGTCAGATTAGTCTTCATGGCTTGGTTAACAGAGGGGCTGATTGGGGCCAGTCCAGAGCTGAAGAGGCTGAGTTGTGAGCTCATTCAGAGGAAGAACTAGAAGGAGGTAGGAGAGGGTGGAAGCTCTGACTCCCAAGGACACCAGGGCCAAGGAGCGCTCAGACTCTAAAATGGCTTCAGGAGGGTCTGTGGCTCGCCAGCAGAGCCTCAGGTTGAAGCCATATGAGATGTTATTCCACTGCAGACAGAATTATCCAACTTTGGGCAACATTAACATGCAATGCAGTGGCTCTCATGGCTGCCAGGCACCAGATGTTCACCCTGCCCCAGGGCGGGATGAGCAGCCAGCTACCACATAATGCATTCTCCGAAAAAGGCCAGAGATTCATCATGTGTTAGTGTTGAAGTTGCATAACACTGCCCAAAGTGGGATTACAGGCCAACTCCTGCGTGGTTGAGCTGGTGCAGTCCTGCTGCAAGGCAGGATCTGAGGATCGCGCCTGTAGGAGCATGCTCCCCCCACCCACCTAACAGCTGATTTCAGATCAGGGGGAGCCTGGGAATAGCATGCACAGACTCAGCCACCTAACAGCTGATCATGGGAGAAGGGGAGGGGGAACATGGGAAGAGTGCACATTCTCCTCCCACCCACCTAACAGCTGATTGCAGGGAGACTGGGAAGAACATGTGTGCTCCACAGTTGATTGTGGGGGAGGGGACCTGAGAGGAGTGTGTACTCTCTTCTCAGCTGATCATGTGTAAAGAGGGCCTGGGAAGAGTGTGCACTCCTCTGACACACACACCCCAACCACTGTCTAGTGGAAGCAGGCCCAATCCTGAAACACAACAAGAGTTTAGACATCCAGTCCTGTGTGGCCAGCTCCTCGGCTCCTTGACCCACCCAAGGGTGTGGACGGGTTGATGATGGCTGCATGGGGGGCAGCTCGCCCTGCCGGCCCAAAGTGTGGTGGCTGCATTTGCTCTCCCTGTTCCCTTGGCAGGCAGGGGATCGAGCCCACTCTGTCTCATATGGCTCTACTGTTAGGGGAAGGCTCTGAGCCCAGTGAGAAAGAAGACATGTGGGAAGTGGAGGCTTACAGGGAAGCTCTTCTTCGAGTCTAGGCAGCCCATGAGTGAGGACTGGAGACAATCCAGTCCAAGCAGGAGCCAGGGAGGGCTCTGCCTCTTTGACAGAGGTAATTGCTACCCAACAATGGAAAGGACTCAGGACAGTATGAGTGAAGGAACCACTGTAAATTGGTACTTTTAAGTTGGCAGGGCTGTGGCCTCTCAGAATCCTGGGGTCGGGGCAACAGGTCCCTGGGCTGGGCTAGGTCTCTGGTGGAAGACGCCTGAATGGTGGGCCAAGGAATGTATGGCTCAAACTGCTGGGGTGATGCTCTACCAGCCCCGAAAACCCCAAACGTCTGACCCTGAGACAGCCTAGATAGATCTCACTCCTACCCCAGGAAGAGACAAGACTAATGAGAATTGAACCCCTCAGGTGGAGGCCTGAGTGAGCATGGGACTACTCATTGGCTGGGTATTAGTTGATGAAGACATCCCCAGACAACAGAGGGTGAAAGTAAGTGCAGAGATTACCTCTCCAGAACTCTGCACTGCTTCACCAACTGTTGCCTTACACAGGCTTGAATAATGGTTGTTGCCTGCCTCCAAGCATTAGATTCTGTCCTATTCCCCTAAATCCCTCCATAGAAACCTGCTGCTCAAGACTTCTGCAGTGTGTGTTCTCCCATAAACTATAAGATATAGAATTGGGTTTCCTACATTTTTTCCCCAGAATATGGTCTCGTTCCTCACTACTCAGGAGCTTTTCATGCCATGCTTACATTTCTAGCATTCTTCTATTGTTATTTGCTAATTTATGTTTAATAATTTTGTATTATAAAAATAGCAAAGGTTTATCCTATTTTTTTATTTTTGCATACCCTTACAAAAAAAATAGAGAGGAGCTCAAATTCGGATCTCATACAACAGGCAGGAGGGTAATAAATATCACCAACTTCTTGCAGGAGAATAAAAAGGATGCTGCTGCAAAGGGTGTAATGTATGAAAATATCAAAAGTTTGAAAATGTACAGCAGGCATTGGAAGGATTGATTTGCCTTATATGCCATTAGGCATTAGAAACTTAGTATTAGGGATGTGCGAACAGAACCAAGTTCAGAAATTCGGTTCGGTTCGAAAATCGAGTTTGGTTCAAAAGTTTGGTTCGGTCTACCAGAAGGGATCAATAGAGATTCTGTGTGGCGCATTTGCTGCACCATATTTTGGCAGACTATTGTGTCTCTATGTGTGAACTCACATGTAACTCTGCTAAACTCCAATGTCTGTGGGGGTGCCAGAAACTGTATAATTAGCCCCAGATTATCCTGATTGCTGTTGCGTATGAGTGAGACATTCCGAGTTCCAGCTCTGCTTTAGACTTGGATCTGACGAATAGAGTAGATGTAAACATCAGATCCGAGTTTAAAGTGGGGCTGGAAAATGGAGTGCCTCACTCACACACAACAGCCATCTGGCTATCATCGGGGGCTGATTATACAGCTTCCAGGGCCCCACAGACATTGGGGTTTAGCTGAGTTAGGTGTGAGTTCACACTATAAAACCCCTCTGTGGAGATGGAACAGATGATCTGTTTCAGCCTGAGTTCATTATGGCGAACCAAGCTAACTGGTTTCACACCCTCCTGGAGGCTGACATGTGCCAGGATATCTGCCCGGAGGAGATAATGATCCATCCACGACAAGGTCACTGTTGATACCTCCCCCACCAACGGATCCCCTGCCTCAAGGCCTGCGCAAAATATCATGTCGAGGGTATGTCCTCCAACATGTGTGAGGCCCACTACTCTCTGAGACAGGCGCATGGTTGCCATGGCGGCCATGAACTCACACTTCGCCCCTCCAAGACTGGCATCAGCATGGATATTGAAGTCCCCCAGAACTATCGTCCTGGGGGACCGCAAGATCACCTCCACCACCAACTCGGTCAGTGTGTGCAGGGAGGCTGCTGTACAGGTGGGTGCCATACAGGTGTTAAACGTGTACATGCAGCCTCTGGGAGAGGTTGTTAGGGAGTATGGAGTGAGATGTCATCAATATGCTGATGACACACAGCTATATCTCTCATTTTCCTCCGACTCAGGCCCGGCAGTCTCAGTGCTTACCCGGTGTTTGTCCGCTGTGGGTGATTGGATGAGGGCAAGCTGTCTGAGGCTTAATCCTGACAAGACGGAGGTGATGGTTGTGGGGAGGGCCGATGGAGTGGTGGCCCCCATCATTGATTGGGTGTTCCCTCCCCTGGTTTCTCAGTTCCGGAGTCTGGGGGTGCTCCTGGACCTGCAGCTCCACCTGGATGCCCAGGTGGCGGCTGTGGCAAAGGAAGTATTTCGCCAGTTACACCTGGTGCGTCGGCTTAGACCATATGTCTTGGACTCGGATCTGGCCACAGTCATGCATGATTTTATTACCTTGAGACTGGATTATTGAAATGCGCTCTATGTGAGGCTACCCTTGATGTTGGTTCGGAAATTGCAGCTGGTGCAGAATGCGGCAGCCCGTCTCTTGATGGGGATGGGCCAACCCGAGCATATCACACCGGTGCTTCGCTTTCTGCACTGGCTGCCGGTAGGCTTCCGGGCCCAATTCAAGGTGTTGGTGCTGACCTTTGAAGCCCTAAACAGTTTGGTCCCTGCCTATCTGCAGGACTGCCTCACCCTCTGTGTCCTGAAACGGCCCATGTGGTCGGCTGGGGGCGCCCTCCTTGAGGTCCCCCAGGTGTCCACTATGAAGAGCGTGTTCTCTGTGTCTGCGCTGCAGCTGTGGAACTCCCTCCCATTGGAGATCTGCTTGACTGCCGGCCTCCCCTCTTTCCTCAGACAATGTAAGACCTGGCTGTTCCGCCAGGTCTTTCCCAAGGGAGATGCGGTGGGTGGGTTAGGTCAGGGTTTGATAGTGTTTTTTATTTGAATTATTACTGTTTTGTGTTAATGTTTTAGAATGTTTTTAATATGCTGTGAGCCACCCAGAGATGGCAGGAGGGGGCGGCATACAAATTTTAATATAAATAAATAAATAAATAAATTTCTCAGCCACTATGCACAATAATCCTACTGAGCAGTGCTCTCCCAATTTTTGCTCCAGTGCAGATTTTCTCAGGTTCTGGCCCTAACCTCCTTTCTGCCTTGATTACCTTCTCCAAGAAAGCGGTAAACTTTTTCTGATGTATCATAAAAGTTTTATTCTGCTGTTGTGTATTGCCAACTGAGTGCAGTACCGTCATTATTTATTATTAATTTATTGTTATTAATAACAGCAACAAACAAACAAAACAACAAAACAACAATGACAACAACAACAACAACAACAA
>QEPC01001819.1:589180-599783 GCA_003113815.1 Sphenodon punctatus
TCCCTCTATATATATTCCATCCCTGATTCCCTTCCCCTGTTTTTTTAATTCATTTTGAGTAGCATTAGATTGATTTAGGTTTCATTTCAGTTTTGTACCCCTTTCTGTGTTCTTTGCATTTCCCCCCCATCATTTATATATATAAAATGAAACCTAAATCAATCTAATGCTACTCAAAATGAATTAAAAAAACAGGGGAAGGGAATCAGGGATGGAATATATATAGAGGGATATATATATTAGATAGAGATAGCAGATAGTTAGGTAGTTGAGATAGAGATAGTGTTTAGAGATTTAGTAGTGTTTGTAGGAGTAGGCCTTTGTACTTATTAGATAATCAATTTAGTTCATAGCATTTAGAATAGTTATAGCAGTTAGATTTAGTGTAGATAGATAGATAGATAATATTAGATACAAATTTAAATAAAAAAAGAATTACAAAAAACCAATTTAAAAACATTAATTTGGAGGGAGAAATGGAGAAAGGAAGGAGAGGCCAGTCTGCTGCCCGTAGGGGAGGCAATGGGGGACGTGCCAGAGGTAGAAGGGGTCGTGCCAGGGGAGCATCAGCAGCAGTAGCCTGAGCACATCACCACGCCCCAAACTCAGCAGGCCTGCTGTAGGGCAACAGACTTCAGTGTCTCAGTGTGCCTCCTGGCAGTGCCCTCCTCCACTGCCACGCAGGGCACTGGAAGGCCTGCAGGACTTGAGGCTGTGTCTGTCTCTGTTTCTGGTGATGCTGGAGCAGGTGCTGGTCCTGCTTCTGATGTTCCTCCAGGGCCACCAATGTCCCCCACTGTCGAGGTAATCCCCAGCAGTCCAGAGCTGGTGGATCCCACCCCGGCTGCTAGAGGCAGACCCCAATGCGCGGACAATGTCAGTAGCGAGAGGAGTAGCAGCAGCAGCACTAGCAGCTATAGAGGGGGGCACAGGGAGACTACCAGCAGCATGGTGGGCAGAGGCAGTCTAGCCTCAGGGTCCCAGTACTCCCCTTCATGGGACATCACCGTGATCGTGGACAGTGAGTCCGAGGCAGACACTAGTGCCGCAGAGGAGATGTCTGTAGCTGAGGCGATGGCTGAACCTCCTCCCAGAGCTGTGTTGCTAGTGCCACCAAGTTCTCCCCCTCCCAGCAGCACTGGCAGCAGTGCATCAGCCGGGGCGGGCCAGAAGGCAGGAGGAGGGAAAAAATCCTCAGTCTGGGAACATTTTAAGCTGGTGTGGGCAGATGATCCCAGAGAGGTGCAGGACACTTTGTGCAATAAGCTGGTGAAGCGTGGACAGGTGCTCGTCAACCTTGGGACAACTGCAATGGCAAGACACCTCAAGGCATGCCACAGTGCTCTGATGCTAAGGAGGAAGGCAGAGGAAGTGGATGCCAGTGGGTTCCCGACTGCAGAAGTGGTCAGTCACCCAGCTTCTTCAGCGGGCAAGCGTCCCGCACCAACTGCTGCTGCCTCTAGCAACAGGAGCAGTATGGGGGCATAACATCAGCAGGAGCCTTGCCAGCAGTAGCGTCAGTCCACTATGGAGGAGCTGGGGTGGGGGCAGCTGCCAATGTCATTGAGTGCTGGAAGGTGGTGTGGCTTCTTTCAGGAGAAAGCCAAGTGCCTGTTGGCTGAGATGGTTGCGCTGGATGGGCAACCCTTCTCAACTGGAGAGGACAAGGGCTTCCAGTGGCTGATTGGATTCCTGGCCCCCCAGTTCAAGCTGCCTTCTCACTCCACCCTGAGTCAGACTGTGGTGCTACAGCTGTACAGGGCTTTTAAGGACCAGGTGAGGGAGCAGCTGGCAGGGGCTGGGGGGGGCACTGTCCACTTCACCGACTTGTGGTCCTCCAGGAACACCCAGCACGCCTACCTGGCAGTGAGTGAACACTGGTGGCAGGATCCAGAGGCAGCGCTTGGCAGTGGTAGGAGGGTCCTGAAGCAGGGTATAGTTAGGGCCTGCTTCAGACACATGTAATGAAGAGCTCCCACATCTCAAGGAACCTTGAGACAGCCCTGACCACCATGGTGAGGAAGTGGGTCATCATGCCAGGCATGGCCTTCACCAAGGGGTGTGTGGTCATGGACAATGCGGCCAATATACTGAAGGCAGTCTGTGACAGGGGCTTCACAAAGATCCCTTGCGCTGCACACACCCTCGACCTTGTGGTGAAGGAGTCTCTGGGCTTGGGGGATAAGGGGATTGGCCCAGGCACCCTTAGCTCCATGGTCGACTGGGGGAGGAAGTGGCGGGGTTCTTCAACCGCAGCGTGAAGGGCAGCGAGCTCCTCCGGGAGAAGCAGACCAAGCAAGGGTTCCCGGTGCACCAGCTGGTCGAAGATGTCTCCAACAGGTGGAATTCCACCTTCCCGATGCTCGAGCAGCTTCTTGAGCAGAAATCCACCCTGGATCAGGTGGAACTGGAGACAGACATCGAGGCACCTCTAGGGTACAACAGGGAGGAATGGGAGATTCTCGCTCGCATTGTCTTCACCCTGAGACCGTTCGTGGCCGTGATGGAGACTGTGAGCAGCTTCACCGCCACCCTCAGCCAGGTGACTCCGCTAGTCCATAGTCTCCTGAGGAGCCTGGACAAGATTCTCGGGGGGCAGGATTGTGGCCCTGCGGGCAGGAAGATTTCCAATGAGGTGCTTGACCTGGCACAGAAGCTGAAGGCGGGGCTGAGTGCGCGCTTTGATGAGATCCTGTGCCGGGAGGAATATGTCCTGGCAACCATGCTGGACCCCAGGATCAAGGGCAGTATGGCACATGAGACAGTAGTCTATGGCCTCCAGAAGGGTGTGCTGGTGCAGAAGGTCCGGTAGGTAGAGCAGACTATGCATCAGGACGCCCCTGTGGATGATGGGAGATGGAGCAGCGACCCCTTACAGCCATATGTGTCTATTCCTGCCCCCAGCCCTAGCAGTAGCAGCAGCACCAGCAGCAGGATAAGCAGCAGCAGCAGCAGGACCCCTACTAGTGCCAGCAGCTCCTCCTGTGTGCAGGCCACTTTGGGGAGCATTGAGCCCAGCACAAAAGGGTAAGCAGCGTGACTGAGGGCAGTGGGGGAGTTGGTGCCCATCCAGAGCTACCAGAGGGGGTATGATGGCACCTAAGCAGCAGTGGAGACCTACCTTGAGAAGGAGCCATGCATTGATCCCAGCAGCGATCCCTTCACCTACTGGGCTGGCAAGGTCAACGTGTGACCAGCCCTGTTGAAAATGGCCAAGGGTATCCTGTCCTGCTCACCAACCAGTGTCCCCAGTGAGTGGGTGTTCTCTGTGGTGGGGGACATTTGCTCCCCACACCACCTGAGACTGGGGGCCAAGTTGGTGGCGCAGTTGCTCTTCTTGAAAGTCATCCTTCCGCTCCTGGGATTCCCCAAGCTGCCCCTGGACAAGGAGTGGTGGTGCAGTGGTACACACCATCCTATGCCAGGGACCGCCTCACCCTCCGTGCCCCAGAGTGGCTCCTTCGGTCTGCCAGTGGTGCCTTCTTGGAGGTCCCCCGTGTGAAGCGGGGAGTCTCAATGGAGAGGGCATTCTCGGTGGCCGCACCGCGCCTTTGGAAGTCCCTCCCGGAGGAAGTTCACCTGGCCCGAAGCCTTCTGACATTCAGGCGAAGTTGTAAAACCTGGATGTTTGCCCAGGCCTTTGGGGAGGGGGGAGGGGGGGTTAGAGGGTTTTATCTCCCCTACCCTATTTATTGTTTTATTGAGTTCCCGGGCCCTGTTTTAATATTTTGACTTGGATTTTGAGATGTTTTAATTGTTTTTAGATATATTTTATATGTATTTTTTAAAAATTATTGTTGTAAGCTGCCTCGAGCTGTTTTTAGGAGGGGCGGGGTAAAAATTTAATAAATAAATAAATATAGGGGCAGTCTTGGGACGGGGCTCCTCCTTCTCCTCCTCAATCTGGACTAGGCTTACTGCTCCTGTGCTGCTGAAGTGCTGTCCCTCCCTTCCAATGCCTGGCACCCGCCGTGCCTCTCCCTCTCATACTAGATAGCCTCGGCTGCCTTATCTGACTGACCTCATGACGCAGGGTGGCATTGGGAAACAAACTGGAAGCCCACGAGTCGACCTATGGCTACACGATCTCAGCCCGCCTATGTGATGCTGACTGGTCCTCACTCTCTTGCGATGCACAGTCTTTGCTAGCCTATCTGAGTGCCTTGTTGCCAATTTCCCAGACTGCCTGCCCTACTTCCTCTCATGCCACTCTGCCTGTCTGCCCACCCAGCTTGCCGCCAAACTCAAAGCATGACCCACCTCAGTCCACCTTCCTGCCTCACATGTCAAGGTGCCTGTCTGCCCACCCAGGTTGCTTGGCTCAAAGTCTGCCCAAGCCTTCCTGCCCTACTGACTCTCATGCCACTTCACCTGCCTGCCCGCCCAGGTTGCAAAACTCGAACCCTGCCTTAGTCTGCCTGACTTCAGCTCATGCCATGCCTCCTGACTGACTGCCCTGGCAACCAATGTCTGCTGCTGCTAGTGCCAATGACCCCCAGGCCTAAACGCCATATGTGCCAAGGGTTCTGTACCCTGGAAACCAATATCTGCTGGTGCCAATGTCCCCCAGGCCTATATGCTGTCTGTGCCAAGGGTTCTGTACACTGGCAACCAATGTCTGGTGATGCTGATGCCAATGCCCCACAGGCCTATATGCTGCCTGTGCCAAGGGTTCTGTACCCTGGCAAACAATGTCTGGTGATACTAGTGCCAATGGCCCCAGGCCTATATGCTTTATGTGCCATGGCATCAAGAAACAGCCACTCCAGCCCCAGGACCCGCCGTCAGGGTTCTGGGGGTCTATGTTACTGGCAGGGAGGGCTGTGTCTAATTTTTAGAAGCTGCCACTCTAGCCCCAGCCCAGGACCCACCCTCAGGGTTCTTGTACTCTGTCATTCCGCTCACAGGGCACTGTCATTCCACCTTTTCTTCGTTCAACCTGCTGTTCATGGTGAGAGAGAGAGACAGAGAGAGAGACACAGAGAGAGAGAAAGAGAGAGAAATAAGAGAGAGAGAGGAAGTCTCCCCACTGCTAGAAGGAGATACAGACACGATCCCACCTATGCTTTCACATGCACTATACAGCCAGAGAGAGAGAGAGAGGCTCCCCACTAAAATGAGAGAGATGGGGGGTGGAGGGGAGAGGTAGGTGTATCCAGCTCAAGCTTCCACCTGCCAGAACCAGGAAGAACTCCCATCTGTGATCATGCAGCTGATCGATGCCCATTGGCCATTGCCCACATCCAGAAGCAAACCTACCAGAATGAAATGGAATATATCAATATAACACAACATATTATATGTGCCTGTCTGCCTGTCTGCCTGTGTGCGTTCCTGTACCTGTTGATACCACCTATCACTTGATTGAATTAAGTGTGCCCAACCATGCAGTAATTCTAGGAACATAATTATCATTAAACTCACATAGGCTGTCATTACATTGTACCTGAATCAGTCATGCCCACCCATCCCAGGAACCATCAACGAGATTCTGGGACCATCATTCCAGTCACTGGGGGATGCATTTCCATTCCACTGCATCCAGAAGCCCGGTGCCCGCATATCAACCTGCCCCCCGCCCCCAACAGCCTACTCCTCCGCACCCACCTGCGGATGCCTGCTAAAGCTGCTGGAAATACAAGCCCCTCTGGCCACCAGCTCCCGCTGCCTGCTGCCCACTGCCAAGGAGCCTGTCTCTCTTTCTCTCTGGCACACCCACACAGACACAAGCCCTGCCCCTCCTAGGGGACTGTCTGCAAGTTGAGACCCTGCGACTGCCTGTCAAATCTTTGGGTTAATACTTTAACTACACTACATGTGGAGCCAGCCAGATGCTGCTGGTAGGGATCGACAAACTGTATGAGATTCTGCCACCTGCCTTCCAGAACTTCAGCACATAGGGATAAAAGATTGGACAGGTCAAATGATGCTCATAACAACAAATATAACAACTTTTATTAAAACTATTTAAATAACAAAACAACAACAACAACATTATGAAACCAAAACCAAACATTGAAAGAAAACTTATAAAGGAAACTATTAGTCTCTGGGCCTGTCTCCTGGGACTTGGGGGAAAGGCAAAAGATGACAGGGCGCAGCACAGGGCTGAGGAGCGGCCACCCTGTGCTCTTCTATCTCATAGTCATGGGCCATGGCAAACTCCACGGCCCCTTCCATGGCCCGATGCCACCTGGAGACTGCCTGGTGGTAGAGTTCCAGCCTCTCCATCTCAATGGAGACATACTGGGAGTATGCCTCGACCTGTTTCTTCTCCACCTCGAGTGCCTGGAACTGTTCCACCAGGCGGTTCTCCAGGTAGCATGCACCCAACGTCATCTGGTGACCAGGCCTCTCCACTTCAGACCAAAAGGTCTTGGCCACAGAAGACTCCTGGGGGACCCCACATCAGGGCTGGAGGAGGGGTAAGGGCTTACATGCCATCGCTTCCGGGTTGCCTTCCCCCCTTCTTCTGGTACTGATTCTCAGGCTCCACGGCCATGCGAGAGTCCTCCTGTTGCTTCACCGTCTTGCCATGGAACTTTTCAATATGGGAGATTAGCCCCGATGTGGTCCCCTCTCTCTGCCTTAGGAATCTTTTCTTGCAGATCTAAAGAGCATAAAAAGATAGGAACATAATAAGTGCCATACTGTTTCAGACCAAAAGTCTGTGCCAAGCCCTGCCTGCATTCTGTCTCCACAAGTGAGTGGGTGGCCAATCTCTCTCTGCAGGGGACTTCTGTTTCTAAGAGGTCATAGATGGCAATGCATATTGCATATTCATACCCTGTTGTTCCAGCCCCCATGCCTTACCTTGCAGACGGTGAACTCGTTCTCCTTATCATAGTAATTCCAGACATTGGACCTTGTCTGCCGACAGTCTGGGGTGGCACTGGTGACCTGGGTATCCTGCACAGCGTGGAACCAGAGCTGGCATCCGATTCCTCCCTGAAACAGGAGCACATAAACAACATCTAAGTAATATCATGCATTTATGATGCTGCCTCTAGTCCTCCCTCCTTGGGGTGCTCAGGATGGCAAATGGAGAGACTCTGGCTAGCATGTGCAAATCCTGTCCTCCTTGGGGTGCTTGGGATGGCAATGGAGAGACCCTGGCTGGCACGTGTAAATCCTGCCCTCATTTGGGTGCTTGGGATGGCAATGGAGAGACCCTGGCTGGCACGTGCAAATCCTGCCCTCCTTGGGGTGCTTCTAGGGAGGGATGGCAAATGGAGAGACACTGGCTGGCATGTGCAAATCCTGCCCTTATTTTGGGGTGCATAGAGATGGCAACTAGAGAGTGGAGACCCTTGTCAGGGATGGCTGGCAAGCACATATTTGGGTGGAGGTGCTGCTCGTGCTTGTGCCTGACTGCTGGAAGAGTCCCCCACACTACGGTACCCTCTCTCTCAGTGGCAGACATCTGCTGCTACCCGCTGATGCCCAGTTTGTGCCTGACTGATGCCCACAACCCACACACCCACACGCACTCCAGTGAGCTTGCTCTAATGGATAGAGCCTTTCTTGTCCTCAAAGTAAAAAAAAAAGTTTACAAACCTGGCAGCACCTCCTGTGCCCACCGCTTGCTCCTCATCTGAGGAGCTGGCCACCACCACCGATGTCCAGGTCGCTGGACCGCTTCATCCTCCTCCTCCACCACCACCAGCTCCGGGAGTACCAAGTCAGCCCCCAGCCAGGGAATCAAGACAACAATCTTCTTCATTCCCCCCCGCCAAAAAAAGCACACACACAGACCAACAACAACAGCCACCCACCAACACTCACCAACCAAAACAACACAGCCAAACCAAACACAAACAGTCAAAACACACGAAACTGAACAGCCAGCCAGACAAACACACACACTCTCACCACGCAGCTCCGCACGCAGTCGAATTTCCAGTTTCCGGCACGATCACGGGATCTCTCGATACCTTTTACCAAATTCCTGAACTGAACCGAATACGCCCAAACCGAATGGCCGAACCCAAACTCGGTGAATGAACCGAACCCCCTAACCTAACCTGACCAAACCGAACACCGGAACCTGAACCATGATCTATTAGCCCATCCCTATTTCTTATTTACCTCAGCTTTCCTTTAATTCTGAATTCATCCCTACATACCTCCTTCTCTTCTAAAGTAATGAGTGCTGAACACTGTTGGTTTAGCAGAAGACAGCCAGAATACGTTATCTAAACTTGATCTCTGTAAACAGTGCCGAGTCCCATTTGGGTAATTCTGTGCAGCACTGTCACAGTGAAAGAAGAATGTATTTTCTGCCCAAAATTATAAGGGAGACTATACTGGAGATTTCCAGTCTTTTATACACATAAATCACTACCTCAGGCCTATTGCTTTGAAATTCATGCATAATGCACCTGAAAGAAGGCTGGATTTTACACAAGGAAAGGTCACAATTAAAATATTGAAAATGCACACATTGGTACTAATTACTATTGTGCTACCTTTGCAAATGTGGTACTTCATGAGCAGAAGTTAAATTATCACTCTTTGTCATGATGAATCAAAAATGTATTGCAAACTTTGCACTACAAGAAATAATAAGTGCAGTTATTGTGATTGCAACCGGGTGAAGTCTTGCCAATGGTAAATCAGGGAGGATCAGGGCCCAAGCAGCAGTATCGTTCAGGGAATTAGCAACAGGAGTCTCATTTATTCAACTTGCCTCTATCATAGGGTATTTTCAGACGTTACGAGATCACGCTCAACCACACTGAACCACGCTCAACCCCGCAGTGGGGCCAAAGGGCCGTGAACGTCTGTTCGGCACGCGCCAGATGTTCATCACGCTCAATACCCACATGGGGTCAATTTCAACCACGTTTCCCGGGCTAGCCGGGGGAATATCCCGGGAAGCGTGGTCAAACAGACCCCCACCGGCAACCAAGGAAAAGTAACGTCTGGATGCCAATCCCCGGGCGGAACCAAAGGAAACGAGCCCCAGCCGGGGACAAGGCATGCAGCGTCGCTGCCGAGCAACCAGCAACAACACAACCACCGGAGGGAGATTTAAAGCGAAATCAGCAGCAAGCAAGTGTGGCTGGATGGAGCGAGGAGGGAGGCAGAAGAGAGCGGAGACAGAGAAAGTGACACAGGTGATGGAGGAGGCGGAGAAGGTGGAGGCAGGGGCAGCGATGGAGGTGGAGGGGGCACAGGCAGAGGAGGGGGGCACAGGGGTGAACCCGACCAGGGTGGCGGCCCAGGCACAACACCCACAGCTGCAGCCAGGTCGCGACGCCCCGGGGACAGCAGCCGGAAAGGGCCCGGAGGAGGCACCGAGGAAAAGGGTAAGGGCAACCAAGGGGAGGGGAACAGGGGGCACAGGAGACCCCCCGGGGGGTGGGGCAACCCCAGGGGACCTGGAGGGGGGTAGGGGTGCCCCGCAAGGGGGCCCCACCAGCACCCACTCAACCACTCCCCCCCTCCCCTCCCCCCAGACAGGGAAAATGGCCCGGGCAGACAAGCCCCAGTTGGAGCCTGGCCCTGCGTGCCCGTAGGCGCACCCGGAGGAGGAGGAGGAGGAGGAAGAGCAGGAGCAGGAGGAGCAGGACCAGGAGGAGGAACAGCAGTGGGGGCGCCAGAGGAAGGTGTACCACAGAGGGGGACAGTGGGGCCTACAGGAGACCCGGGACTTCATCCAGATCTGGGGGACCCTCGAGTACCAGCTGGAGCTCGCCATCAACCAGTGGAATGAACATGTCTACCGGGACATTGTGCGCGACATGGAGGTGGCAGGGCATCAGCGCACAGTCACCCAGTGTTGCTCCAAGGCCAAGTAACTCAAGAGGGGGTACAAGGCCATCCGTGACAACAACAAGCTCTCCGGACACGGGGCCTGCCCCGCCCCCTACTATGATGCCCTGGACCGCATCCTTCATATGAAGGGGTCCATAGTCACCCTACGGCTTGTGGGCACCGCTGTGGTCCAGGGCAGGGAGCGGGCCAAGGTACCCCCTCCCCTCACTGCCCGCCTGCTAGACATGAGCTCCGGGGTCCCCCACCCCCAGGAGGACCGCCCGGGCATGGCAGAAACCTGCAGGTCCACCCCTGGCAGCAGCCCAGAGAGCACCCAACCCCGGGCCGCCCAAGCGGAGTCAGAGGTCAGCACCCTCACCACCCCCAGCCAGTGGTCCCTGGGGGAGCACTCCCAAGTTGAGGCGCCAGCCTCAGAGGGCTCTGAGATGGATATCGAGGGTAAGCACCCCTCCAGGATGGGGGGGCATGACCTGGGGGGCCAAGGGCAGGGGGCGGTGGGGGTAAGGGGCGGGGGCGCCCTGGGTCACGCCTCATCCCCCACACCTGCGAGGCATGTGGGGGCCCAGTAGCAGGGCACACAACCACCCCCATCACCCACTGCCCCCTCCCTCACCTGGAGGACATGGGGAGCCCAGGGAATGGACCCTCGAGATGGAGCAGGTGGCTGCAGAGGAGACCGGAGAACAGGTGCCAGAACCAGGTGAGGCAGACGCAGCGGGAGGGAGGGCATCCTGGGAAGCAGGTCAGGGGGCCCCGGCCGGGCGGTGGGGATGGGAGGGGCTGGGGGCTGGGGGTGGGGAGGGCATGGGCCCAGGGGCCGGAG
>QEPC01001819.1:606013-647923 GCA_003113815.1 Sphenodon punctatus
CCCCCTCGTCCCTCCCGTTGTTCCTCGTGCTGTGTTCCGGATGCCCCTGCCCCCCCTTCCTGACCTTTCCCTTGTGTGTGTGTGGTGTGTGTGTGTGTGTGTGTGTGTGTGTGCCCGGGCATGTGGTCGTGCAGTGTGTCCCGCTACGGGTCCGCTGTGTGTGTGTGTGTGTGTGTGAGTTTGCTGTGTGTGGCGCCTGTCAGCCTGTTCTCCCTCTTCCCCCCTCCCTTCCCATTTCCCTTGTGTGGGCATTCCCTTGTGTGCCTTTTGGCTTCATTTGCCCTCAGGCGCCCATGTCTGTGTCCCAAAACGCCTTCTTGGCGTTTTGACCACGGCGGGGGTTCGGCTGCACATCTGTTGTGCTGCCCCGGTCCGTGATGGTTCGGCCCGGTTCCCAGCTGTGGTCCCGGTCCCGTCACATCTGTTTGGTTCGTTTTTCCACCCCGGCCCGTGGTTGTTCTGTTCACCCCCCAGGGGGTTCACTGTGGTGAACCGCCCGCCCGTAACGTCTGAAATCACCCATTTTCTCTCTCAGGCCAAGCAGCCCATCTGCTTGCCTCTCTGCTTTCAGCAGGCTTGTTCAGTTTAGGGCTACTCCCCAGCAGTTCCCTCAGCTTTTATTTCATTTTTCATTTCATTTATGGCCCATTCAAAATCAAGGCAACCCCTGTTTGGCTCTAAGGGCTCCCAGTTCCTTTTACCTGCTTCCCCAGCAGCCTCTCATAAATCCATTTCTTTACAGCAGCAGTCTTCAAACCCCTCTTCTGTGCTTACAACAGAGCTCTTCCCTCTGGCTCCTGCTGCATCAGGAGCCTTCACCAGACTGCATTGCTTCATCTAGCTCTACCTTGCAGAACTGATTCGTAGGGCTGGCCTGAGCCACACCCTTTTCCAGGTGCAAACCCAATTAGGCACAATCCTCTCTCTTTTGATGCGCCTGCAGTGCTGTTCATGCCTCTACTAGACAGGCGCTAACTATCTTGAAGGGCTCCCAGACATCTGTAACTTTACTATGTCAATGTGATCATCTCCAAACATTGTCTATGAAATAACCATGGTGACATCTTGATCTCTTTTCTGATAAGTCACACCTAATTTACAGTCTATCACTATGTACATGTAGGCTACACTGTTCCTGTACACTGGATCATTCATGTTGAGAGCAAATGCTTTCCTTACCACTGAGTTGCCAAATTACGTGAAAGTTACCTTTTATGAAGGTGCAAAGGAAAATAAGAACTGCCTTCTCCTTTTTGCCACAACCAAAGAAGGACAAATACATTGCCCTAATATGCAATGCTTCTTCCCACCAAGTCCATCACCAGTCAGCAGAACTCCACTAACTTTCACTCTTCCAATTATTCTCCGGTTGAGTAACCTGTTTTGGGACAGCACTGTTCAGCACAGTAATCATGCTTGATTCTCAGCTAGCTTCTCACTACCACATAACACCTTGCATTCTGGTTAAAAGTTGTAATCTATGCAAATTTTTAAGGAATACTTATGAAAAATACTTACTGCAGGCCCAGCACTGGCACCTTAGACAAATACACCTTAGGCTGTCATATTAGGTGCCAATGCAGACACTGCAACATGTATTTTTCATGTGTTCCTTGAAAATTTGCATAGGTGGAAACCCTAGTGGCTGCGTAACCTAGCCAATGGAGTGAAGCTTGCCATGTAATCTAGAGAGAGAGGGTGGAATCATTATGGTTTCACATGTAAGAGATGGAGACAAATTAGTTCAAATGATACCTCTTATTGGACTAACTTCTGTTGGTGCCCAAAAGCTTGCATACTCTCATCAGTAGAAGTTGCTCCAATAAAATATATCATCTGAACTACTTGCCATGTACTAGGGATGTGTGAACAGAACCAGGTATGGATGTTCAGCTGTTCGGTGGTTTGAATCAAACTTTGAGTTCAGATTCTGTGTTCAGTTCAGTTGGGCTTAGTTTGGTCTTTAGTTCAGTGAAATTAGGAACTGAAAATGACATTTGGTTTTGAAATAAAGGGAAGCACTGAAAAACATATTTCCCACTATAATATTTTTGTTTCATATTCAATTTTGATGAAATTTGGGGAGATTGGACCTCCAATGGAGGGCACTACGTGTACCAAAATTCGAAATGATTAGATAAAGGAAACCGATTTCAGAAGCAATTGAATGTTGTGATTTTAAGAAAAGCTCCATACACATTCATGGCTATAACTTCTTTATCTTGCATCCAATATTTATGAAACCTGTGCATATTATGTCCCTCCATATGCTTAATGCTTCATCTAATTCTTAGAAAGAGTGGATAAAGGGTCCCAAGGGTATAAGACATTAACCTGAAAATACATTTCCAGCTGTAACATTTTAATATTCCATTCTGTTTACAGGATATTTGGCAAGAATGTATCAAATACGTTTCCTGAGATTTCAGCAAATGTACAGGAGATTATGATAAAGGGCCCCAATTATATAAGCAATTGATGTTGTCCCCATGAAGATCATTATTCAGATGAATATCAGCATATCCAGTCAGAGGCAGGCACCCTGCATGGCAGGGGGAGAGAGACTGTAGGAGGAAGGATGTGGAGCAACCCCAAAGAGTGACAGACACATTAAATGGCCAAACACATTACTGCAAGCTTCTAGCTTTACAGGACCAATTGGTAGTGGCCCTGAGGTGGGCATAGGAAAAATAACTGGGACTTCTGAGATAGCATGCCAGCGGTCAGTAGATATAGTTTAAACACATCCAGGCCGGCCAATTATCATCACAATCACATCTTGCAGCACTGAGACAAGGACATAAGAGAATCTCTATTGACTCTTTCTTAAACAGATGCTTCTGACTTCCCAGAAACAAGTGGGGGAGATATGTTGGGATGGTCCACCACAGAATGAGGATATTTGGTTGACATTTCTGTTGGCCAATTCGCATCACAAACCAATCTTATACCACAGTGACATAAGAGAATCCCAGGCATAGGCCCCTTCTCTACATATGTTTTACAGGCATATACAATTGGGACCCTTTATAAAACCTTTCTGATATTGGGCAGAGATAATCATAAAAGTATAATATATACCCCTGCCAAATTTCATGTACACTGGTTGGACTACAAAGATGTTATCATCAGACATACATTTATATGTTAATTGCTTATACCACCAAGACCATTTTTCTAATGCTTCTGAAATTTGGTAAAGATAGTAAATATTGGAAGGGATATAAACTGGACAAGTTTCACCTACAGTAGGTGTGAGGAAAAGATGTTACAGCTAAAAATGTGTATGTAGATTATTGCAAAATACAATAATACAACTGCTTCTAAAATTGGATTCCTTTATTTAATCATTTTGAAATTTGGTACACATAATGCTTTATATTGGAGGTATAGGCACTCCAATATGCAGCCACATAGCATAAAAAACAAAACCATTACAGCCGATAATGTATTTTCCATTGAAACCAATGAAAATGCAATTCCGAACTCACCAAATGCATCCGAACTGAACGTTCTAATTTGGGTTTTGGTTCGCACGTTCGGTTTGGTCAAGCAAACTATTTGAGTTCAGTCCAAACTCCGAACTTCCGAACCGCATTCGCCCATCCTTACCATGTACTCAAAAATGAGGAGTAGTCTTCTGTGATACTACAGTACTGAAAGTTAACCCTCCAATTCGAGACTTCCCTAAGAAAGGTGAAGAAATATCTCCTGTGCTTTCTAAAATAGAGTGTGATGTTTGTTTCTCAAAGTCCTTCAAAAGTCTACTCGGTTCAGGTGCCACCATTTCCAACCTCTGGGCTCTTCTCTCGGTTCCACAAACCACATCCTTCTGCTTTAGGGATGTGCAATTTATTTTTGTTATTATGATAATGAACATGATTTTTTTTCTTTTTCATTATTGTAATAACAAAAATACAAATAATAATAATGAAAACAAAAACAAAAACAAATTTTTGTTTTTGAAATAATGGGAAAAAACTGAAAAATGTATTTCCACCCATAACCTTTTTGTTCCTTATTAGATTTGGAGGAAAATTGGAAATATTGTACCCCCAATGGAGGGCATTAGGTGTACCAAGTATCAGAAAGATTGGATAAAGGGAACCAATTTTAAAAGCAACTGAATATTGTGAAAGCTGCATACACATTCCTGGCTACAGCTTCTTTATCTTCTATTCAATTTACATGAAATCTGGGAATGTTATGTCACTGCCCAAGATTACCAATTCTGCGAAATATCAGAAACATTGGGTATTCTATTTTCAGACATTATGTGGTCAATGTCCACCACAGTCAATTCCCTGTGGTGGCTTGGACCACGTAATGTCTGTTGGGGGGGAACAGATGTTCCCACCCAGATGTTACCATGGCATGGGATCACAATCACCATGCAAGTGGCCGAAGCGGCGGGGCCGAAGGCCGTTGCATGTTGAAGGTGATTCTCCACCGCGGTGACCCCTGCCGTCACGTCTGGACGGTGGTCACGGCCCGGAATCCTCACAGGGATTCCGGCATGTGGCCATAGCAGGCAAGTGCTGTGGTGGCATTGGCCACGGCAGTTGCCCATCTACCCAGAGGGCGGGCGGCGGGGAGAGTGGAGAGGACGGGGCTGTGTGGCCACACGTTATGCCGTGCAGCCCTGCCCCCTCCCCGAATCCCCGCCGGGATGCCCCGGCATGTCTATTAGGGCGTGACAGGTCATCCCGGTGGGGGACCATTTCATTGATTTCGTGACAGGGCCAATTGGCCCTGTCACGTCTGAAAATACCCATTGGGTAAAAGGTCATAATGTTATCAGCCATTAACTTGAAAATGCATTTCTAGCTGTAACTTTTTTTATTCCTTTCTGTTTACAAGACATTTGGCAGGAATGTATCCCACACCTTCCCTGTCATCTCTGTCAAACTACAGGACAATTTGATAAAGGGTACCAATTTTATAAGCAAATGAACTTGTCCCCTTGAAGACCATTATTCAGATAAATAGAAGCTCATTCAGTGTCAGTCAGAGGCAGCCACTTGGCATGGCAGGAGGAGGGAGGCTGTAGGAGGGAGGATGGGGAGCAACCCAACAGACTGACAGAAACATTCATTGGCCAATTACTGTATACTTCCAACTTTACAGGACCAATCGGTGGTGGATTCGAGGCGGGCATGGGGGGCAGCCCTGAGGCGGGCATAGAAGGGACATTACTGAGACTATGGGGATAGCATCACAGCAATCAGGAGACATGGTTTACACATTCAGGCTGGCCATTTATCATCACAATCACATCCTGCAGCACTGTGACAGAGGACATAAGAGAATCTCTATTGGCTCTTTCCTAAACAGTTGCTTCTGACTTCCCAGTAACAAGTGGGGGAGAGATGTTGGGGTGGTAACAGCACAGAATGAGGATATTTGGTTGACATTTCTTCTGGACAATTGGCATTACAAACAGATCTTATACCACAGTGACAATGCAAGAAAATCTCATTCTCTGCATATGTTTTGCAGACTTATAAAATTGGGACCAGTTATCACATCTTTCTGATGTTTGGCAGAGATGATCCTGAACTTGTGAGATACAGCCCTGCCAAATTTCATGTACACTGGTTGGACTACAAAGATGTTAGTCAGACATACATATATAATTTAATTGCTTATACCACCATGACCCTTTATCCAATCCATTGTAATGCTGACATAGATAATAAATCTGGAGAGGGGTATAAAATTGTCAAGTTTCATCCACATTTGCCAAATTTCATCCACATTGTAAATGGTTATTTTCCCTCTCAAATAGTACTAGAACTAGGGGACACTCCATGAAATTAGCTACTGGCAGATTTAAAACAAATAAAAGGAAGTACTTTTTCACTCAATGAACAATTAACTTATGGAATTTGTTGCCAGAGGACGTTGTCAAGGCCAGTAGTATAGCTGGGTTTAAAAAAATGACTGGTTAAGTTCTTGGAGAGTAGGCTCATTAATGGGTATTAACCAAGTAGCTTGTGGGATGAACTTCTTACTGTCAGGAGCTGGAAGTGAACAATGGGGAATGGATTGCCCATTATGACTCTTGGTTCTTCTCCCATGCTATCAAGATTGGCCACTGTTGGAGGACAGGATGCTGTACTTGATGAACCATTGGTCTGACTCAGTGTGTCACTTCTTATGTTCTTAAGGATTAAGCCCTTCAGGGTTCCCCTATGCCACAGATTTTACTCTGGAGTTTCTTCTCTGGCCATCACAACTGATCTTCGTATTTCATACGATCCCAGGTTTTGAATTACTACACTCTACTTTGGTAATTGCATGATACAGCACACAATCCCCTGGCTTGTTATTATTCCTTAGTAGGGCCGAGATGAGAGCAAGTGTTTCTTTTATGAAGGGAAATACTGCTCTTTTGGGGTCTACTTGCAAATGTCCATCGGTGCTTCATCAGATTTCGGTGATTCTGCGCTTCTGCCATTTTTTCCATCACTTGCGTCATTTTCTGGGACTTTTTTTAGCACTTTTAGCACTTTCCTGGACTTTTCATAACTTTTTTCACTTTTTGGGATTTATTCATAATTTTTGTCACTTCATGGGTCTTTTTCGTCACTTTGTGTCTTTTATTTGTCACTTTCTGAGTCTTTTATGAGAGTTTTATGGCAGTTTTACAACACTTTTGGCAATTTCCAGCACTTCCCCAGTGCTTAGCAGGCAATATTATATCTCTGCAGCCCACTGGGATGCGCATGGGGCACAAACGAAACTTAGGACCAGTCCGTGGCAGCACCATTCAATGTGAGAAAAATATTGGGAAATGGCAAAAACAGAGGGAAAACCAGGACGTTTCTGTCGGCGGATTGGATGTAGAAAGCACCGGTAAAAATTACGGTGGGATTCTGGCTCCTGTGATGTCATCAGACCAGTTGAGGTCAAGCAGGGCCCTGTGTCTGTGGAACTGGGCTGAGTAGCTAGACTGGCCCAGGGGCAGTTGCCGGCTGGCACATCAGTGCCGTTTGCCAGCTACCCCATACCAGGCTGCATTGGGTGGGTGTGGGCTTCCAATTGCCTCCCTCCCCCCTTCCCAGTCTGGGAAATTACTTTGGTAGCAGTGGTAGCAGCGGCAGCAGCTTCTTCCATGAAGCAGCGTGCTCTTCAGCCACTCCTTCTGGCTGCTTCCTGGCCCCTCTCAACAAGGCCTCCAAGAGCAACACAGTCAGGTGACATCACCCAGTCATGGTGCTCTTACTCCCAGCAGGGGCCTCTGTTCTGGGAGGTCCTTTTAGGAGGGTAAAGAAAGGAAGTGGCCAGAAGGAGCAGTGGGTGAGGAGCATGCTGCAAGAAGCTGCCAACTTGCCACACCACCAGACCTGCTTCCATGGGATGGAGCCAGTGGCTCAAACAGCATAGGACTCACCTTTTCCATCTGCAGTGGTGCTGGTGCTGTTGCTGCCACCGTTGAGCTGTGCTGAGCCTTGCTGGGATGCTCCTGATGCTGCTCCCGTTCTCCTGTTGCAACACCTGCAAGAGAGAAAGAACTGTTGGTTCGGGGGGGGGAAGGAAGCTGGTGCACCTGGGCAGGGTGCTCCAGCCTGACCCTGACCCCAGAAGCTGACCAGGGAGGCTTTAAGAGGGCCTGCCAGCAACTCTGCTGCAGGCGACGGACAAAGGGGGAAGCCCATTGGGGCCCACAGGGGGTCCAGGGGGAAATACTGGTTGTGTGAGTCCTTTAGTTGGGTTATGGGGGGAGTTTGTGGGAAAAGTTGTGAGGGGCGGGGATGTTTGGGGGGGTGGGATGTGGAAGGGGATTGTGCTGGGGGAGGGTCCACCTGGTGGCAGCAGGTGGGGGGCTCTACCCAACTCCCGGTGGCAGGGGGAGGTGGGGTGGGGTAGGGCTCATGCAGGCTCTTGGTGACAGCAGGGGAACTGGTTAGGAGAGGGGGTTGGGGGGAGGGGGAAATGTCAGGATGTAAGCTATGGGGAGATGGAGGGGGAGGGGGATGGGAGTATTGGGGTGGTTGGGGACTTTGGAGGGAGGACTAACAGCCTAGATGGAGGGGTCAGGATGGAGCGGACAGGAGGGGAGGAGCAGCCATAGGGGTGGTTATGGGGCAGGGACAGTATGATCCAAGGGGACAGGTGACACGTATTCCCAGGGAACCGAGGTTCCTGGTAGAGAGAGTCACTTCCCCACTGAGGGTGAGAGAGGATCAGGGTCTAGGGTCCGCCTGTAAAGGGCTGCTTCTGTTAAATGCAAGATCCGTAGTGAATAATGCCCCAGTTATCCAGGATTTGCTTCTGGATGGGGCTGCGGACCTTGCATGTATTACAGAATTATTAAAAAAAACCTGACTGGACCTGGCTGGATAAGGGGGCGGGACCAGTTTTAGCAGACTTCACTCCATCCGGGTATGCTATGCAGCACCAGCCCCACATGGGGGGTTGGGGGGGAAGGTGTAGCTATTGTTTTTAGAGAGGATTGGTCAGTTAGGAGATATCCGGTCCAGGAGATTTCAGATGTTGAGGCCCTCCATATGGTGTTTGATTTGGCTGGGAGCAAGTTTGGGGTGCTACTGATATACCGGGCCCCTTCCTGTCCAGCAGCATCCCTTGCCGCTCTAGCAAAGCTGGCCTCGGAGGTGGCGCTGGGCTCCTCCAGGACTTTGGTCCTGGGGGACTTCAACGCCCATGCTGACGCTGGCTTTGGAGCTGAGCGTGAGTTTATGGTGACCATGGCAACCGTGGACTTGTCCCAAGTGGTCAAAGGTCCGACCCATGTTGGGGGGGGGGGCACACCCTCAATCTGGTTTTCTGCTCTGGTCTTGAGGCGGGTGATCCATTAGTGGGGGATGTGAAGGTCACGCCCTTGTCATGGATGGACCATTATCTCCTACAGGCCAGCATCTCAGCACACCCCCTCCAGAAGGGAAATGGACCAGTTAGGTTGGTCCGCCTTCGGAGGCTGATGGAACTGCAATGGTTCCAGGATGCTATGAGGGAGTTAACCTTAGCCCCTGATGACAACTCTGTCAATGTGCCAGTCCACCATTGAAATACCTTGCTGAGGGAGGCCATTGACAGGGTGGCTCCAAGATGTCTACTGCCTCCGTCTCAGCACCGCAGGGCCCCTTGGTTTACCGAAGGGCTGCGGTGTATGAAACAGATAGGTAGGAGACTAGAGCGATGCTGGCGTTGGACTCGCTCTGAATCTGACCGACTTCTCCATAGGACCCATTTGTGGTCCTATGTTGAGGCTGTGAGGACAGCAAAGAAAGTTTTCTTTGCTGCCCTCATAGTTTCTGAAAAGTTGTGTCCAGCAGAGCTGTTCCGGGTGGTGCGGGGGCTTGTCAGTCTGGCCACCCTCCAACTGGATAGGGACTTGTCCCAGGCCCTCTGTGAGGTGTTTGCCACCTACTTTGAAGACAAGATCGCTCAGATCCAGAGTAACTTTGACACTGGATTGGAAGCCGGAAGTGAGGAGCATGAGGTTATGGAGGCACTGTCTGGTCGATCTTTATGGGAGGAGTTTCAGGAAGTGACGTCGGCCGATGTGGTGGATGTCCTGGGGTCTGTTAGAGCCACTAGTTGTGAATTAGATCTGTGCCCGTCCTGATTGGTGAAAGCCTCCAGGGAGATGTTGGGGACGGTGCTGGCAAGGGTAGTTAACGCATCCCTCCGGCAGGGGAGGTTGTGTCATCCAGCCTCAAGGAGGCTGTGGTGTGCCCCGTGCTGAAGAAGTCATCTTTGAATGTGGATGTACTCGCCAGCTACCAGCCTGTCTCTAATCTTCCCTTTTTAGGGAAGGTTATTGAATGGGCAGTGGCTCTGCAGCTCCTGGCGCACCTGGACAGTATCAGTTTCCTTGACCCTTTTCAGTCTGGGTTCTGCCCTGGCTATAGTACTGGGACGGCATTGGTTGCCTTGGTGGATGATCTTCACTGGAATTTGGAAGCAGGATGTTCGACCTTTTTGATCCTGCTAGATCTCTCAGCCGCTTTTCATACCGTGGACCATGGGCTGCTGTTCAGAAGGCTGCAAGACGTGCGGGGTTTGGACGGGAAGGTCCTTGAGTGGTTCTGTTCATTCCTTTCAGGGAGAAGCCAGCAGGTAGTGCTGGGGGCTGAAACATCTATCTCCCGGGCCCTGACCTGCAGCGTTCCGCATGGTTCGATCCTGTCTCCACTATTATTTAATGTGTATATGCAGCCCCTGGTGGAGATTGTGAGAGGGTTCAGGGTGCGATGACACCAATATGCTGATGATACTCAGCTGTACCTCTCATTTTCAACTGACCCAGGTTCCGCCGTCTCATTACTTTCCCAGTGTTTGGAGGCCATGGTGGATTGGATGTGGCAGAGTAGACTGAAGCTCAATCCCGATAAGATGGAGGTGATGGTGGTGGGAAGAGCGAGGGAGGTGCTGGTCCCTCTGATTGGGGGATTCTGCCTCCTGTAGCCCATCAGGTTTGGAGTCTGGGGGTGGTTTGGGATTTGGGCCTCTGTCTGGATCGGCAGGTGGAGGCGGTGGCTAAAGCCGCCTTTCACCAGCTGTATCTGGTATGGAGGCTTGAGCCATACATCTCTGGGCCTGACCTGGCCACTCTCATTCTTGCCTTCATCACCTCAAGGCTAGACTACTGCAACATGCTCTATGTGGGACTTCCCTTGTTTCTGGTTTGGAGGCTGCAGTTAGTACAGAATGCGGCGGCCCATCTCCTTATGGGGACGGGGCGGCATGAGCACGTAACACCTGTGCTCCGCACTCTGCACTGGCTTCCTATAGTGTACCAAGCCAGATTCAAGGTGCTAGTATTGATCTATAAATCCCTACACGGTCTGTGCCCCTCATATCTTGGGGACCACCTCACCCTCCATGCCTCAGAGCGATCCCTTCGGTCTACCGAGGGTGGAGGTCCCCATGTTAAATGAGGGGCCACAATGGAGAGGGCGTTCTCTGTGGCCAGGCCGCATTTATGGAACTCCCTCCTGGAGGAAGCTCACCTGGCCCCAGGTCTGTTGGCTTTTCGTCGAGTCTGCAAGACCTGGCTGTTCACCCAGGCCTTCGGAGGGGAGGGTTGGAGGTTTGGGTTTTATTGATATTTTATAAATTGCTGTGGGTTTCATTTAATTTTAACTGTTGATGATTTTATGAGCATTATTGTGTTTTTATGGTGTTGTAAGCCGCCCCGAGATGCCATAGGCATGAGAGGGTGGCCAATAAATTTAATGAAATAAATAAATAAAATTAAGAATGGGATACGTAAAGGTAACTTGCAAGCTGCCTGGGGACTTTGGAGGGGAGAAGGGGCTGGGACCAGGCCTTGGGCACTAGGGTATGGTTGAGGGGAGGGGCTGCTGGGGGGAGGGTTTATGGGAGAAGGGACTAGGGCCAGGCCTGTGGTCCTGGGGGCACTGGGGGAGGGCTTTGAGGGAAGGGACTGCAGGGGGGAGGGTCTGAGGTGGAAGGGGCTGCTCAGGGTTGGTTTGGGGAGAGTTTTGTGAAGGGGCTGCTAGGGGGATGGTTTGGACGGAATGGGCTGGGATACAATTTGCTTGCACAAGTATTTGCAGAAAATTTAATGAAAAACGGCATATATGGCTACATGTGTGCAGTTTGATTTGCAAAAACATTTTTAAATCCTGCTTTTCTACCTAGCTTCTGAGTGTTTTCTGTAATCTGGGCTAACTGTTAAGGTACTTCTCTTTTCTCTGCTACTGTACTCCTGCCATTACATTGCCTGTTGGTGATTATTGGAGACAGGTCCCTGCCCAGTGGGTTTACAATCTAAGATGGACATGCCCTGGTTGCCCCATGCACACTGGATTCACTTGGCTATATTTTTAAAAAAAATATTTTTTAAGAGAGAGAGAGAGAAACTCAGAGATTTGGGTTTTCTGGTTTTACCCTGGGAAGATTTGGGGGTGGAGGGAAAGGTCTGTGACTGCTTTTTGCCCCCATGCACTCTGGACTCACTTGGCTGAGGCTCTGTTGCTGTTTGCTAGAACTGCTATCATTGTGTACTTCTTCTATTCCATTGATCATGATCATGTGTGTAACTTTGGGGTTGGCTCCTCCTACCATGGGGTTGGCTCCGCCTACTAGGGGCCACTTTCGGAATATTTTCCATGGCTGTTTTCAGTTCACAATCTGCTCCTGGTTTCCGTGTCGCTTGAATCTTGGTGAATGCCCTGCTTCTGATGTAAGAAACATTCGCTGAAATTTTTTGTTTCAGGTCTAGGAGACCAATACCTCAATACATTTTAATCCTTTGAGCTTTGGTCAACCTAAGGGTGGGGTTCCTTACACCTTGTTACGGGCTGTAATGTCATGCATAACAGAAATGAAGTGTTAATATCAATGACAACTCTTTAATTTTCAGAAGAGCAAAGAAAAGCATGACCTCTTTTCCATAAATTCTTGACCTATTTGTGTGGCTCTTGGGGGGCATGAGTGGATGTGTTAACTCCATCAGGTAATAAATATGCTGGATGATTTTGAAAGGTTATATCTTAATCATCTTCACTTCAAGACTAATGAAATCTCTCTTAGGTGGGTAGCTAAAAGGTACTCGTAGAAGGCATAAAGAGAAGCTTGCACTCTTGTCTTTATTATCAGCACCACTTGGACTTTCAATATAAATTTAAATAAGCTCTGTCAGCTTCACTTGTTTTTTCAGGGTCAATTTCAAAAAAGTTTCTTTCAATAACTGATTCAAAAACACACCAGTACTAACATAATTTTGATTCATGTTGGTAAAATATTACCTTTTTATAGCCACATAAAAATATGCTTTATAAAAAGTTAGTTTATTTTTAGGACAAAATCACCCATTTTAACCCCTTTTACATGTGCATTGCTGGCTCCCCATCAAAGATGCGCCTGGGTCACATAGAATAAAGTTTAGGAACCACTGAGCTATTGAAACGTGCAAAACCTTAAGCAGATGCTCACAAGCAGAATCAGTGACCACAATCTATAGATGGAAATTGGGAGACACAAAACACACACCAGAGAGGAGCAAGTGTTCAACCACTGAAACAAATAAAACAGCAGAGTAGATTTCTTTTACTTTGTCCCAAATACAAGGAAGTGCATGAGATTCTTGGCCTCCTTCCACCCTGAGCTAGATTGCCCTGTGCGCACATACACTCCAAACTTCTTACTATGAGCAAAAATAAACTTGCAGTTGGTGTGCCAGCTACATGCTCCTGGTGGGGTCAGGTTGGGGCACAGATCAAACATGCACCCAACCAGGATGGCCAGAGAGCACTCCACCGCTCACCTCCAATGGGGAAATGGAAAAAGCATGCAGGCAGACAACCCTGTCCTTAGTGTGCCCCCCATCTCCTGCCATGACAGGCAGTCATGGCACGAATCATGGGCAGCCATTATGGCAGCCCCTGATCTCTGGCAGGAGATGGGGCCACAAATAAACATGTGGTCCCACTATGGTCTGTGTTGGCCCACCTGGGTGGCCCTTGGCCTGGGCTGTGGGTCCAGGATCTTCTGGGGAACCACATCCAGGACAGCCACCTATGTGGGCTGGGGCATTAGGGGACCCACATATGTCAGCCTGGTAATATATCAGATGGTGGGTCCCTAGCTCAGGCGGACCCATAGCAGGCCCCCGTAACTTCTATTGTCACCCTGTGTTGCTTCTCTGCCTCTCTCTCTCTGCCCCTCTTGGGACTGGAAAGGTTGCTCCTCCTCCTTGGAGTGCATGGCAGTCTGAAAGAGGGATCTGGAGCCAGCACAGATTGTGCTTTGTTGCTTTTATAATTCAGTGGCAGCCATGGCTACAGATAATTCAGGCAACAGTTCAGGAGGATTTAGAGAACCAGTACTGGGTGAGAGGGAATAGGCTGTGTTTGTTAGGGATGTGTGAACACGGTTCGGATGTTTGGAGTTCGGACCGAACTCGTGACTTTGGGTGGGAAAAACGTGACTGGAAGGGGGAGGCAGTTGAGGAGCAGATTTTCTGGCACCAGGGGTGGAGAGACCAGGGGTTGTTTCAGGGCCGAATGATACTGATACCAAAAAAAATCTTCGAATTCAGTATCGGTAACGATAGTGCTATATTTGAATGTTCGGCCAAGTTAAGCTGAATCGAACTCCGCCGAACCGAACAACCGAACCTGAACCCAGGTTTTAGACCGAACGACCGAACATCCGAAACAAATTCTGTTCGCACATCCCTAGTGTTTGCTAGCTCACACTAGCTGGGGCTGGCTAGGCTACTATGTACCACGGGAGGGGACATTTTGTATATCGAAGAGATGAATTCTTCCCCCATCCCACACCGTTCCCCTGCAGCTTGTAAAATACAGGAAAGTTCTGCCAGCAACTGCAGTGAAAATTAGGGGTCCCAGACTCAGCTTTTAAATGAAGGGACCATACTCTCCCTCCCTCCCCGCCCCTCCTCAGCACCTATGTTGCTCCCTCGGGTTGTCCTCATGTTTTCTTTTGTTCCATATCCACCCACCCCCACTTCCACATAATTTTCCCATTCCTCTTTGCCTCCATCTTCTTCCTTTCCACCATTTCTCCTCCTCAGCAGGGAGGGTTTGGTTGAGGGATAACATAACATAGACTGAAGAGCTGCAGCAGAGAAGCCCCACATGTGAAGAGATTTTTATTTATTTTTTTGGCATTGAATCACCAGACAATGTTCTGCTTAAGGCAACATGGATACAACGTTGTAAGACAGGTGACTAGAATATGGCATTGTACCGCAGATGAGCTTGCAGTAGCAAGACCTCTGGCAGATGCAGAACTCTGTCAGCTCAGATTGAATCAGAATATGGTGAAACATAAAAGAACATATGTGACTTGACAGGACTAAAATGCTAAAGGTTACCCAGTCACTGGGGCATCATATTTTGTTTCCATTGTCAGTTTCTTTGGGGGTGGGGGGAGAGAATCTTGGAATCTCTTTTATGTTTAGATGAATGCTTAATTTCATACAGCTTTTCATTAGGGATGTGCGTACGCAGTTCGGAAGTTCAGAGTTCAGACTGAACTTGAATAGTTCGGTCAACCGAACCAAACTTTCGAACTGAACTCAAATTTGACCAAACTGTTTGGTCGAATCCGAGCCAGTTCGGAAGGCCAAAAACCCTGGGTTTGAATGTACGACCTCGGTTCGAAAGTTCAGAATTTGACTGAACCCAACTAGTTCGGTTGACCGAACCGAACGTTCAAACTGAACTCGATTTTTCAACCGAACCGAATTTCCAAACTCGATTCTGTTCGCACATCCCTAGTTTTCAGACTGAAAACCTAGGAAACAATATCTTTTTTGGGATGGGGAGAGACATCAAAATTAGCAGACATAATTTAATGATGATAGTTATTCCCCAAACCTTTTTTAGGAGTGCTCCTAAACACACACTACAATGCAGATCTTCAAGGATCAGTTTGCTCTTTGAGCCAAACACTCATGTGTGACTAAACTCAGTTAAGCCAATGAGAGTTTTCCACTGACTTCAAGGGGACAGAAAACTAGGGATGGGCGAACGCGGTTCGGAAGTTCGGAATTCGGTCCGAACTCAGCCTGTTTGGACAACCGAATCCAAACCCGAATCCAAACATGAACTGGCTAAACCGAACTCAATTCCGAACGTCGAAATGACCGAACAGTTCGGTCAGTTTGGATCGCGTTCAGGTGGTTCGGGTGGCAAAAAAAGGTTCAATGGAAGGTCGAACGTGACAGGGAGGGGTAGTACTAGTCACTGATGAGCAGACTTCCAGGCACCAGGGGCGGAGAGGCTTGCAAGAAATGAAACTATCTGCCTCCCCCCTTCCCAACACCTTCTCAGCTAGTCACTGTTCCTGAACAGCAGGCGTTGAGTAGGATTATTAGATTGCTTTAAGTTTCATTTCAGTTTTGTACTGAAATGAAACTGAAACCTTAAACTGAAACCTTCTGTTGTTTGTGATTCCCCCCCATTCCATAGATAGATAGATAGATAGATAGATAGATAGATAGATAGATAGGTTAGGGACAGTAGACAGTTGTAAGAGTTACCTTAGTGATAGAGATAGTCAGTGATTTAGTTTTAGTGTTTGTAGGAGTAGGCCTGTGTACTTATTAGATAATCCATTTAGTTCATAGCATTTAGAATAGTTAATAGCAGTTAGATTTAGTATAGATAGTTAGATATATTAGATTAAAAAAAACAAACCCATATAAAAACAAAAAAAAACAAATAATAAAAAAAACATATAAAACCAAATAAAAAACCAAAAAACCATATAAAAAACAACAAAAACACCCATAACAAAACATTTCCCAAACGGCCGAACCCGAACTGAATGGTCGAACCAAACGGCTGAACCCGAACCAGGCGAACTAACCGAACTACCGAACTGAATGGCCGAACCGAACGGCTGAACGAACACAGCCGCACCGAACAGCCAAACCCGAACCACAATCTGTTAGCCCATTCCTACAGAAAACTGGTATAGTATGTGTCCAGAGAAACAACGTATGCTAAGAGAATCTGTTCCAGGTATACCTGAAATGAGGACCTGCATGGGTATACCAGTCAAATTTCCAGTCCATGAATCAAGATTTCAGGTACTAACTGCCACTCAATTAGATCTTAACTCAGGTACCCAATGTTCTATAATGTTGACTTCCAGTCTCAGACAGTTTTTTTATTTTCCATCCCAATTTTTCAGTTTTCCATTCTAATTTTTCAATCGGTAACTGGAAAATTGGTAAACTCAGGGCAGCTTACAACAGCCACATAAAATACAAATATAAAATAATTAAAACTCCACAAAACTAAACACACCCTCATCGGCCTCCCACCAATCTATCCCTGCCCATTGAATGCATGGCCAAATAAAAAGGTCTTGTACTGCCTCTAGAAGACTTTCAAACTAGGACTCAAGCGAGCCTCCAATCCTCAATCCCAATTCAGCCCAGGCCATGAGACCAGCCAACCATCAATCACCTCAGCCTTGTCTGGAGTCGGTTTCAGACGGTTCACCCGCATCCAGTCCACAATAGCAGCCACGCACTGGGTAAGCACCGAGACTGCAGGACCTGAGCTGTAGGGGTGTGCAATTCATTTTTGTTGTTATGATAATGAAAACTACATTTTTATTGTCTTTTTTTATTGTAAAAATGAAAACAAAATATAATACTGAAAACAAAAATGAAAAGGAAATTTTGTTTTTGAAATAATGTATTTCAGATTATAACTTTTGTTTCTTTTTCAATTCTGATGAAACTTGTGGAATGTGAACTCACAATGGTGTGAACTATATGTACCAAACTGTGAAATGATTGGAAAAAGGGAACTGACTTTAGAAGCAATTGAATGTTATGCTTTTAAGGAAAGCTCTATACACATTCCTAGTGACAAAATCTTTATATTCTGTCCAATATGCATGAAACCTGGTAATATTATGTCCCTTCCCAGGGTTACCAATCCCGCCAATTCTCAGAAAGATTGGATAAAGGGGGCTGATGTTATCATCAGCCATTAACTTTAAAATGCAATTCTGGCTGTAACATTTTTATGTTCCATCTTGTTTACGAAATATTTTTCAGGAATATATCCCACACCTTCCATGTCATCTCTGCAAAACTACAGGACAATTTGATAAACGGCCAAAATTGTGTGAGCAATTGAAGTTGTCTCCTTGAAGACCATGATTCAGATAAATAGCAGCACATACAATGCCAGTCAGATGCAGGCACCTGCCATTGCAGAGGGAGGGAGGATGTAGGAGGGAGGATGGGGAGAAACCCAACAGAGTAACAGACACATTCACTGGCCAATTACTGCATGCTTCCAGCTTTACAGGACCAATTGGTGGTGGCTTCAAGGCGGGCATAGAAGGGACATAACTGGGACTTTGAGGATAGTATCCCAGAAAGAAGGAAACAGTTTACACATCCAGTCTGGCCAATTATCATCGCAATCACATCCTGCAGTACTGTGACAGAGGACATAAGAGAATCTCTATTACCTGCATGTTGAGTTTCTTCTCTTGGTTCAAAGATTCCTTAGTTCTAGGAGCCAAGATTCTGTAATGTTAACATCAGAAGCTACCCTGATTAAGATTATTCTGTGCTTTTAAATCAGACAGGATTGCAGCACAATTTATAGCAGCCTCCCTATGTCAGTGAAGCAAACAATAAGTGGCATGGTTGTCACTCCAATTGCCAAGGCTACCTCACTCAATATGACACCCAGAGAACCTTGTGACTTCTGGCATAAAGCTTCACAGTGAAAGCAAAACTAACCCAAAGACCTCATTTTCTAAAAATGATTGCCTCACAACAAACAGCCAAAGTTTTTGTTCCTATTTCAGCACTTGGTTTTGGAGAGACATTAAAAGTTTTTAATATTAGTTGCATTTTATTTTCCCTGAAAGTGAAACTGCTCACGTTTTATAGGGTTGAGATTCTGAAATGAACATTTCACACATATCTAGTCCCTCTGCTACTTGTTCTGTTTCAGTTTCTACTGTATCTAGATCTCTCCTTCCACTGAACCATTTCATCTGTTTAAAGGTGTGAGCTTATGGGGTGCTCAGTGTCCCTTAAGATAGTCATAGGAAGAAGAAAAAAACTGATAAAGAATATTGAACAGGCCTGTCTTTAGAAAGTAGCAATCTTAAGAAAATGTTGATGTCCTTTTAAATCTACTGCAGGAGGTTTGCCAGGTAGGTTTGAGACTAATAGCACTTCCTCATCTGTTTAGTAGGGAAAAGACAGGGTGCTCCCTGCCTTATTATTAATTATTATTAATTATTATGATGATGATTATAAGCATTTATATAGTGCAAGCAATGTACCTGGTGCTTTACAGAAAATAAGATAGACACGGTCCCTGCCCGAGAGCTTCAGTGCAAGCTCTGAGCTAGTAGCTTACACTTGGGTTGAAGGAAGAAGCACTTACCCGTTCAGTGGGGAGTGTCATCTCCCTACTCTTTCTGCCTAAAATGAAAATAATAAACTGGGAGTTTGCAGTGAAGCTGGCAGATCCCCCCACCCATGATGCAAGCTCTCAATTTGCGGCTTGTAGTGGAGGATGTGGTGTCAGTGTTTCAGCAGATTTGTGGATTCACCTAGGGTGGCAAAATCTATGAAGCCATCCTTGACATTCAAGGATCAATCTTGTAACGTGCCCCAATTTTTATTGAAGTCTTAATATTTTTGACACGCACCTCTCCTTTAAACCTTACATTGACTCTGTGGCCAAATCCTGCCGATTCGCTCTCCTCAACATTGCCCGCATTCGCCCCTTTCTATCTGTCTCCTCGGCCAAAATCCTTGTTCATGCCATGGTTATCTCTCGCCTCGACTACTGCAACCTCCTCCTTGCTGGCCTCCCTCGCTCCCACCTGTCCCCCCTTGTGGCGATCCAAAACTCTGCCGCCAAGGTCATTCACTCTGCCCGTCGCTTCGACCATGTGACGCCTCTCCTCCTCTCCCTTCACTGGCTCCCCCTTCCTGAACGTATCCTGTTCAAACTCCTGGTTTTCACGTTCAAATCGCTCCATGACCAAGCTCCCCCTTACCTCTCGGACCTAATCGCCCTACGCGCTCCTGCGCGCGCTCTCCGCTCTTCCGCTGTCCCCTCCCTCGCTCTCCCTCGCTTCTCCTGCTCGCCCAACCGCCTTCGTCCCTTCTCCCTCGCTGCCCCGCATGCCTGGAACTCCCTCCCTGCCGACGTCCGCCTCGCCTCCTCCCTCCGCTCCTTCAAATCCCTCCTCAAGACCCACCTTTTCCATGCTGCCTTTCCCAATGCCCTCTAGTCTTTCCCCTTGCTCTTACTGTCAGCCCTCCTCTGCTGACTGCTGCTACCGACCACCTTGTAACCAAGCCAAGTACACGCACCTGAGACTTCGCATCCGCCTGAATGTTTGTTTGTCTTCTCCCATGTCTCTCCCGCTGTCCCCTCTCCTTGTCTCCCCCTCCTTGTCTTTTAGATTGTAAGCCACAGGTAGGGACCGCAGCTGATTATATGTTCTGTACAGCGCCAGGTTGTTACTGGCGCTTTATAAATGTTTAATAATAATAATAATAATAATATTTATTAGCCCTCAGCACAGTATTGGATATGTTCTGCACTTTCCAAAATTAAGCCTTTACAATGTTCCTTTTAAAGCTCTCCTTTCCTCTTCATCCCATGGCATTTTCTGTGAAAATTGTTTTGTGAGGGTGTGTATTAAAGGCACTAAATAAAAACAGAATGCATTTTATTGTCAGCGAATACAAGAATGGCTTAGAAGACTGATCAGTGAATTTTACTGAGGAACGGTAATAGAAATCAGAATATGAAAACATATGGCATGTTTTCAATTGAATGTGGGAAGGAGCATGAACACAAACTCTTTGGCTTAATACTGAGTCCAATGAGAAAAGCATACTAAACAGCTACTATCAATCATAGCGTGAAGAGCTCTTAGCATGTTGTTAAATTGTATATGGTAATTAATATAACGTTTGGGGCTCGGTGAAAATGAGAAAGTCAGGGAATAAAAATATTAATAGGATTGATTTTTTTCACTTCAGTAGAATGACTTTGGGTGTTAACAGATGTCCTCCAGGACGTATGTCTGACCCTGAGTAGGGTGAGAGGGAGGGGGAGAGGGAGGGGGAATGCTTGCCCCGGCTGAGCAAGCTCCGGACACAGGAACAAATGTTCCTGCAGCTCCCCTGGTCAGGGAGGGGAGAGGGGTGGGGAGCAGTGTGCAGTCGTCCAGCCACAAAACCACACTCCCATCATCGCCCTGCCTCCCTGCCATGATGGGCAGTCATGCCTGGGCACCATGACAACCCACCATGCCAGGAGGAGCCAGGGCCAGGAACAGATGTTTCCCAACTGCTTTGGCCCAACTGGGTGGCTGCTGGGCCCGGACTGTGGGCCTGCTTTGATCTGGGCCCACAGTCTGGGTCCAGCCTCTACCCCGAGTGGAGTTTGTACCAGGCCCTCATCTGGTGAGCCCAGAACAGAAAACGTACAGACATGACGCTGGCCTGGTCGGGCCAAATAAGACCTAACCAGGCCAGCATCCTATCTGTTAACACCCTTTATTATTATGAATACAACATTTATTAAAGCACTGTACAAAGTAAAGAAAGCATTTGGCTTACAACCCAATCAGGCAAAAAATGGAGAGGAAATGTGGGGAATCATAGGCACAATGAATAATGAATATTAGCAATAAATGACTGACAGCATACACCAGCACTAGTCATTTAAAATCAGGCCCACTGTTGGCTAGGAGATACCATGCAGGAAAAAAAGAAAAAGTGTTAAAGTAAAAGAAGACAGAGAAGCAGCCTGACAAATTGAAAGAGGGAGAGCATTCCAAGCATAGGAGAAGCAAGGAAAAATGCATGGTGATGGGAATGAGAAAATGAAACAAAGTGACAGATAAAAGATGAGCTTGAGTAGAATGAAGACACCAAGAAGGAATAAAAGAAGAAATAAGAGAAGTGTAGAGCCTTAAAAATAAGAAACTACCTGTAACTAACACAAAAAGAAAGGGGAAACCAGTAAAGAGATTTAAAAGGAGGGAAATGGTCATAGTAATGGGAGAGAAAAATAATCTTAGTAGCAGCAGCATTTAGTATTTACTGAAGACGAGAAAAGTAGGAAATGTGTAGATTTTTGCAATTTTTGTTATTTTGGTAGTTCTCGTTTGTTTTAGTTTTTGGTCATGACTGGTTTTGATTGTTACCAGGTTAGTTTGTTGGGTTTTGGGGTAGTTTCCATAAGTAATAGGGATGTGCGAATGCGGTTTGGCTGTTCACTGTTCGGCCCAAACTCGGCCCGTTCGGACGGCTGAACCGAACGTGGAAGCGGTCGAACAATTTGGTCGCGTTTGGGTGAGTTGGGTGTGTTCGGGCGGGAAAAATGTGACTTGAAGGCCCGGGGAGGGGAGCAGCTCAGGAGCAGACATCCTGGTGCCAGGGGTGGAGAGGCTTGGAGTCGGACTAGCAGCCAGCCTGCCCAATCATCGTCCCTCTTTTCCTCAGACCACTGGCTTCGCAGTCTGTGATTGGCCACCTGCTAGACTGCACGGAGCCAATGGGGTTTGTAGTAAGGCGGGTGCAGCAAGTAACAAAACTCATTGCCCTCACCCCTTCCAACTCCTTCTGAGCTAGCCACTGATCCTGTCAGAAGGCGTTTTCAGAAGTCTCCCTCTCCCAGCAGTTTGTGTTCCTAATCCATTGCCATCCTCCTCCTATTTCACCCATTTCCACACATTTACCTTCTTAGTTTCATTTATTTAGATTAGATTAGATAGATTTAGGTGTTATTTTTATTTTTTTACTCCTCCCTGTATTCTTTCTCCCTACCCTCCATTGAATCCTTCCCTCCTCGCTGTAGATATTCCATCCCTGATTCCCTTCCTCTGTTTTTATATTTAGAATAGCATTAGATTGATTAAGGTTTCATTTCAGTTTTGTACCCCTCCCTGTGTTGTTTGTTGTGAGCTGTCTGTGTTCCCTCCCCTCATCCCTGTGGATAGATAGATAGATAGATAGATAGATAGATAGATAGTTGTAGGAGTTAGCTTAGTTATATAGAGAGATATAGTGTGTAGTGATTCAGTTTTAATATTGTATAGTGTGTTTGTAGGACTAGGCCTTTGTAGATATTAGATAATATTCCATTTAGTTCCATAGGTTTTAGAATAGTTAATAGCAGTTAGAGTTAGTGTAGATATATATAATATTAGATTACAAATTTGAATAAATAATTAATAAAATATATATAAAAACTTCCAGTGCATTCTTTGGGTGGGAGAAATAGAGAAGGGAAGTAGGAGAGACCAGTCTGCTGCCCACAAGGCAGGCAATGGGGCACGTGGCAGAGGTGGCAGGGGCCATGCCAGCGGAGTGGCATCAGTCAGCAACAGCAGCCCGAGCCCATCACCACACCCCAAACTGCAAAGGCCTGGTTTTGGCAGTCAGGCTTCAGAGGCTCCCAGCAGTGGCACTAGCCTGGGGGTGGTTCGGCGGCACCTCCTGTCAGCATCTTCCACTGCCACACAGAACACTGGAAGGCCTGCAGTACAGGAGGCTGAAACTGTCTTTGCTGCAGCTGCAGGAGCATCAATGTCCCTGGCCCCCATTGTTGAGGTGATCCCCAGCAGTTCAGGGCTGGTGGATTCCACCCTGGTTTCTAGAGGCAGGGCCCAATCCCTGGGCAATGGCAGCAGGGAGGGGAAGGAGCAGCAGCAGCAGCTATAGGGAGCACAGGGAGAGTGGCAGCAGCATGGTGGTCAGTCAAGCCTCAGGGTCCCAGTACTCCCCTTCATGGGACATCACAGTGATCGGGGACAGTGTGGCAGAGGCAGACACTAGTTCTGCAAAGGAGATGTCTGTCACTGAAGTGATGGCTGTCCCTCCGAGAGCTGTGTCGCCACCATGTTCTGCCCTCCCATCAGTGCTGTCAGCGGTGTGTCACCTGGTGCAGGCCAGAAGGCAGGAGGGGACAAAAAATCCTCCATGTGGGTGCATTTTAAGTTGGTGCAGTTGGATGATTCCAGGGAGGTGCAGTGCACTTTGTGTCAGAAGGTGGTGAAGCATGGGCAGGGGCTCACCAACCTTGGCACAACTGCCATGGTGAGGCATCTTAAGGGATGCCACAGCGCTGTGCTGCTAAGCGGGCAGGCAGGGGCAGTGGATGCCAGCGGGTTCCCGACTGCAGTGGCCAGTCATCTGCCTCCATCAGCGGGCAATCATCCTGCTCTAACAGCTGCATCTAGCAGCAGGAGCCATATCGCTGCTAGGGGGGAGTAGCAGCGGCAGCAGCATCAGTACACCATGGAGGAGCTGGGGTGGGGGCAGCTGCTAAGTCCATCGGCAGCCGCAGGACGTGGAGGGCGGTGTGGCTTTCAATTGAAAGTCACGTGCATGTTTGGGGAAATGAACGTGCTGGATGGGCAGCCCTTCTTGGTGGTTGGAGACATGGCGTTTAGGTGCCTGACTGGCTTCCTGGCCCCCCAGTTTAAACTTCCCTCACTCACCACCCTGAGTCAGCAAGTGGTGCCAACCCTGTACCAGGATTTAAAGGAGCGAGTGAGGGAGCAGCTGGCAAGGACTGGGGGTGCCACCGTCCACTACACCACAGACCTGTGGTCGAGGAGGAACGCACAGCATGCCTACCTGGCAGTGATGGCACACTGGTGGCAGGACCCAGAGGCAGCGTTTGGCAGTGGCAGGAGGGGTCCCGAAGCAGGGTATAGGTGGTCCCTGCTTCAAGCAGAAGTAATAGATGACCCCCACACTGCTTGCACCATCGAGGCAGCCCTGACCACCATGGTGAGGGAATGTGTCCTGCCAGGAGTGCCCATCACCAAGGAGTGTGTGGTGACGGACAATGTGGCAAACATACTAAGGGCAGTCCGCTAGGGGGGGCTTCACCAGCATTCCTTGCACCACAAATACCCTTAACCTGGTGGTCAGGGATGCGGGTGGAATACGTTTTGGCAACCATGCTAGACCCCAGGGTCAAGGGCAGCGTGGCACGCCAGACAGTGTTCTATGGGCACTGGAAGGGTGACCTGGTGGAGAGGGTCCAGTAATCAGAGCAGGCTCTGGAGAGTGCAGGGCTTGGGGGAGAAGGGGATTGGGGCATGCACCCTTAGCTCCCTGATCGAGTGGGGGACGAAGCTGGCCGGGTTCTTTAACTGGAGCATGAAGGGCAGAGACCTCCTCCAGGCAAAGCAGGCCAAGCAAGGCTCCCCAGTGTACCAGCTGGTCCAAGATATCTCCACACAGTGGAATTCCACCTTCCTGATGCTCGAGTGGCTTCTTGAGCAGAAAGCCACCTTGCATCAGGTACCACTGGTGATGGACAGTGGGGCACCTCCAGGGTATGATGGGGTGGAATGGGAGATCCTGGCTCACACGGTCTTCATACTTAGGCTGTTCCTGGCTGTGACGGAGACCATGAGCAGCTCCACTGCCACCCTCAGCGAGGTGACCCCTAAGGTCCAGAGTCTCCACAGGAGGCTGGACAAGATTCTCGGGGGGCAGAATTGTGGCCCTGAGGGCAGGAAGCAGGCCGATGAGGCAGTTGACCTGGAACGGCAGTTGAAGGTGTGGTTTGATGAGCTCCTGCGGCAGGAGGAATATGTCCTGACAACAATGCTGGACCCCAGGATCAAGGGCAGTGTGGTATGCCAGACACAGCTCTATGGCCACTGGAAGGGTGAGCTAGTGGACAGGGTCTGGCAGGCAGAGCGAACTATGCAGCAGGATGCCCCTGGGGATGGTGGAAGTGGGAGCAGCCACCCCTTTCAGCAAGCTGGGTCTATCCCTGCCCCCTGATCTAGCAGCAGCAGCACCAGCAGTAATCCTATTGGCAGCAGCAGCAGCAGAAGCAGCTCGTCCTATGTGCAGGCCACTCTGGGGAGCATGGCGCCATGCACAATAGGGCCAGCAGTGTGGCTGAGGGCAGTGGTGGAGGTGGTGCCCAAGCAAAGCTACCAGAGGGAATACGACGGTGCCTCCCCAGCCATGGAGACCTATCTGGAGGAGAAGACATGCATTGAGTCCAGCAGCGATCCCTTGGACTACTGGGCCAGCAAGGCCAACATGTGTTCAGTCCTGTCAAAAGTGGCCAAGGGTATGCTGTCCTGCCCACCAACCAGGGTCCCCAGCGAGCGGGTGTTCTCCATGGCGGGGGACATTTGCTCCCCACACCGCCTGAGACTGGGGCCCAAGTTGGTGGTAGGGATGTGCGAACAGAATGCGGTTCGGATGTTTGGATGTTCGGTCGTTCAGTTCGAAACCCAAATTCAGGGTCAGCTGTTCGGTTTGGCAGAGTTCGGTTTGGCTGATCTTGACCGAACATTCAAAAATAGCGCTATCTATACCGATACCGAATTCGAAGATTTTTTTCAATATCGGTATCATTCGGCCCTGAAACAACCCCTGGTCTCCACCCCTGTTGCCAGGAAGTCTGCTTCTCAGATGCCTCCCCTTCCAGTCACATTTTTCCAGCCCCCAAACTCATTCAAATTCACCAGAACATGACTGAACTGTTCGACCGTTTTCAAGTTCAGTTCAGATGTCCGAATAGACCGAGTTTGGTCCAAACTCTGAACATCCGAACCGCGTTCGCACATCCCTACTTGGTGGAGCAGTTGTTGTTCATCAAGGTGAACCTTCCGCTGCTTGGATTTCCTGAGCTACGCCTGGACAAGGATTGATGGTGCAGTGGCACACGCTATCCCATGCCAGGGGCAGTCTTCTGGGATGGTGCTCCTCAATCTGGGTTGCTACTGCTGCTGTGCTGCTGAGGTGCTGTCCCTTCCTCCCAATGCCTGGTGTCCTCTCTCTCTCTCTCTCTCTCTCTCTCGCTTTCTCTCTCTTTCTCTCTGATGACCTCGACTGCCTTATATGACTGACCTCATGACGCAGGGTGGCATTGGGAAACTGTGAGCCTGCCAGCCGGCCTCTGGCTAGACGATCTCGACCCACCTATCTGACTGGCTCTCTCTCACGCGTGCTGAACAGTCTTCTCCAGCCTATCTGAGTGCCCTGCCAAGGTCCCAGCCTGCCTTCCCTACTGCCTCTCATGCCACCGCTGCCTGTCTGCCCACCCAGGTTGCCTAGCTCAAAGCCTGCCTCAGCCCACCTGCCTGCCTCTCATGCCAAGGTGCCTGTCTGCCCGCCCAGGTTGCTGCCAAGCTCAAAGCCTGCCTGCACCAGCCCTCCAGCCTGCCTCTCATGCCATGCTTTCTGTCTGCCTGCCCAGGTTGCCAAGTTCAAAGCCTGCCTCAGCCTGCCTTCCTTCCTCTCATGCCAAGGTGCCTGTCTGCCCACCCAGGTTGCCAAGCTCAAAACCTGTCTCAACCTGCCAGCCTGCCTCTCATGCCATGCTGTCTGTCTGCCTACCCTGGAAAACCTGGGCAATGTGCCCCACTGCCACTGTCCATGGGTGCTCTGCCCTGGCCAATCCAAATGTGCCCATGCAATCGTTCTGCTGCCATCTGCTGCTGTATGGGAGCTCTTCCCTGTCAAATCCTACCATCCTGGCTCCATGGGTGCTGCACACAGGCAAATCCTGCCAATGCTGTCTCTGCTGTGCCATGGGTTCTGTGTCCAGGCAATCCAATGTCTGCTCCTGCTGCCAATGCTGCCTCTGGGCAATCCAATGTCTGCTGCTGCTTCCTCTGATGTGTCACTTCATCCATAACCTGCCACTCTATCCCCAGGACCCACCATCAGGGTTATTGGGCCTGTCATTCCGCTCACAGAGCATTGTCATTCTACCCTCTACAGAAGCAACCACTCCAGCCCCAGGATGCGCCATCAGGGTTCTGAATCCTACATTACTGACAGGGAAGGCTGTCCAATATCTAGAAGCTGCCACTCTAGCCCCAGGACCCACCCTCGGGGTTCTCTGGGGCCCTATCATTACACTCATGGGGAGTTGTCATTCCACTTTTTCTTTACAGGTCAGCAATCTGCTGTCCATGGAGAAAGAGAGAGACAGAGAGAGAGAAAAAGTCTCTGCTAGAAGGAGAGACAGACACGATACCACCCATGCTGTCACCTGCACTATATGGCCAGAGAGAGAATGAGGGAAAGAGAGAGAGGCTGCCCACTAGAATGAGAGAGATGGGGTGGAGGGAGACAGTTGTATATCCAGCTCAAGCTGCCACCTGCAAGAACCAATGAGAGCTGTCATTTGTGCTCATGCAATGTCCTTGGCCACATCCAGCAGCAAACCTAGAAGAATGAGATGGAAATAACACCCAGTGTATTATATGTGCTTGCCTGCCTGCCTGCCTGCCTGCCTGCCTGTGTGCGTTCCTGTACCTGCTACCACCTATTGCATCATGCATGATTGAATGAGGTGTGCCCAACTAAGCACTAGTAATTCTAGGGACATCATTCAATTCCCATAGGCTGTCATTCCACTGTACCTGAAGCAGTCATGCCCATTCCAGGAACCATCAACAAGATTCTGGGACCATCATTCCAGTCACGGGGGGCTGTCATTCCATTCCACTGCATCCAGAAGCCCGGTGCCCGCACGCCAGCCTGCCCCCCCACCAGCCTACTCCTCTGCGGATGCCCGCTGAAGCTGCTGAAAGAGCCCCTGCTGCCCACTGCCAAAGAGCCTGTCTATCTTTCTCTCTGGCACACCCACAGAGACACAAGCCCTGCCCCTCCTGGGGGGCTATATGCAAGTTGAGACCCTGCTGCTGGCACATCTTGGGGCTAATATGCTAATGCTACATCTGCTGCTGCTGTCAGGTAGGGGTCCAACAAGCTGTATATACAATGAGATTCTGCCACCTGCCAGAAGCAGCACAGAGGGATAAAAGATTGGAAGGGTCAAACAAAGTGGCTAACAACAAAGAGAACTTTTATGAAAACTTTTCAAACAACAAGACCACATTACTGTACAACTTTATAAAACCAAAACCAAACATTTATATATATGAAAAGAAAGGAAAATTATAGGTCTGTGGCCTGTCCCCCAGAACTTGGGGTAAAGGAGAAAGGGGTGGATGGGACCTAGGGGCAGGCATCCTGCCCTCCTCTATTTGGTACCCATGCTGGAGGGCAAATTGCACAGCCCATGCCATGGATGCCTGCCACTTGCAGACTGTTTGGCAGTGAAGCTCCACATCCTCATCTCAGTCTTGAGGTACCTGGAATAGGCCTCCACCCTGAGTTCCCATACGTCCAGCATCTGAAACCACTCCACCAGTCGGTCCTCCATTGTCAGGGCTTGCATCTGTAGCCCATCCATATTTTTTTTTTGTTGGTCCAGAAAGTTCTGGGTCAGCCTCTCAAGTTCAGCCTGAAAATCCCTTGACACTTCAGACTCCTCCCGGGGGACTGGAGAGTCCTCAGCTGCGCTGGAGCAGGGGGAAGGGCTGTGCTGGTGGTGGTGCTTTTGAATTGCCTTCCCCCCTTCTGGTGCTACTCCTCCATGCCAGAGTCCCACCACGCCACCTTCTGCTGGTGCACATTTTCAATGTGGGCAATGAGCCCCGATGTGGTCCCCTGGTGGCCCCTTTTGATTTTTTTTGCCACATATCTGAAGAACATAAAGATAGGAATATAAGAAGTGCCATACTGTGTCAGACCAATGGTCTGTCAAGTCCTGCCTGGTGCCTGCATTCTGTCTCCACAAGTGGGTGGGTGGCGAATCTCTCTCTGCAGGGGACTTCCTAACAGGTCATAGGGCAATCCATTCCCTGTTGTTCCAGCCCCCATGCCTTACCTTGCATATGGTGTATCTGCCTTTCAGGTCATCATACCACCACCAGACATCTGACCTCATGCGCCCGCTTTCTGGCAGTGGCGATCTCCGCTTCGATGGTGTCCTGCACCTGGCACTAGTGGCGCCATCATCACCCTCTTTGAAACAGGAACACATAAACACCACCTAAATAATATCATGCATTTATGATGATGCCTCTAGTCCTCCCTCCTTGGGGTGCTAGGGATGGCAGCAACTGGAAAGACCCTTGCTGGCACGTGCAAATCCTGCCCTTCTTGGGGTGCTAGGAATGGCAACTGGAGAGACCCTTGCTGGCACGTGCAAATCCTGCCCTTCTTGGGGTGCTAGGGATGGCAATGGAGAGACCCTTGCTGGCACGTGCAAATCCTGCCCTTCTTGGGGTGTTAGGGATGGCAATGGAGAGACCCTTGCTGGCACATGCAAATCCTGCCCTCATTGAGGTGATAGATAGTCAGCCTTGTGTCTGACTGCTGGAAGAGTCCCCCACACCCTCTCTCTCTATGGCAGACATCCGCTGCCACCTGTGCACTGATGCCCACTCTTTGTGCCTGACTGGCTGCCTAACACCCAACCACCCTCATGCCAGCAGCCAGTGAGCTCACTCTAAAGGATAATATTCTTCTTTTCCTCAAAGTTCTATGGAACAATAAAAAAAAGTAAAAGTTTACAAACCTGGCAGCAGTCGCGCCTGTGCCCTCTTGCTCCTCTGATGAGGAGATGACCTCCACCAACTCAGAACTAGGTCGAGCAGCAGCCTCTTCCTCCTCCACCTCCTCCAACTTCACCTTCCTAAGATGCATCATTTTTTTAAACACACAGCCAAACAAAACAGTAAACACCCACACCAACTCACACAACCAACCAGCCAAAGCAACACAGCCAAACCACATCAAACAAAACCACAAAGCCAGCCAGCCACAACACACATGCTCTCTCTCCACACAAGCTCTGCACGCACTCAAATTTCCAGTCTCTGGTTTCTGACGCAATCACGGGATCACGCTAGAGTGAAGCTGAGACCGATGCCAAGACCGATTCCACCCCCGAACATTCAGCAGAACCAAACTCCACCGAACCGAACAACTGAAGCCAAACTCGGTGCATGGACTGAATGGCTGAACCCAAACTCAGTTCCCGAACAGAACGACCAAATGACCAAACCACATTGTATTCGCAGATCCCTACTGAGGAGATTCTGGACCAGAAGGGTCAACTGGCTGATGGTGGCCACTGAGGAGGTGATGGTCTCTGTCATGGCAAGGAACAGTCTCAGAACAAAGATCGTGTGAGCCAGGATCTCCCATTCCACCCCATTGTACCCTGGAGGTGACCCGCTGTCTGTCACCAGTTGAATCGATGCAAAGCTCGAGTTGCCGCTCGAGCATCAGGAATGTGAAATTCCACCTAGTGGCCACATCCTGCACCAGCTGGTTCACTGGGGAGCCTTGCTCTTCCTGTTTCGCCTGGAGGAGGTCGCTAATCTTCATGCTCCGGTTAAAGAAACCAGCCAGCTTCCTCCCCCGCTCGATCAGGGAGCTAAGGGTGCCTGACCCAATCCCCTTCTCCCCCAATCCCAGAGCATCCCATGCCACCAGGTGAAGGATGTGCGTGGCACAAAGGATGCTGATGAATCCCCCCTCGCAGACAGCCCTCATTATGTTGGCTGCATTGTGCATCACCAAGCACCAAGCACCCAGGTGAAGGGTGCGCCTGGCATGACCCACTCCCTCACCATGGAAGTCAGGGCTGCCTTGATGTTCCAAGATGTGTGGGGCCCACGGCATCCATGACTTCTGCCTGAAGCAGGGCCCACCTATACCCTGCTTTGGGACCCCTCCTGCCAGCCCCAAATGCTGCCTCCGGGTGCTGCCACCAGTGCGCTGTCACTGCCAGGTAGGTGTGCAGCACATTTCTGCTCGACCACAGGTTGGTGGTGAAGTGGACCGTGGCACCCCAGTACCTGCCAGTTACTCCCTCACCTGGTCCTTTAAAGCCCGGTATGAGGCTGACACCACCTGCAGACTCAGGGTGGTGAGCAAGGGCAGCTTAAACTGGGGGGGTCAGGAAGCCAATCAGGTGCCTAAACCCAATGTCCCCAACCACCAAGAAGGGCTGCCCATTGAGCGCAATCATTTTTCTCAACATACGCGTGGCTTTCAGTTGAAAGTCATGTTGCCCTCAACATCCTGCAGCTGCTGATGGACTTTGCAGCTGCCCCCGCACCAGCTCCTTCAACATGCACTGACGCTTCTGGGACTCAAGTGGCTGCTGCTGCACCACTGACAGCGTTGATGGGAGGGGCAGAACATGGTGGTGACACAGCTCTCGGAGGGACATATGGCCGGCCCTGTCTAAAGTGGCCAAGGGTCTGTGGTCCTGCCCTGTAATGAGTGTCCCCAGTGAACGGGTGTTCTCTATGGCAGCAGGACATCTGCTCGCTGCACTGCCTGAGACTGGGGGCTAGGGATGGGCGAACATGGTTCAGAAGTTCGGAATTCAGCCGAACTCGATCTGTTCAGTCGACCAAACCAAACCGAACTGAACCTCTGAACTCGAATTTCAAACCGAACCGAACCGAATTTCTGAACTCCGTTCTGTTTGCCCATCCCTAGTGGCAACAAACACAAAAAAACCCCTGATTTTGAATTGCCGAATTTGGTTCGGAAGTTTGGAATTTGACCGAACTTGGTCTGTTCGGTCAACCGAACCGAACTTCCGAACCGAACTCAAATTTTAAACCGAATCGAACCGAACCGAATTTTGGAACTCAAATTTTAAACCGAACCGAATTTCCAAACTCCATTCTGTTCGCCCATCCCTACTGGGGGCCAAGTTGGTGGAGCAGTTCCTTTTCATCAAGTTGAACCTTCTGCTGCTGGGATTCCCCAAGCTGCCCCTGGACATGGATTGATGGTGCAGTGGCATATGCCATCCCATGCCAGGGGGAGTCTTGGGACAGGGTTCCTCCTCAATCTGGGCTGCTGCTGCTGAGGTGCTGTCCCTGCCTTCTGCTGCTCATGCCACCCTGCCTGTCTGCTGCTGCCGCCGCAGCTGCCTCTGCTGTACCATAGGTTCTGCTACTGGGCAATCCAATGTCTGCTGATGCTCCACCAATGCCTGGCAGTCTGCAATTCCCGGCCAAGTAGGGGTGCCAGGCCAGCCACCAAGCCCCAAGCCTTCCCAGCCTCTGCTGCTGCTGCTGGGTCTCCAACGGCCAGTCCTGGCACCATGGGAACCCCCAGGGGCCAAGCGCTGAGCCTGCCTGCCCTGGAAGCTGGGCCACCAAGCGCCAAGCCTTCCCGATCTCTGCTGCTGCTGCTTCTGGGTCTCCGATGGCATGCCATGCCACCACGGGCCCCCCTGTGGGGCCATGGAGTGCACCAAGCTTCCCAGTGGTGCCGAACTCCACTGAACGTTCGGGGGGTTCAAACTCTACCGGACCGAACCCACAAACCCGAACTAGGTTTTTAGTCCGAACGGCCGAACATTCAAACTCTGTCCTGTTCGCACATCCCTAATAAGTAACAATGAGAACAGGTGGAGTAAAAACTGGAAAACAGACCAAAAATCGATCATCTGAGCTGACCAAATGAACCAAACAAACCAAGTGAATGCCATGGAACGTTAAAGGAGGTAGTTGAATGAAATCAGTTGAATAGTGTTCAGTATGTTCATTTTTTCTGTTGGATTGTTTGGATTCAATGGGTTTATTCGTTTCAGTGGATACATAGGCTGCTTTTAAACAAGGAGCACTGAAGCGCCTCCTCAATGCCGCATTAAAGCAAAGCCGCCGGAAGTGACGTTCTCCCCGTTGCCAGCGGCGGCGGCGGCTGGAGACACGGGGCTTTGGAGCGGCGCGTTCTTAAGCCTAATAATTGAAGTCTTAAGAACGCGCCGCTCCAAAGCCCCGTGTCTCCAGCTGCCGCCAGCAATGGGGAGAACGTCACTTCCGGCGGCTTTGCTTTAATGCGGCGTTGAGGAGGCGCTTCAGCGCTCCTCGTTTAAAAGCAGCCTCAGTTCAGATTTAATCTGGACCAAGCTACTTAAAACTGCTAATAGTCTTTTTGACAGATTACATCCCAATGCAATGCGTCTAGGTGCATATGCAAACATTACCAATGAGTAGTTTTATGTTATGCATGCACAACAGACAATTTCTTGTGTCATTAATAACTTTTTAGAAACTTGGTCATGCAGATAGTTTTCTATAAGGCTACTTAAAAGTCATGTTCTAATGTTTATCTGATTGATTTAAAGATCTTTAAAGTGATAGTTTATCATCATTATGGCATGTACTCATTCTGTCACTGGACTAGCAACAAACAAGTCATCTCTTTTGTCTAGGACCGTAATTTTATATTGGTTCAGGCCAGAATCCCAAGGCACCAGTTCAACCATGTGCCCTTGAGGGGATAAGGCTCATTCTTTGAGTATTTTTAAAAATAGTTAACTACTACCTTGGGAATATTCGAAATTTGTGACATCTTAGGTTTTGATAATTGGTAAGATAAGTCACATAGTAATAACAGCACAGTGACTTTGAAATCCATTATCTTCAAATACTTGTGTGAGTTTACAATTCCTAGTCTTTTGTGAACATTTTTAACAGTGAACTCATGGTCATAAAAAGCAATCCCAAGAGGGACAAATGTCTGCCTGAGTTGAAGCCATTATTAAGTGCAAATGGGTATTCCTGGAAATTGTTTTGCTTTTATTGGTCCAGCTTACTTCCTTTCTTTAAAATGTACAGAATTACTTGCTTGTTACAAACAAAAGCAATTTGGTTTTAAAAATCAGCAAATAGAACCACATTATTTTTGTACATTTGGGAGCTAATGAATTATGTCACCAGAGACTTTCAAGTTATACATTTTAACTGTCTACAACTTTCTGGTACCAATGATTTTTAATTTTTTGTTTTTTAAAAAAATTCTGAACAATAGGCCTGGGAAAGTAGTATTGCTTTTTTCACATCCTTTATCACCACCCATGAAGTAGACACACCTCTGATACAGGAGGTCTGATACTTTGAGGATCAGGCTACCCAATGTTTTCATTGCTCCTCTGGTGAAAGCCCTGTTGAAATCAGAGGCGGGAAAGAGTACCCTGACCACCTGAGGGGGTGGGGGTGTCAACAGGGGCTATGCTCCATGTTATCTTCCCCCTTGGGAATGAGCCCTGTCTTGCCACAAATATCACATGAAGAGTAGACTTAGTGCTCATTCCCATAACATTCTGTCAAGGGGGAAGATGACATGGAGCATAGTCCCTGTTGACTTTCCTCATGGTGAAAGTTGTATGAAGTGGGGTTGTCTGACATGAAAACAACCTGGCATGTCTGGCATGAAAAGGTGACAGTCATTTGTGGGCTGTTCGTGGGCACATTTGAGGGCAGGAGGGCTGGAGGATTTGTTTGTTTTATTTGCTTAAAAGTTGTGTTAAATTGATTTTTAGATTGGTTGGGAGGTGTGTGGGGGGGATATGGGTTGGGTCTGGTTTGGGAGGTGAGGGGTTCTGTTATGACCCCTCTGTGAGAGGGAGGGTTGTGGGTAAGGGGATTCAGGGGCAGAAGGGAGTGCCCTGCCCCCCCTGTGAGGGGGAAGGAATGGGCTGGGGGAAGAGATTGTCATGTCCCCCTGTGAGATGGGAGGTTAGGATTGGGGGAAGAGAGTGTGAGGAAGTTCCATGGGCTCCCTATGAGAGGGGGAGATAGGCATAGGGGGAGTGGGAAAGAGGAGAAGTGAGAATGCCCCCCCCCCCCCGTGAGGGTGGGTACAGCTATGGGGTAAGAGGGTGGGAATGAATTCCCTGGTCTCCCAGTGATAGGGGTGGTATCGGCATGGGGGAAAGGGGCAGGGGAGATCTTGTGGGGTGGGCTCCCTGTGAAAGGGGGGTATGGCTATGGGGGAGTTGAGGCGTTTTCCTACCTGCCACCTGTGTTGCTCTGCATATGGAGATGCCAGCCTTGGGTGATCCTCCCCAGACACCCACCTCCTTGGGTCCTTGTGGACCCTTTTTGGAGGCACGGATTGATGATCAGATGCCAGAGGGGTGAACCTGTGTGGAAGGGGTTGGGAGTGGGGCAGCTATTGAAGTTGCGTTGGGCATGGGGATGTGTAGCAGGGGTGAGGATGGACCACCAGAACTATTGGGAGACACACTTGGTGTCTGTCCCTGTGTCCAATACCCTACCACTCTCCCCCACCCCATCCTGAGATATTTAGACAGGGCCCCTGATCTGACACGGATGCTGCTTGATGTGAGGTCAGTGGCTAATAAAATATCAACCATCTTTAATCTTATTTAGGATGGGGGCCATCATCCTCGTTTGCATTACAAAGACCTGGCTTTATGAGATGTCTAGGCCAATTTTGTCCCAGATGGTGCCAGCTGGGTACTCGGCACAGCACGAGCCTATGATTGGGGGCCAGGAGGGGTGGAGGGAGCTGTGATCTGTAATGACACATTGACCTTTTGGACAAATCTGGTTCCTGATTAATCCAATATGGAGAGTGCCCACCTTGTGTTGGATTTGACTGGGGATAGATTGGGGATTTTGCTGGTGTACTGACCACCCCGCTGCACAAATAACTCCCTGACCACTCTAGCCAAGCTGGTCTCGGAGGTGGTCTTGAGATTGCCCAGACTTATTGTCTTCAATGATTTAAACATGCACACTGAGGCCAACCTTTCGGGGTGGAGCAGGAGTTCATGGCCACCATGACAACTATGGGTAGAGATGTGCACCAGGGACCCATGTCATTTTTCGTTTTCATTATTAACAAAATTTCATTTTCGTTATCAGTGTTGTTATTGGTATTGGTATCGATATTGAGTGACAACGAAGATTTTGTTTTTGGTATTGTTTCCATTGTGGGATGCCACCAGTGGCAGAAGTGTCAGCAGACACCTGACCCCCAGACTTCTCAGAAGTTGATCTCCTTCTTCCCTTCCTCATTGTAACGCAGTAGTAATAAGTGCACAATGACAATATGAAAAATTACAAATATGTATGTCTAACCTACACCTAATAACCTATACTATATGCAATTGTATCTGCTACATGCTCTATATAAGTATCTATGCTATAATGCTAATACATATAATAAAAAAGCCTAGCATATCTACCAATATCTATATATACAACTAATATATGTATATATAATATGGAGAAGGGGAGACAAGGGGAAAGGAAAAAAACTATAGTCTCTCTCTCTCTCTCTCTCTCTCTCTCTCTCTCTCTTTTTCTGTACAGGGGGAGACAGACAGGGGAAGGGAAAAGGGAAAATAAAGGGTATAAGGTAAGGTAAGGTCTGACACTGAGGACTGGGGAAGATTTTTAGTGCAAGCAACAGAGTTCTGTAAGCATAACTTGACACAGTAAGAGCTAAGACAGAACAAGAGTCAAACAACCTGGCCCTGCAACATAAAGGGTTGCAGTGCCCTCCCCAGAGCTCCCATGATTGGCAGGAGGCATTGAGCAATCACAGAGTGCCATTCAACTGCCTGTGACCTGTTTGTGTTGCTCATTGGCCAGCGATTACATCCATCAGGTCCTTCCCCTCCCATCACAGGCCCAGTTCAAGAGTTCAACACGGTTTCTGGCTTAGCGATGTCTGCTCCCTCCTCCCCTCTCCACATTTCCCTCCCAAAACACCTTCCAGGCAATAACAAAATCAATAATGACTTTCATTATTGATTTTGTTATTTATATTTGTTACTGTTATTGCAATAACAATAACGAAAAAGAAGAATTTTGTTATTGTTATCAATATAATATAACAAAAACAAAGTGCACACCCCTAACCGTGGGTCTATCCCAGGTATTATCTGACATGACACATAAAGAGGGAAACACGATAGATTTGATGTTTTGCACCAGCCTGGTAACATGGGGTCTGATTATTGAGTTTTTTGCCACAACACTGTTGTTGTGGTGGGACCATTACCTTCTGAAAGCACAGATGCTGACCCCCTTTTCCCTTGTTGGGGTCGTGAACCAGTTAGGTTGGTCCGCCCCCATAGGCTAATGGATCTGATTGGTTTCCAGAATTCTCTGGGCGATTTACTAGCTGACCTTAGCAGCTACTCTGTCGATTAACTGATTGCTTTGTGGAATTGCATTCTGACAATGGTCATTGACATAGCAGGGTTTATTCCCACTACTGCAGCAGTTCAGGTCCTGTCCATACATGGAGGACTTGAGGTGGCTTTAAGAAGGAGGGTAGACAGTTAGAATGCAGGTGGTATTTGACTTGCGCTGAAGCCGACCAATTGCAGCATAAATCATTTTTAGAGGACTATACCATGGCTGTGATGGCAGCGAAGAAAGCTTTCTTCTCCACTATCATAGCGTCTTCAAAGTCTAGTCTGGGAGAACTGTTCTGGGTGGTGAGGGACCTGGTTAATCTGGTCTGCCTCCATCCAGAAAGAGTCATCTAATGCCCACTGATGTTTTTATTAATTACTTTAAGGACAAAATTGATTGTATTCACCACAACTTGGGTGCTGTCACTTTATCTGATGAATCAGAGTTTGTGGTGATGGAATCTCAGGGTATTTTCAGATGTGACAAGATCACAGTGCACCACAGTGAATACCCACCTCTGGTCACTGTGCTCTGCACGTCTGTTTGGTGGCCACCAGATGTTTGCCACACTGAATACCCACATGGGGTCAATTTCAACCACGCTTCCCGGGCTCCTGGCAGGAAAATCCACAGAAGCGTGGTGAAAGTGATTCCAGGCGGGCATCAATAAAAAGTAACATCTGGTCCCTAGCGGGATTCCGGGCCGTGGTGAACTCGGCCAGATGCTGCGGCAGCATTGGCCTCGTCACCCGCCCATCTCCCCAGAGGGTGGGTGGCAAGGTAGCATGGAGGGGGCGGGGCCGTGCGGCTTCACATTATGCCGCGTGGCCCCGCCCCCTCCCTGATTCCCCGCCGGGATCCCTGGCACGTCTGTTTGCCATGCCTGTTTGCCACATCACTTCTGGATCCGCCCCTGTTCCCTTTTAGGTAAGGTTATTGAACAGGTGGTAGCCTGACAGCTCCAGGATCATCTCAGTGTCATCAGTTTCCTGGACCTGTTTCAGTCACGGGTCTGAGGGTTCGTGGGTCTGTGGGTCCGCTCTTGAGTGGTTCTGCCGTTTCCTGTCGGGGAGGTCACAGAGAGTGGTGATAAGCGATTGCTCATTGTCCTCTTGGGAACTCAACTGTGGGGACCGTCAGGGTTCTATTCTGTCTCCCCTCTTGTTCAACATGTATATGAGGCTGCTGGGTGAGGTAATTCAGAGGTTTGGGGTGTAGTGCCATTGGTATGGTGATGACATTCAGCTCTACCTGTCTTTTTCATCCAAACCAGGTCCTTCAGTCTCAGTGCTTGGCTGCTGTCAGGGTCTGGATGAGCATGTGCCCATTGAAGCTGAATCCAGATAAGACTGAGATGATGATGGTTGACTGGCCTTGTGACCTGGAGGGGATTGGGACTCCTGTTGATGGAGTCTAGCCCCTCTGGTCAATCAGGTTTTCAGCCTTGGTTTGCTTCTGGACCCATTGCTACACCTGGATTGTCAGGTGACAGCAGTGGTCAAGAGCACTTTTCCCCAACTTCATCTGGTGAGGAGGCTGTGGCCTTTTCTTTTTGACTTGGATCTGGACACTGTCATATATGCTTTCATCACCTTGAGGCTAGAATACTGCATGCACTCTATGTGGAGTTGTCCTTGATGACTGTTCAGAAGCTGCTCCTCCTGCAGAATGTGGTGGCTCACCTCATTTTGGGGATTCGTCACCAGGAGCATATTACACCAGTGGTCCAAAGTCTGCACTAACTGACTATAGTTTTCTGGGCACAATTCAAAGTTCTGATTTTGACCTTTATAGCCCTAAGTGGTTTGTGTTCCGCATATCTGAAGGAACCCCTGTCCTTCCATGCCCCATTGCAGCCCCTGTGATCAGCCAGGAGTGCCTCCCTGTGGATACTATGTTAATCTGGTTCATACAAAAAGGGATCGAAGGGGGTCTTTCTTGATTGGTTCCCTGTTGCTGTGGAACTCCCTTCCTGCTGAGGTCATTGAATCCAAGCCTGAGCGTATTCCAGAGATGGTGAAAGACTTTTTTTTGTTTATAAAGGTATTTGGTAGGTGGGGATAGGGTTTGAATGGAGTTGGAGTGGGAGGTTCTGGGATTAGGATAGTGTCTTTTAAAATATATTTTAAGTTATTTAATTCTACTATATTTTTTACTATTGTAAGTCACCATGAGCCTTTTGGAAAGGACTGGGTATACGTTTAAATAAATAAATAAATAAATAAATAAATAAATAAATAAAAATGCCCTTCACACAGCACCCTTATGATTACATTGTATAAATATATCAGGGTAGTTAACACAATAGAATGGGAAGATTTGTTCAAATTAAAAAGGGTGTGTGGGTACAAGATCTAATGGATAGAAACTGGTTATCAATAAGTTTAGGCTGGAATTTAGAAGAAGGGTTTTTTTAACAATTAGAGCAGTGAACATCTAGAATAAACTTCCAGGTGAAATTGTGGGAGCAAGGAATCTGAATAACTTCAAAATGGAGTTGAATAAATTTATGACATATGTCTTGTGAGGACATAGTTTTTGTTATTTGATGCTGCAGGATGAAGGGATTCCCCTCTCGCCAGCAATACTTTGGTTCTCCCTCCCCCCCTTTCTTCCTGTAGCATCAAAGTTGTCTGCAGATGGAAGTGGGACTGTCGGGACATTCTGAAGCCTAGGTACTATATTGTTGTATATCAGGTGTCTTGCTGGTGGGGCCTATGCACATGCTCAGGGTCTAACTGATCCCCATATTTTGGGTTGGGAAGGAATTTTCCCTCTGCGCAAATTCGCAGTTGACTGAGTGTTTTTTGCCTTCCCCTGGGTGTGGCTTGGGACATCTGAATCCTTCTTTTTCTAAAGTTATTTCCTGTTATTTCAGGCATTGGTGTGCTCTGGTTGGTCCCAGTCTCTACTTGTAGCTGTTTGTAGGATTTCTTTTTGCAGATGGTTGGGGCATGACAGGTCCTACAGTGGTGCAGGGGGCTTGACTAGACCCTTGAGGTGCCTTGACTAGACCCTTGAGGTGCCTTCCAGGCTTGTGACTCTTGGCCCCTCATGGGGAAATCTGGCACAGGATACGTTTTATGTCAGCTCCCATTCAGGACAATGTTGTGTGAATGAACTCTAAGGGTGCTAACAAACGAAACAGCAGCCTGCACCCAGAAGGTGTTCACCTGCCCATTTGTTAGGTGGTGACGAGATGTTCACCCCCACTGCTCACGTGACACTCACTGGACCGAAAGCCTCCACTAAGGACAGGGTCTGGAAGCATACCAGCCCTGTAGTGCAGGCAAATGCTGGCTAATTCACCTGAATGTGTGCCCACGTGTCTGAGTCCCATCAGTTAGGTTGCGCACAGCCTCACATGTATACAGCACTACAGAGTTATGGGCAGAAGCCTAGAGCATACAAGGAGGAACTGCTTCTCAGTGGTGATGGAGGAGGTGGTGCATGCAGGGAAGGAATGCTTGCACATCTGTGAGTCTGATTTGTTAAAACTGAAGGGGAAGGGGGGAGGGTTAAATAAGTGAGGGTTGCATGGACCAAACACGGACTGCAGTGGTTTATTATCTCATTTCTTAACACCTATAATCTGCATTCTTTGTGATATTTGTAGCATAATCCTCTGGCCCCTTTGAGCTACTTATTAGCACCAATGCAAATCCCATTGATATGAATGAGACTCATGTGGTTATTAAAAGCTTACATCATTTTGAGATAGGTGGAGGATGCTGCTGCTCATGTGGTTGGATTATTGACTCTGTACTTAACATTAAAATGTCTATAAAAAGTACAACCTTTCTGCGTTCATTTTGGTGTGTGTAGCTCTTAAACTGAAGTTTTCATGTCTATGTGCTATATTTTACACTTTCCAGGAACATCCTCTGTGTGCATAATTTATCAGGCATTTTGTCTTAATAGTTGATTTCTGTAGCAAAGTAACCCACACTGTGCTCTGACCTGGAAAGATTTCTAAGTAGCAGAAGGGTGGCTCCATCACTATTAAGGGCAAAAAGAATAGGTTCTCTTTTGTTTCTCTTAATTGTTCTCTTTTGTTTATCTTAATCTAAAATAACTCATTTTAGACTGCACATATGTGTTTTTCTCTGCATGTGGAAATATAAACACAGCCCTTTCTGTTCTCTCCTGAAGGCAGGAGAGAACAGAAAACACTTCTGAACCTTAATCAGAATTGATAATACAAAACAAACAGATTTACAACCTATCAAATATTCTCACCACAGACAGCAGGACACATTAGTGTTTCTCCTGATTAGCTCAGTGGTTTTCAAAAAGCCATCTCCTACACTCTGTCTGACCAGTAGGAAGCTAGCAAACTACTTTGGTAGCTAAATCTCTAATGTTCCATGACTCATTCTTGCTTTTTCCAAGAAAACAAGAATTCAAATGTCTAGTTCTGAAAGCCTTGAATTTGGTAGGATTCTTTCTAGGATTATCAGATTCTGTCTAGGAATTAGAGGTGGGACCCCGGGCCCATTACCGGCTACCGGATTTACCGGTTACCGGTTCTCTGAAAACCGGATTCCCGGATTAAATCCGGTATACCGGTACCGGATTTATTTCATT